>WFMF01000094.1:123410-380958 GCA_011033025.1 Beroe forskalii | reverse complement strand
AAAAATTTTTACCCCAAATTATTAATCCTTAAATCCATTTGGGTTTTTTTCAAACCCAAAAAGCTAATAAAGCCCTTTTGAAATACCCCGAGCACCCCCTTTTAATAGGGGGTTTTTCAGGTGAAAAATAATCACACAGAGGTAAGTAAAACTCATGTTTTATCTCAATAAGAAAATTTTAATTTTTTTTAAATGCCCCTTTCTTTCAGGTCCAAACACCCCCCTTCTGATTCCTTACACCCTCAAAATCTATCAAAATTTTAACCCCTCATACAATTTTTATTTAGGTTTCATTACCAGGACCCATGGGTTTCAGGCAAAAAATTCCCAAACCCCAAAATAAAAATCTACCCCCCCAATATGCCCACCCCCCAGCCCCCGAAAAAAAAGACACCAGTTTAAGGGTGAGTTCTTTAATTTAAACCCAAGGGGAAAGTGAAGTGGAAAAGAACCCATAGGGGTGTTTTCAGGATTTTAAGGGAAGGCAACCCAGTTTGGGGGCCTTTAACAATTGGGAGAAGGGTTTTTCAAACCCATACTGACAGAGGTGGTTTTTAAACCAATTATTGAAACCCCATTGTTTTGGGGTTTTTCCCTTTAAACCGCCCCTCCCCACATTGGGGACCCCAAAAGGCCCCTTTCCTTTTCGGTTTTTTGATTTCTGAGTTTTCTTTTAAATTTTTGGGGTTATTTTAATTAGTCCAAATTTAGAGGCTTGACATGTCTATAAGTATTAAATAATTTGAAACAGGTGCAATTTTCATTTTAACAACCCTTTTTCCTTTTCCACCCAAACCAAAATCATTTCTTTTCCCTTGGAACTTTTTTTACTGATAGACTTTTAAAAAGTCTTCCAAAAGTCATTGACAAGAAATCACATTTTTTAAAAAGGGATGATAAAACCCTCAACAGTCATAATTTTTAAACTTCAAGTATTTTCAGTTATTTAAGTGATTTAAAAAGGATGGGAGATTTTTTCAAAAGGGGACTATTTTTTCCTAAAAAAAAATTTTTAGGGAAACCTCTTGAACTTCTTCTGTTCAAGTGTATTTAATTGAAATTTAAGAAATTTAGAGAACTGTCTTTAAATTCAATCATCATACCATCAACGGAAATTTTATGAATGTAAAAATGTAGATGGCTGGTTAATCTAGTATTTTATAAATATTTTGAATTTGAAGAGTTATGTCAAATCTGAACTCAACTTTATTTTGTATACGTAGTTGGTTTTTTATGCCCTTATGATTATATCGACTAAAGTTGAAAAGCCATTGTTGATTTAAGGAATTTGCGATTCAAAAGTTGTCACGGTAATGGCAAAGTAAGTTGAAGGATTAATTGTTTCGTAACTTCGATCATTATGTCTCAGACTCAACCAACCTTCTCCACTTCTCGAATGTTCTTTTGCGTAAGCGCTTTCAACTTGCAAGTAACCAAATGAACCTGTCAGATCACATTATCGCTTTATTGACTACGCCCCACTATTAATCAATCTTCCATTTCAGATTGCTAAAGGAGCATTTACCGTAACCATAGTTCACGTTTACCTTCCATTTCAGGTTTCTGAAAGAGCAGTTACCCTAAACATGCCTCAAGTTTACCTAGTTCCATTTCAGGTTTCTGAAGGAGCAGTTACCATGCCTCAAGTTTACCTTCCATTTCAGGTTGCTAAAGGAGCATTAACCGTAACCATGCCTCATGTTTACCTTCCATTTGAGGTCCCTGAAGGAGCAGTTACCCTAACCATGCCCCATGTTTACCTGGGTAAATTCATGATGAACCGGGCTGAGTTTGAGTCTAAGTACGGAGTTTCACTGACGACAAACTCCAAGGATGGAGGATATCTAATCATAATAACAGGTTAGTTACAAGTTAGTTGTTTGCTAGTTGTTAGTCATTCGTTAGTTACAAGTTAGTTACGAGTTAGTCCAGTGAATGTAGCTAGCGCTAAATTCATAGAGTTCTAAGGTAGAGTACAATGGAATGAAGGATAGAGTTTGAAGGTGGATTCTAGCCTGTCCGCTGAGGGATCTAAGCGTCTGTAAGATGATTTTGGGGCGTGGTTACTGGTTTGTGTAGGGACTAGGATTAGATGGACTTCTTATTCCATTACCAACCCTATTTGATGTATAGCTTGTCAGTCAATTCCGCAGTAATCTGTATACTTCAAAGTTGACATTTTATGGTTCACGTAATGAGCATTGGTAAATGTCCATTGCTTGATCTGTTTGTTAGTTTGGGTGAAATTGTGGTCTTCTTAAGTTCTTCAGGACTACCATAGACTGCTATATACATGAAATTTGACAGCCTACCCATTACCCCGACCTTAACATGACGCAATGATATAGCTATACTTTAAATAGCTATATTACACATGACAAGATCTCCCAGACATAAAGTCGTGTTTATGAGGGCTACAATATACAATCATTCAAAGGACAGGAACTTATGTACGATACCAGAGTATATTCCTTGATGGTTATTGTTTGCTATACAATCTTATTAGAAGGGTGAGCAACATATATTGAGAGTTTACTGCGAGCTAGCTTGAGCTGTTAAATGAAAGTATGTGTAGAATTGTAGAGTTCACTGAGCTAGCTTGCTGTTTAAGTGTAGAATTGCATGTGATTAGTAGTGTGTTCAGCAGTTGCTAATGTGAGTTCGGGTGAGTTATACTAGACAGCCTCACCATTTATTATATATGATGAATGTGCGATCATACTTTACGTACTGTGAATACACTATACATTGCAATGTTTTATTTAGCAGTGAGATTGTGCAATGGCCCTGCTGCAGTGGTGCATTGTGTTGTGTAATATATATCATGCCGCGCACAGTTCGGAGAGAATTAAATGACGTCATTATCTGAGCAAAAAGTGGTGTGTTGATGGCGTCATTATCAGAGGAAAGAGTGGTGTATTGATGACGTCATTGTCAGAGGAAAGAGTGGTGTATTGATGACGTCATTGTCAGAGCAAAGAATGGTGTTTTGATGACGCTGGTGTTAAATAGGCTATTTCTCCCTAAGTATCCCAGGTATCATTAAATCAATTAGTAGGCGTGTGGTTAACACCCGTCACCCTGGCTCCTGTTACGAGAAAAACTCGCGAGTCAAGCCGAAAAAACTCGCGAGAAATTTATTCGTCGTAGCTCCTGGGGGTCCTCCACGAACGGAGATAAGTGCACTTAAGGAATACTTATGATCGATTTTAAGAGTGTTCTTAAATATTCTGTTCACGAAACTTGAGTTAAGAAGATATTTCGCACTTATACTCTTCGTCTTAGGAACTTCCTAAATATTTAAGAAGACTTATCATAAACCCATCCTAAGTATGCGTTACACTTCCTATTTGATGCGTGAGTCAAACGTGAGCTTAATTGGGGTCTTCCTAACTCACTAAGTGCACTTAACTTTCTTCTTAACTTCACTATATTTAGGTGCATCACTAAGAGCGGTTTTATCCTTCTTAACGTCTTCTTAGTGTGATCCTAACTCAGGAATGGGATTCAATTTCAATCAAATAATTATTATATCGCCCCACATTATTGAGTTAGAACAGTAAATTGGAAATGTTTCCATAGCAGCGATAGGGAATACTATCTTAATTAGCTTATACTTGGCGTGACACAAAATCAATTATCCTTTCTTGGCCTCTGATTGGCTTGTGCACTATACATGTGATTTGCGTTAGCTGAGGTAGTCAATCGTGCTAGTAGCATGTGCGCAGTTTACGGAAGAACGCCAATTTGGCGACAAAACGGCCCAATTTCACTGCTCAATTTTGAGATTCGTGTAATTGGGCCGTGACCATTCAATAGAGCACAGTTCAAGGATTCTGATGGTGAAACGATCATCTTAATACTCCCAGTAGGTCAGAAGTGATGAATTGAAACAGCTCGCAACAGGAAACGAGTATTTTCAATTGTGGCGTGTTCCATGGACGACTGTGAAGCTCAGGAACATGATATCGAAAAAGTAAGATCAACGGGCGCTCTGAAATTTATCTAACTTGTGATTCCCAAAGTTTCAAATCTCTACCTTGAAAAATGTGGATTTCTATAAAAATAAACCACACGTATGTGTAAAAATGACCAGTTCCCCGAAACGTGAGGTAGTAAGTAATCACGTGACTTTTGAGCGACGCGCGCGCATCCAAACGGCTGAAACGCATGGAAACCATCTCACATCCCATCCTTCATTACTCACTACCTCACTTGTTTCATTTCTGTGTGTAAGTGTGTACAATTGGTTACAACTTTGTTTGTAGGTACTAGATACTGTGT
Organism: Beroe forskalii; assembly: GCA_011033025.1. Taxonomy (NCBI): domain Eukaryota; kingdom Metazoa; phylum Ctenophora; class Nuda; order Beroida; family Beroidae; genus Beroe; species Beroe forskalii. The sequence goes on along the minus strand of WFMF01000094.1, from coordinate 376,674 downwards.
TTTTGTAAGTTTTTAGATTAGAATACAGTTGCTGCTAATTCCTCCTGAAGACTTTGTTTCATAGTTTTTCATTTGGCATCATGACTCATGTTAGCATGTTAGCATGAAGAAATATTTCTAACATAATCAATTTTTCAGGTAGTAACAGAATCAGAAAAGGAAGACCAGAGTAGGAACACAGCCTATGGTCTCTCCCATCAGAGTAAACGCAGTGATCTGGGTGAGCAGAGGATAACTGGGATCTGAGTAACTGTACGTTCAGAATATTTCGAACTTGTATTCCGATAGAAGGTGAATTACGCTGAAAATCAATGATTTTATGCTTTAATATTGTCAGCACTGGGTCAAATGACCGGAGTATTGCTGCCTATAGAGAGATTTATTGATGCTTGACACCCAAAATACAAGCTTTCAAAAGACCATACTTTGGGTACACCAAGCTTTTGTCATATAATAGCTGTTTTGTTGTACGTGACCCGTGGTACACCGATCACTCAAAGAAATATTTCTAGGAGATCCGATCAATAGTTTTACTCACATCATCCCAGATGAGGAGGAAATGCTAAATTGAGCGATCCAGACAAGTTGTGAATAACTAGAAACTTATTTACAAGTTTAAAACATTTCCTTGTGTTTAGTCAGCACTGGCTAAAACGAGCAAAGCATTGCTTCCTCCTTATGTATAGCTCCGCTCGTTTCAGCAAGTGCTGACAACATGAACGAAACACAAGGAAATGTTTTAACCTTGTGAATAAGATCCCAGTTATCATCAGTACTTGTCAAATTACTTAGCAAGATTCAGCTCTGAAAGATGAGTTACTAAATGCTATCCAGCCGTGATTTCTCTAATATTTTCTGATACTACCTGTTAGTTATTGACGGGTCTCATAATATGAAACTGTGAGATGTAACTGTATTATGGCTGCCAACCGTTTACGGCATGTCTACCATTTTGGGTGTCAACCATCGATAAATTAATTTATAGGCAGCAAAACTACCGGCCATTTGAGAGAAATGTTGAAATGGTATGACGTTACCTACCCGGCATTTCTCCTATGGGTCACCTGAAATGTGTAACAAGTTTATGTTTAACAAGAACTTGACCTTTCAATTCATCGTTTTTCTGATTTCTGGGAAAATTTACCCATTCTTATATCAAAGCATTCCGTGGGTCCAAAATCTTAAATTCTTTGATGGCTCGAATTACCGGAATAGGCGCTTGGATCGTTACTGCTGGTACCAATGTGAGGGCATATTGTTTGTGCTCCTTAGTCGGTACCCTCGACAGAGCCTTTCAATATTTGAAATGTTTTGTGTGATGCAATTATCATACGTTGTAGTGTTGTTTAAGGACGTTTCAGGTCAAGAAAATGTTCCATTCATAGTTTTCAAAGATGTGTCATTCTTTGAGTTGGCATATCAGTGTTCAGTGCTTTTTTAAATTACACAATTCAGTCATTTCTCAAAAGATGCATGCGTTATTTCAACCAATTTCAATTTCTCGTTTTGTGGATTTTAGTTGTGGCTCAACTTGTGTTCGAGTTTGCTAGTTCCTGAATCAGAATTCACAGAGTCTTCAATAGTTAAATCATGGTTTGATTTTATGACTCATGCCTATATACACTAAGTTTGGAATTGAATTGAATTTTGCAGCCTTGGTTCTGACCAATATCTGAATATGTTTTCTCAAGTAGAAAGTTCGAGTAGAGCACCGTTGCCCCAGTTTATTAGACATTTTGCCAACCTTTTTAACTTTTTCTACCTACTTTACGATCTGATGCTTCTGACCTATGATTTATGTAGATACATATCAGCCTTATCAGCCCTCTTTTAGATCATCAATATCCTGTTCCTGATTTAAGAATTTCAGTCTATTTCAGTGTTAAATCTGTTGTTTCTTTGATAGTTGTGCTGTTATTTCTGACATTTTGCCGCAATAACTTTCTGTTGGTTGAAAAAATTCGAAGATTTATACTCAAACTTTCAACATTTACTTGCTAGAAGAGGTCACCTGAAAAAGTCTGAGAGTGAGTTTTGACATACATTTAACAAGTCAAATAATTGGCCTGACTATTTAACTGCTTTTCACATGAAAAATCGCAGAAAATTCATCCTTTCTTATTATAAAGATATTCCGTGGGTTTTGAATCGTTAAATTCTTTCACTTCGCTCGAGCGTTATCACGCGCGGCGCTCAAAGTACCAAGGTATTATCATGTTATAAATACATTTATCGATGGTTGACAATTAAAATGGTTGACACCCAAAATGGTTGACACCCAAAATGGTTGACACCCAAAATGGTTGACACCCAAAATGGATGACACCCAAAATGGTTGACACCCAAAATGGTTGACACCCAAAATGGTTGACACCCAAATTGGTTGATGACATCCAGCTGTGATGTCATATGATACTCTGAAATGTTGATGTATTATGGCTGTCAGCCATTTTTGCTTGTCATAAACCATTTTGGGTGTCATCAATCATTTTGAGTGTCATCAACCATTTTGGATGTCATCAACCATTTTGAGTGTCATCAACCATTTTGAGTGTAATCAACCATTTTGGGTGTCAACCATTTGGGTGTCAACCATTTTGGTGTCAACCTTTTGGGTGTCAACCATTTTGGTTGTCAACCATCGATAAATTCATTTATAAGAGTATAAGCAGCAAAACTGCCGGTAATTCAAGCCATCAAAGAATTTAAGATTTTGGACCCACGGAATGCTTTAATATAAGAATGGGTAAATTTTCACAGAAATCAGAAAAACGATGAATTGAAAGGTCAAGTTCTTGTTAAACATAAACTTGTTACACATTTCAGGCATAGTTGCCAATTTGCCCTTCTTTCGCAGGGTGCCCTGCTTTGCCCTGCTTTTTGCCCTGCTTTGCAAACCGAGCCCTGCTTTAGCAGGGCAAATCAGTCCGAAAGGTACCCATATTTTCATTGGAATAAGATAATCAAATCCATGAGTTGGAAAGATAAATGCACACTTGATTATTATACCTGTAAGCTGATTCAGTGATTCATTAATCAATCATTGCTTCATTAGGATTACAAGCATCTTCATTGATAGCTTCATTGAATTTATGCAAAGTTGTGTATTTTTTAAACAAGGAAATGTTGAAGATTCTTGAAGAGGTTATCAACTATTTCAATTTTTAAAAGTACTTATATTGGTATGGAAGTTAGTAGAGTTAAAAAGTATTCTTAGCAGGATGAGCATAAGTGTCTTTCAAAAACATACCTAATGCCCAAAGTGGTTGGTGTAACTGGTGGTTCAGAAAGGTACCCATAATTGATAAGTGTAACTGGTGGTCTTCAGGAAAGGTACTCATAATTGTTGGCGTAACTGGTTGTTCAGAAAGGTACCCATAATTGGTTAGTAACTGGTGGTTCAGAAAGGTACCCATAATTGTTTAGTGTAACTGGTGGTCTGCAAAAGTACCCATGATTGCTTGGTGTAACTGGTTGTTCAGAAAAGGGTACCCATAATTGGTTGGCGAAACTGGTGGTTCAGAAAAGGTACCCATAATTGGTAACTGGTGTAACTGGTTGGCTGAAAGGTACCCATACTGTTTTTTTGGGGTTTTATTTTAAAATGTTGAATAAAATGTTTTCAGTTTAACAGTCAACCTACTTCCTATTCTTCCAATCTTCCTAAGATTTTGATAACAAGTCTGAGATACTTTCTTGATATGTTTATCCAGGGAGAGGTGCTCATCAAACCAGAAACCAAGGTTTTTTGCTTTTTCTTTGGGTTCAATAACACAGCTATCCAACTTGAAGTCTGCTTTTGGTGGATAGGGGGTATATGGAGAATGAATTTCCATGATCTCAGTCTTACTGTCATTCATTTTGAGGTAGTTAACATTCATCCAGGACTTAATATCCATAAAGCACTTGTCCAAGTCACTCATTACAGTAGAAATGTCAGTCTTTGGATCAAATTCAAAGTAAATTTGAGTGTCATCTGCATAAAGATGGATACAAAAGTTATATTTTTTGGCTAGATATTACAACCCTTTTGTATGAAGTATGAATAGCAGAGGACCTAGGATTGATCCCTGTGGGTGTGGGACTCCAATATCCAACTGAGCATCATCTGATTTACTATCATTGATGCTTACATGGAAAGATCTGTTATCCAAGTATGACTTCATCCACTTTAGAACCATTCCATTTAAAGGTGCATGACACGAAAAAAACAACTTTGCTTAAAATAGTAGCAGATCACTAGTGGATCACGCCTATGTATATCTTGCGGCGTGTGCCTAATTAGATCACCCTAATTAGAGCCCCCAAAGATTCCGTTTTCTGCAGCAATACAGCACCTTGCGCTGCATATCAATATCAACAACAGTACGCAAGCGATACAGCAAGGCTAATTGTATTATAATTACAGTCTTGGTGCTACATCCCACTTTTCAACCGCATAATTATGACATTGATTAATATCATTTGATTCGTCAAGCTGAAAAATTTATAAAAACAGATGCTTTATGCGACAAAATGAACAGTTTCAACAGTCAATTCAATTTGTTTTGACTGGATCACTATAGCCAGTGTAATTTCCATGTGGGTCCAGAGTGAACTGGTGTTGGAGTGTGGAGATGCTCAATGCACTGGTGTCAGAGTGCATTGCTCTCGAGTGGATTGGACATTGGTGAAGTGAACTGGAGCCACAGTTGGATGGTGCCCGAGCACACTGCTGACAATTAATGGTGTCACTGTAATTAGAATTTACTGGTGTCACTTGTCAGGGCGTCAGGCTCAGAGTGCGCTGGTATCAGAATGCACTGGTGTTAGAGTGTAATGGTGTTAGAGTAAACTCGTGTGAGTGCCCTGCTGTCAAAGCACACGAGTCATATTCCAGAATGACGTAGTGTTAGAGTGCACTGGTGTCAGAGTGCTCTCCAGTGTCAAAGAGTCAGAGTGTACTGGTCGTTCAGTGCACTAATGTGGTATCAGACTCAGGGTGTGTTTGTATTACTATTAGAGTGCGCTGGTGTTGCAGTGTACTGGTCTAAGAGTGCGCTGGTCTAAGAGTGCGCTGGTGTTAGAGTGCGCTGGTGTCAGAGTGGACTGGTGTCAGATCAGAGTGGACAGGTGTCAGATCAGAGTGCACTGGTTTCAGATCAGAGTGCACTGGTTTCAGAGTGCACTGGTCTAAGAATGCGCTGGTGTTAGAGTGGATTGGTGTCAGAGTGGACTGGTGTCAGATCAGAGTACACTGGTGTCAGATCAGAGTGCACTGGTTTCAGATCAGAGTGCACTGGTTTCAGAGTACACTGGTCTAAGAGTGCACTGGTGTCTGAGTGTACTGGTTAGAACGCTGAAGATTCGTAATTGTTGAAACTTGAAATGCATAGTTTAATTCGTTTTTAACTATTAAGCTATTATTACGGTAATTGAACAGTTCAAAAAAGCCTTATTACAGTGTGTTGACAAGAGTACATAATTAGTCGAGGTGTCTAAAACGAGAAACACGTATTTTACAGCACAACATGAAACTAAACACGAACAGAAACATGGAACGCAATGTAAACAATACATGATCAGAAGCGAGGGTGCTGTATTGCTGAATCCGGCACAAATTAGTTTATCCAATTAGACCGGTAATACATGAAATTTACACGCCCATACTCACCACAAGTTTTTGTTATGCTATAAGGATCACATTAAGCCAATAAAATGTATATGTTAATTTTTCATGATTATCGCGTCATGCACCTTTAAATGATAGTGATCTTTAAGACGATTTAAGAGTTTTTTATGGTTTATTGTATCAAATGCAGCAGACAAGTCAATCAACATCAGACATGCATGAGACTGCTTATCCATTGCATAGAGAAGGTCATTGTGTATTCTGAGTATAGCAGTTTCAAAACTGTGAAATTTTCTATAGCCTGACTGAAGATTGGGAAATAGCTTGTTGACATCAAGATATTCTGAGATTTGTATGTGGACACATTTCTCAATGACTTTTGACAGAAATGACAAGTTGCTCACTGGACGATAATTGCCTAAGCTATCAGAGTCTAGATTGTATTTTTTAAGCACTGGTTTGACAACAGCATTTTTGAGTTCTTCTGGAAACTGACCACTTTGCAATGACAAGTTAACTATTAATGTAACCATGCTTAATGCTTAATTCTTTGAAAATCAAACTATTAAATACCCCATCACCTATACTCCCCATTCAACAAATCCCGTTCGCCCAACACCTATCAAACTCCTAACGATTGGGGGATGAAGCCCAAAAACCAAGCCAAAGAATCGGGTAATTAGGGTCAGTTTGTTTTTTGTGCTTCATTTTTTCATTCCACCCGGCACCCACATTTTCCATTCTCCACCCCCTCCTCCCCCACTCACCAGTTCCCTATACTCCTCCTTGATTTTCCGGTACCCTCCCCCACATTGCTAATCCCCCCACTCCCTCCCCCCACTCACCAGTGGGACAGAACTGCACATCGTGCACATTGATGGGGCGCCACCCTCCTACTGGAGAAGTCCCCTGGTAACCCCCCGGCAACGCCACTTCCTCCCCGTGTTGGAACTCCGCCGTGTCCATGAGATCTACCGGTCCTTGGTCCGTCATGTTGTCACTCCGTAGGAACTGCAACATCGCGTCGTACGACAAGTTGCGCGATACTTCGAACCGTTTGATGAGGACCGTCTGCTCCACGTTGTAAATACAGATGTACTTAGATCTGCAGTGGGAACAGGGGGGTTAGAGTTGTAGATACAGCTGATGTACTTAGATCTGAAGTGGGAACAGGGGGTTAGAGTTGTAGATACAGATGTACTTAGATCTGCAGTGGGAACAGGGGGGTAGAGTTGTAGATACAGATGTACTTAGATCTGCAGTGGGAACAGGGGGGTAGAGTTGTAGATACAGATGTACTTAGATCTGAAGTGGGAACAGGGGGTTAGGAGTTGTAGATACAGCTGATGTACTTAGACCTGAAGTGGGAACAGGGGGTTAGAGTTGTAGATACAGATGTACTTAGATCTGCAGTGGAAACAGGGGGGTTAGAGTTGTAGATACAGATGTACTTAGATCTGCAGTGAGAACAGGGGGGTTTAGAGTTGTAGATACAGGTACTTAGATCTGCAGTGGGAACAGGGGGGTTAGAGTTGTAGATACAGATGGACTTAGATCTGCAGTGGGAACAGGGGGGTTAGAGTTGTAGATACAGATGTACTTAGATCTGCAGTGGGAACAGGGGGGTTTAGAGTTGTAGATACAGGTGCTTAGATCTGCAGTGGGAACAGGGGGGTTAGAGTTGTAGATACAGATGTACTTAGATCTGCAGTGGGAACAGGGGGGTTAGAGTTGTAGATACAGATGTAATTAGATCCGCAGTGGGAACAGGGGGTTTGAGTTAGATACAGATGTAATTAGATCTGCAGTGGGAACAGAGGGTTAGAGTTGTAGATACAGATGTAATTAGATCTGAAGTGGGAACAGGGGGGTTAGAGTTGTAGATACAGCTGATGTACTTAGACCTGAAGTGGGAACAGGGGGTTAGAGTTGTAGATACAGATGTACTTAGATCTGCAGTGGACACAGGGGGGTTAGAGTTGTAGATACAGATGTACTTAGATCTGCAGTGGGAACAGAGGGTTAGAGTTGTAGATACAGATGTACTTAGATCTGCAGTGGGAACAGGGGGGTTAGAGTTGTAGATACAGTGATGTACTTAGATCTGCAGTGGGAACAGGGGGGTTTAGAGTTGTAGATACAGGTACTTAGATCTGCAGTGGGAACAGGGGGGTTAGAGTTGTAGATACAGATGGACTTAGATCTGCAGTGGGAAAAGAGAGTTGACATGGGAAGCACTCTGGACTTCTTAACATTATTATAATCATGTTTCAGGAATATACTCAAGTGTAGTGCAATGAAATGGGCTACCCCTTTTATGTCATTATCATCCACCTAAAATTTGAGCAGGCGAGGCCTTTGGCTTTATCTCTTAAGCATCAGATACACATCCCAAAAATACGGTGAAGTTTTCAAATTTTCCTAGAAATTTAATAAACGGCACGGGGTACTTACATTCGATCACTTAATTAGTTAAATATCGATTATTATAGCGCAAGCAATTATAGAATCTGACTTTGATTTAAACGACTGTCAAGCTCAGTTACACTGGATTACAGAGGGAATCGATTATCGAATTGATATGACATTAGTCCTTGATTCTTTGATTCCTTGACTACCCACCAATTATGTAAGAATGTACTGCTAAACTCCCGCCTTACCTGCCCCCTGCCAATATGACCGAGCCATCAGCGCTGTATGACAGAGCAGTGAAACACCGGTTTCTTTTCTGGGAAGCTGCGGAGATGAGGTCCTCTTTTGAGCGTCCAGCCCACAAGTCATTCCTACCCTCGATACTTCCCGTGGTGAGTCCTAGCTTCAGATTGTAGAAAGTTATCTCGGAGTTCAGAGTAGCTACTGCAATCTGAGGAGGGGTGGGTTTAGGAGCAATAGAAGTCAGAGTATCTTGGGAGTTTTACAGTCTTACTACTCATGTGTTGGTTACTTTACTAAGTTACAACAGCGCTCCGCAGAATAACACGAGATTGTAACTCAGTAACTCACGCAGTTGTGGATTCAAGCAATTCCCACTCTTGCAGCTTGCGCAGTTTCAGCTTCATACTGGTGTGCAGACCACAGCAATTCTAATACCTTAATAACATGCAATTTAATCTCATAATTTGTCCAAACATGATCTAAGTAACCTGTGAGCCATCTGGACTAGCTACGACAGCAGTGCAGTCCGAGGAGAGAGTCAGGGTGTCAGTAGTTCCCTTCCTCTCGAACGTATCCCAAACCCGGGTAGTCTTATCCCACGAACAGGATATCAGCACTCCTGGAAATGGAGGATAGGGGTGGAACTTGGAATGTAACTAAGCACGATCTTTAAATATATTCTTGTTAGAGGGAGATGGGCCGGAGCCCCTGGATCAGATGGGAATTGGGATCAATACAAGTCCTGTTTGCGCCCCCATGATTACCGGTGATCGAATGTCATTCACTCGCTCGGGAATACGCACAACGCTCAGTCACTGTTAAGACCACTTCCTTTCTCAATTTTCTACGTATAAATTCCGTACCCGGTGGTATGCAATGTCCTGTACTCCTGTTACTACTTTACTAGTTGACCTTTCATCTGTTTTCGTGTCAAGCTCCCATATCGTGTGTAGCTAATGTTTGAGAAGTAAAACCATCATGTGTGATACTACAAGCCCACACCTCACAGAATCGCGCATATGTGTGCATGATGCCCTTAGAACCTGTAAAACATGTCCAGTAATTATGCCTTTTACCACACTATGAAACGCAGGGGAAACACACGAATTTTGAGACAGCAGCGGTGTTTGATGCTCTAGGCTAAAGCTACCCCAGCTACTTTAAATATGAGCAAGGTGGTCTAAGAGAGCAAGACCAACAGTTTTTCTGTGGAAAGTGACATTGTGTATGAACTATAAAATCTTATAAAACCAATTGTCGCAGCTTCCGAAAATGCTACATTTCGAGAGTAGGTTTTCTCAAATAGTAACACAATGTTTTACTTAACTATTGCGACACATTCAGACAGAAAGTCGTGTAAAATCTACAAAAAATCCACCAGAGGCTGTCTTGAAAAATCCCGACATACCACCGGCAGGCCAGCCGACCTACCGGCTAGTTGGTGATTGGCAAAACAACCAATTTATCTCCTCAGAATAATTTATGTCTCTTGAACCTCTGAAATAGTCTATCCAATTATACCATTTGACCACTTGTCCTCTTGGTGTCTATCAAGTGACTATCAAAGTGTGAAGTTTAAGGGGAATGCAGTACCTTCAGTAAAGAGGACGGAAGAGACAGGACCCTCGTGACCAGACAGCAACTCCAGTAGTCTACCTGTCTGCATGTTCCACGTGCAAACCTGGAAATGTTTAAAAAGATCCAAGCAAGAGTTTGATCAATAGTGATTCACATATTAGTGTACAGTAACCAGACTTTAAACACAATCACCACTTAAAGATACTCAGGATTCAGGAATTCTTTGAGAGATTGTGAGCAGAGTAAGTCACATGTGTCAGTGTCGAGTTTGTATACCTGGAAAGTGTCGGTGGTACCGGCAGCGACTACCTCCCCACTCGCATCACACGTGACACTGCTGAACTGTACCGGGGTAGGACACGTCATCGTACGGAAATTACGGTACCTGGCAACAGGGGATTACAGTTGTATAGGTTACAATGATCTATTGAAACTGGTCTTCAACTGAACAAAGGTCACAAAGAGTCTCGAACTTCTGTGTGGTCGGCAGTATTACAGATAGTCGCTGTTGCCTGTTCAACAAATCCACACAGACAAACGTACTTGGCTAAGATATGCAGGGGCCTTATTAAAATTCTAAGGCCTGGGGCAACTCGAATCATTAAGATTACAAGTAATGGCAGAAAAAGGGGGAATGAAGGTACCTGAACAAGTCGAATGCCCGCACAGTGCCATCTAGACTGGCTGACAACACGACGTTACCAGAAGGTCTGAAGTAGGTGTCAGTGACAGCCCCTGTGTGCTCGTTGAAGGTAACGTAACAGAACCCAGTCTCAGAACTCCATACTTTGACCTTGCCGTCATCTCCACCTACAGGAGATACAGAGAGGTGGGGAAGGGGACAAAGAGAGGTGGGGGGAAGTGCTTAATATGACATGAATGGAGAATTTGGATAGGCTGATTGAAAATCTCATTTAATGTAAGTAGTGAGATCTTATCATCTTATTATATGAGGAGGGTAGGAAGAAAAGGGTCATCTCCACCAGTGGCAATGGAGAGACTGTCAGGGCTGTAGGAGACACAGTTCAGGTTGTAGGAGTGTCCCTGTTGTTTTAACACGTACGACTCACTCTGCCACTCCCAAACTAAGAGTTGTCCCAGACCCCTGCACCCGAACCCGAGCAAGTCACCTGGAAGTGATACCGTGATACTTGTGCTGATTTCACGGATCGGGTCGCTGAATAAGAGTCGCATGATTACAATTGATGAGTAATTGATAGTGCATAAATATCCCCTAATCAGACAATGAAAATGGGTGAGCTGCAGAGAATTCAAATCTTTACAATCTTCAGTACATAACGTTTTCGTATAACATTGTAAGTGTACCATGGGAATACACGGCCCTCCCTTAGGGGGGGCCAGGCCCCCCCCCCCCCTAGTTTTCAAAAGGCCCCCTCTAGAAAAATATTAGGGGGGGGCCTTGGCCCTACCTAAGATTTTCTCAAAAATTTGAACATAGAAAGGAAGTGAAAATTTAGTTCATTTAGACAGAAATTTTCCTGAAATTCACCTTTTTTTAGAGTTGAATCAATGAATAAAATATGATTTTAGTCGTATTTTTATGCAAAATTGTGAAAAGTAGGGCTATCAAAAATGAAAATTTGCTTCTGTAAATTTTGGCCTCCCGTAGTTTTCAAAAGGCCCCCCCTAGAAAAAATCTAGGGGGGGCCTTGGCCCCCACTAGCTCGAAAAAGTGTGTAATGGCATGAAGTGTACCTATGAAAATATAAAGATGTTAAAAACTTGATTAAAATTGAAGGTTTCAAAACAAAATTGCAGTTATAGAAAAATTAAATAAAATTGTCTTTTTTTTAATTTTTTTTTATTTTTTTTTGATAATTGATAGTGATTGATAGTGATCATATGATACTTGTGGGTGGTGTTATAATACAGCTACATAGCAGAGACTGGTCAGAGTGGATAGTTTTGACTTTTTAGTGAGTTTTTAGAAGTGAAAGTGATCATGTGACCTTTTGCTGATGAATAGACCAGTAAAAACTTCCATGATGCTGTACATAGAGGTAGTCAATCGTGCTAGTAGCATGTGCGCAGTTTACGGAAGAACGCCAATTTGGCGACAAAACGGCCCAATTTCACTGCTCAATTTTGAGATTCGTGTAATTGGGCCGTGACCATTCAATAGAGCACAGTTGAAGGATTCTGATGGTGAAACGATCATCTTAATACTCCCAGTAGGTCAGAAGTAATGTACTGAAACAGCTCGCAACAGGAAACGAGTATTTTCAATTGTGGCGTGTTCCATGGACGACTGTGAAGCTCAGGAACATGATATCGAAAAAGTAAGATCAACGGGCGCTCTGAAATTTATCTAACTTGTGATTCCCAAAGTTTCAAATCTCTACCTTGAAAAATGTGGATTTCTATAAAAATAAACCACACGTATGTGTAAAAATGACCAGTTCCCCGAAACGTGAGGTAGTAAGTAATCACGTGACTTTTGAGCATCGCGCGCGCATCCAAACGGCTGAAACGCATGGAAACCATCTCACATCGCATCCTTCATTACTCACTACCTCACTTGTTTCATTTCTGTGTGTAAGTGTGTACAATTGGTTACAACTTTGTTTGTAGGTACTAGATACTGTGTTTTTGTAAGTTTTTAGATTAGAATACAGTTGCTGCTAATTCCTCCTGAAGACTTTGTTTCATAGTTTTTCATTTGGCATCATGACTCATGTTAGCATGTTAGCATAAAGAAATATTTCTAACATAATCAATTTTTCAGGTAGTAACAGAATCAGAAAAGGGAGACCAGAGTAGGAACACAGCCTATGGTCTCTCCCATCAGAGTAAACGCAGTGATCTGGGTGAGCAGAGGATAACTGGGATCTTAGTAACGGTACGTTCAGAATATTTCGAACTTGTATTCCGATAGAAGGTGAATTACGCTGAAAATCAATGATTTTATGCTTTAATATTGTCAGCACTGGGTCAAATGACCGGAGTATTGCTGCCTATAGAGAGATTTATTGATGCTTGACACCCAAAATACAAGCTTTCAAAAGACCATACTTTGGGTACACCAAGCTTTTGTCATATAATAGCTGTTTTGTTGTACGTGACCCGTGGTACACCGATCACTCAAAGAAATATTTCTAGGAGATCCGATCAATAGTTTTACTCACATCATCCCAGATGAGGAGGAAATGCTAAATTGAGCGATCTAGACAAGTTGTGAATAACTAGAAACTTATTTACAAGTTTAAAACATTTCCTTGTGTTTAGTCAGCACTGGCTAAAACGAGCAAAGCATTGCTTCCTCCTTATGTATAGCTCCGCTCGTTTCAGCAAGTGCTGACAACATGAACGAAACACAAGGAAATGTTTTAACCTTGTGAATAAGATCCCAGTTATCATCAGTACTTGTCAAATCACTTTTAGCAAGATTCAGCTCTGAAAGATGAGTTACTAAATGCTATCCAGCCGTGATTTCTCTAATATTTTCTGATACTACCTGTTAGTTATTGACGGGTCTCATAATAAGAAACTGTGAGATGTAACTGTATTATGGCTGCCAACCGTTTTACGGTGTCAACCATTTTGGGTGTCAACCATTTTGGGTGTCAACCTTTTGCGTGTCTACCATTTTGGGTGTCAACCATCGATAAATTAATTTATAGGCAGCAAAACTGCCGGCCATTCGAGAGAAATGTTGAAATGGTATGACGTTACCTACCCGGCATTTCTCCTATGGGTCACCTGAAATGTGTAACAAGTTTATGTTTAACAAGAACTTGACCTTTCAATTCATCGTTTTTCTGATTTCTGGGAAAATTTACCCATTCTTATATCAAAGCATTCCGTGGGTCCAAAATCTTAAATTCTTTGATGGCTCGAATTACCGGCCGTTTTGCTGCTTATACTCTTATAAATACATTTATCGATGGTTGACAACCAAAATGGTTGACACCCAAAATGGTTGACACCCAAAATGGTTGACACCCAAAATGGTTGACACCCAAAATGGTTGACACCCAAAATGGTTGACACCCAAAATGGTTGACACCCAAAATGGTTGATGACATCCAGCTGTGATCTCTCTTATATATTTGGATACTGCCTGACGGGTCATATGATACTCTGAAATGTTGATGTATTATGGCTGTCAACCATTTTTGCGTGTCATAAACCATTTTGGGTGTCATCAATCATTTTGAGTGTCATCAACCATTTTGGGTGTCATCAACCATTTTGAGTGTAATCAACCATTTTGGGTGTCATCAACCATTTTGGGTGTCAACCATTTTGGGTGTCAACCATTTTGGGTGTCAACCATTTTGGGTGTCAACCATTTTGGGTGTCAACCATTTTGGTTGTCAACCATCGATAAATGTATTTATAAGAGTATAAGCAGCAAAACTGCCGGTAATTCGAGCCATCAAAGAATTTAAGATTTTGGACCCACGGAATGCTTTGATATAAGAATGGGTAAATTTTCCCAGAAATCAGAAAAACGATGAATTGAAAGGTCAAGTTCTTGTTAAACATAAACTTGTTACACATTTCAGGTGACCCATAGGAGAAATGCCGGGTAGGTAACGTCATACCATTTCAACATTTCTCTCGAATGGCCGGCAGTTTTGCTGCCTATAAATTAATTTATCGATGGTTGACACCCAAATTGGTAGACACGCAAAAAGGTTGACACCCAATATGGTTGACACCCAAAATGGTTGACACCGTAAACGGTTGGCAGCCATAATACAGTTACATCTCACAGTTTCTTATTATGAGACCCGTCAATAACTAACAGGTAGTATCAGAAAATATTAGAGAAATCACGGCTGGATAGCATTTAGTAACTCATCTTTCAGAGCTGAATCTTGCTAAAAGTGATTTGACAAGTACTGATGATAACTGGGATCTTATTCACAAGGTTAAAACATTTCCTTGTGTTTCGTTCATGTTGTCAGCACTTGCTGAAACGAGCGGAGCTATACATAAGGAGGAAGCAATGCTTTGCTCGTTTTAGCCAGTGCTGACTAAACACAAGGAAATGTTTTAAACTTGTAAATAAGTTTCTAGTTATTCACAACTTGTCTAGATCGCTCAATTTAGCATTTCCTCCTCATCTGGGATGATGTGAGTAAAACTATTGATCGGATCTCCTAGAAATATTTCTTTGAGTGATCGGTGTACCACGGGTCACGTACAACAAAACAGCTATTATATGACAAAAGCTTGGTGTACCCAAAGTATGGTCTTTTGAAAGCTTGTATTTTGGGTGTCAAGCATCAATAAATCTCTCTATAGGCAGCAATACTCCGGTCATTTGACCCAGTGCTGACAATATTAAAGCATAAAATCATTGATTTTCAGCGTAATTCACCTTCTATCGGAATACATAGGCTGTGTTCCTACTCTGGTCTCCCTTTTCTGATTCTGTTACTACCTGAAAAATTGATTATGTTAGAAATATTTCTTTATGCTAACATGCTAACATGAGTCATGATGCCAAATGAAAAACTATGAAACAAAGTCTTCAGGAGGAATTAGCAGCAACTGTATTCTAATCTAAAAACTTACAAAAACACAGTATCTAGTACCTACAAACAAAGTTGTAACCAATTGTACACACTTACACACAGAAATGAAACAAGTGAGGTAGTGAGTAATGAAGGATGGGATGTGAGATGGTTTCCATGCGTTTCAGCCGTTTGGATGCGCGCGCGTCGCTCAAAAGTCACGTGATTACTTACTACCTCACGTTTCGGGGAACTGGTCATTTTTTACACATACGTGTGGTTTATTTTTATAGAAATCCACATTTTTCAAGGTAGAGATTTGAAACTTTGGGAATCACAAGTTAGATAAATTTCAGAGCGCCCGTTGATCTTACTTTTTCGATATCATGTTCCTGAGCTTCACAGTCGTCCATGGAACACGCCACAATTGAAAATACTCGTTTCCTGTTGCGAGCTGTTTCAGTACATTACTTCTGACCTACTGGGAGTATTAAGATGATCGTTTCACCATCAGAATCCTTCAACTGTGCTCTATTGAATGGTCACGGCCCAATTACACGAATCTCAAAATTGAGCAGTGAAATTGGGCCGTTTTGTCGCCAAATTGGCGTTCTTCCGTAAACTGCGCACATGCTACTAGCACGATTGACTACCTCAGGAACGTTACACAAACACCACCATGTAAAAGCGTGTACCAATACATGAACATTGCCCTCACACTTGCACACATACACATGACCACTATCAAAAAACCAACATATTACATTCTGAACAGTATGAAGAAACACATAACTACAGTTCATAATGGAGCAGGCCTCATGGGACTATAGTCCAGGTATGTGTGGTAACTAGTAGCTAGTAGTAACTAGTAGATAGTCACAACTAGAAACATTCAGAGAAACACATTCCAATTTAACAATACTGCAATACATGCTGTGAAATGTAAGTTTCTACCACTGTGACAAGTCATCACTGGACCACCAGGCACTTAATAGAACACTAAGTTATTAACTTATTACTTTATTAAGATCATGCTGATGATATAAAACATCACAAGCTAATGTGTACAATGTCCGCACCTGCTGCCGTTGTTTTGAGTGATGTCACAGAAGGGGGACGTGTGACTGGGTGCCACGCCCACCTCAGTGTGATATAAACAGACATATATACAGTCTGTACATTACATTGTGTGATCTTCCCATACAATACAGAGTCAGATGGCTTAGGTAAATGATAGTTAAGGAACATCAAAACTTAAAATGGTTCTTTAGACTTTTAGAAACAAAAATTGTGATGCCCCATCAAAAGTGTACTATGGCTTCAAATACGGCCTATGTTGATTGTTGGCCACTGTTGATTGTTGGCATTGCTGTATGCCCCAATCAAAGCAGCGGATTGTTCACATCATTGAGTCAGAGGTTATGAAATCAAATGCTACAGTGATAGTCATTCATACATAGTGTTATGAGCATGAAGAATTCATTATTTTGCCTACCTTTAAAGACATGGACTGATCAGGGTACAGCAATTCTGTACTGTGGTTAGTAGATAAAAATACATAGTGACAAGATCAAGCACCACATCATGAAACATGTTGCTGCCACCAGACTAACCCGAAGGACTGATAGAGACTGTTGAAATGTCCTTCTGAGAAATGGAGAGAGTGTGGATCTGGTCAAAGCCGGGCAGGTCGTACAGTGTAAACTGACCACTGAGGGGATAACACACAGTGAGGTATGACAGGGGTAATACCTGGTAAAACCATGGTAATGATCTGTCAGTGGTTTCTTGGAGCTACCCAGAAAATCAGCAAATGACATAACGAACACCCAATTTCCATGCGATCAACGCTTCAAAGATTCATAGCACAACTTTACACTTTTACACCAGTGTTCGATGGAATTCCATCCCTACTCACTTTGAGAGTCCGACTACGATGAGAGCTGATTGGAGAGCTGCGCATGTCACGTGTACACCTCCAGTCTGATTAACGAAGCTCTTACTCGTCAACGTCCACTTCCTGGGAAGAGTGAAGTCTCAATCACCCATCTATTTATTAATGTACTACATTGAAAATTATTATCTTGATCCTTTTCCAGGACATTTTTCATCACATAAATGGTAGGTATATAAGTTGTAGGTACATATTTCTTATCACTCGTATGCTCTCAACAAAACGCACATGACTTTATGAATATCATGGTATACATGAAGACAAAGGTTTTACTCATTTGGCTTAATTGCGGCTTTTGTTACACGTTTCAAGAATTTATATTAGGTTTAATTATTACTTATTGTACATGAATTGTGAATTATCTTACCCGAGAAACGAGGCTGAAAGTGGCAATTCCTGATTATAAAATTAAACTCTACTACCTTACAAGACAAAATATCATGGGACAGTATTTTAGATGTAGTGAATTCAATGTCATATAGTCATATCTACTTTCTGATGTATTCTAGATGTTATATTCCTATGAGTATAAAGAAAATCATGAAAGCATTACCCCCACAGCGATTATCATCATGATTCTAATCTCAGTGGCAGACTCAGGTTCTAACTTAATTAAGCTGATTTTTGACTACAAATATATTAAAATTTCTATTAAAAAACTTGATTAAAGATTTTCCATTACAATTATAATCTTCTTTATCAAAACAATCACGGCCATTTTGCTGTTGGTTGGGTGGAGATGTGACAACGGTTGCCCTCCAAGTACCAAACAGTGGGTGACCTTCGACACATGTCTCCATGCAACTGATATCGATCGGGCTGTGACATGGAAATTAAACTTTGTGTTCAAATGTCAAAACCTGATCTATACTCCATTCATGAGTCTGAATTATGAACTTGTAAACTAGGTGTAATCTATGAATGGTGGGTGGGATATAAAATATAAATTGATTTTGTCGAAAATAATAAAATTTTAGTTTGATTGAAAAATTTTAGTTTGATTGAGTAATTCCGGGAATCGAAATTTTGGGGTTCGAAAATATGGGCAATTTTCCCAAAAATCCCCAAATTTCGTACCCCAAATTAAATCAGGGGATTTTCGCTTTTTTTCAAATTCGAAAAATAAGGTAACTTTTCGGAATAAATCAGAACTTCAGAAAGGCCAATACCACTGAGGTGATCGATGTAGTAGAATTTCCAATACAAGATCCCTTTTATCGTGTGTAGAAGGTTTTATTTGGAATTACTGCATTTTAGAAATCTTGAACTCTTCTGCACTGATATACTTATTTAAATTTGTCTGGGAATACCATATTTCATGCACTGTTAGTCAAATCACAAACCTGCAATTAACTAATTTGGGGGAAATAATTTTGGGGATCGAAATTTTGGGGGTACGAAAATATGGGGATTTTTTCGAAAAATCCACAAATTTTGTACCTTTTAAATATGTCTCGTAAGGTAGGTTTGTTCTACTAAGAGGGTTTGTAAGAAGATACCTAAATGAGTCAATAGTATGGTAATTCACCCTGCCTGTAGTCACACATACAAACTCGGTGATCTGAAAATGAGCGGGGCTTGAACCCACAACTTCTGATTGCCGGTCAGTGCTCTACCAATTGAGCTATCTCCCAATTGGGGAGATAGCTCAATTGGTAGAGCACTGACCGGCAATCAGAAGTTGTGGGTTCAAGCCCCGCTCATTTTTAGATCACCGAGTTTGTATGTGTGACTACAGGCAGGGTGAATTACAAATAAAACCAAGCATTGGCATGTAATTTGCATAGGTATCATGCATGTAGATAATAGTGTAGTACACTCTACATGCAGGTATATCTCGTTGAACGAGAAAGGTATATGTACCAAGAGTGCCATATATAGAATTAAATCTGATCAATAGTATGGATGTACTTGACATGGACTCAACTGAGGGGGTATAGTGTATAGTGGGATGTTCAGAAAACAATTTTTGTGCCGAATCAGTCTGAATACTTGATTATATTTTGCGTTTGGGGCCACTGAACCACCAGACAAAATTTTTCGGCCAAACTCCATCGGGAAACACTGGCACATGCCACGCCCATTTTTGGCCATTCCTTATACTCTTATACAGGTAAAATACCGAAAATCGCGTTTTTATGCGTGAAATAGTGGATTTATGATCTTGAAACCATTTTCCTTTAATATAAACCGTAGGAAGGCATTTTGTTTAATTTGGGTCGCAAGTCTCTACGACCTCATCTTGACCCTGCCACGCCCTGGCCACACCCTCTTTTTATAACTCCCGAAGTAATGGTCGTAGAAGGTCGAGACCAACGGCAAACTTAGGTTTAATCCACTGGTTTGATGTTTCAACATGGTTTCAAGTCTGTATTAGCATCCCCTAACCCAATAGCCACGCCCCGGCCACACATACTTTTTTTATAACTCCCGAAGTAATGGTCGCAGAGACCAACGGCAAACTTAGGTTTAATCCACAGTTGGTTTTCATGTTTTAACATGGTTTCAAGTATGTATTACCATCCCGTAACCCAATAGCCTCGCTCTGGCCACGCCTCCTCAGTCGACACCACTTCGTTCAACACCGGAGTCAACTCTGGCGGGACATTCCTTCTTCAGCAGCTCCTAAACAGACAGATCCTTTGGCTTGCCAGAGTCATCACATTGCATACCTAACTAATCCTTAAAGCTGCCTTCCAGTCCATCTTCGGAAAGACATCTGCTGCAGTTGCCACCCTTTTCTCTACCCTCAAGTCCTCCTGGGCCTCCATCGACCTTCACTTCCCTCCCTCCTGCCTGCTACCAATCCACTGTCACTCCACTCCTCGCTTTCTTGATGAACGCCCCTCCCTCAGAACGCCGACCACATCACCAGAGAAGACTACAACTCTACAAGGAGGTTTTGGAGCTGGCCAAGGTGTGCCTCGACGGGACTATGAGGAGGAATCGGGGCTGGACTTTCACCCTCTCTATGCCTGGAGCAGACCACAACGCTAGACCAAGATGGATGTCAAAGTGCATCTACATCCTAAAATTCTCCCTCCTCCAACACCAACTACCCACTCTCACTTCACAGATGAAAAAGAAGATCAACACAGTGACATCCCGCCGAGACACACCTTGGCCAGCTCCAAAACCTCCTTGTAGTCTCCTCTGGTGATGTGGTCGGCGTTCTGAGGGAGGAGGCGTTAATCAAGAAAGCGAGGAGTGGACTGACAGTGGATTGGTAGCAGGCAGGAGGGAGGGAAGTGAAGGTCGATGGAGGCCCAGGAGGACTTGAGGGTAGAGAAAAGGGTGGCAACTGCAGCAGATGTCTTTCCGAAGATGGACTGGAAGGCAGCTTTAAGGATTAGTTAGGTATGCAATGTGATGACTCTGGCAAGCCAAAGGATCTGTCTGTTTAGGAGCTGCTGAAGAAGGAATGTCCCGCCAGAGTTGACTCCGGTGTTGGACGAAGTGGTGTCGAAGGAGGAGGCGTGGCCAGAGCGAGGCAATCGGGTTAGGGGATGGTCATACAGTCTTGAATCCCTGTTAAAACATCAAAACCAGCGGATGAAACCTAAGTTTGCAGTTGGTCTTGACCTTCTACGACCATTACTTCGGGAGTTATGAAAATGAAGGTGTGGCCGGGGCGTGGCTATTGGGTAAGGGGGTGCTAATACAGACTTGAAACCATGTTTAAAAATCAAAACCAGTGGATGAAACCTAAGTTTGCCGTTGGTCTCGACCTTCTACGACCATTACTTTGGGAGTTATAAAAAGAGGGTGTGGCCAGGGTGTGGCAGGGTCAAGATGAGGTCGTAGAGACTTGAGACCCAAATTAAACAAAATGCCTTCCTACGGTTTATATTAAAGGAAAATGGTTTCAAGATCATAAATCCACTATTTCACGCATAAAAACGCGATTTTCGGTATTTTACCTGTATAAGGAATGGCCAAAAATGGGCGTAGCATGTGCCAGTGTTTCCCGATGGAGTTGGGCCGGAAAATTTTTTCTGGTGGTTCAGTGGCCCCAAACGCAAAATATAATCAAGTATTCAAACTGATTCGGCACAAAAATTGTGAGTCACTCACTGTATAGTGCATAAGACATAAGTGCAAAGGTCTGCCGTGTGTGTTATAAGAACTGCCGATTCACTATTCAGCGACGAATCGACGGTGGATTCTATCTGCAGCTTCATCGTAATAACGGCTTGTTAGTCTCAGTTTTGAAGTTTCTAGCGTTAGAAGATTCGTGTCGTAATTTTCCTTCGAAGATGGCGACAAAATCGTCAAAAACAGTCACAAACACGCTGAAGAGAGTCCAAAACGCGCTAAAGTGTCAAAACGCACCGAAAAGTGTCTAAATGCACCGAAAGGCGCCAATACGTGCAGAAAACGCCAAAATTGTCAATTTGAAATTTTTTGCCGTCTCCCTAGAACAGGGGTCAGGGAGGTATCCATCAGTTGGTGACTGATATCAGGCTTTGGAACACAAAACAAAATGTCATGATTCAGGTCCTTGGACTATCCTTAGACCGACTCATGCCTGACCGACTAATTTAAAATTTTGGACTTCTTTTTTTCAATCAGATAAATCATATGACATATACTAGTGTTTGAGAAATGAATTTCTGGAACAAAGATTGGCAAAGATTTTCCTCCGAAAAAAAACGCGATAAATTTCGTTTATTTTCTAAATGTTATTCTAGGCATATCCAATTTTTATGAATTAATAAACGGAAATACATCGCCATTTCATCATCAAACCACTTTCATATAAAAATCCTTTGGAGTTTTCCAATCTCGGCAAAAATATGAGATTCTTGGAGGCGGGGTAATGACATTTTATATCATTATTTGGTATCGGGAATGTAAAGGGATCACAAATCATTTGCATTTACCTCTCTAAATCCCTACCACACTCATTCAGCAGCTTACGGGAAAGGGGATAACCAGGTAAAACAAATTTTTTCGTTGTAAATCATCACTCGACCCTCAAAAAAGCTATGTTTGCAGAATTCAATGAGGAGCATTCAAAAAGCTTGCTTCAATCCAAATCACCATTATTGTTATCCCCATCGTTGATAACTGGCTATGAGGCTTTACGATGTGGGAACCGTATGCCACAGCGTTCATTAGCTGACTTCCCTGTTAGACTTTTACTCCCAAGTTTGGTTCCCTTTTTCTATTTCAGTAGCCGGAGTCCGGACTTTATGGATGGCTCCATTGATTATGCAATAAAAGACACCAAAATCATATGCTCTTGCCTTGATAAATTGACATAGGTATCCCATTTCAGTAAAACAAGTCTGTTTACTATTGACTATTCCATGCACCCTAGCTGTAACCATGAAGGTGCCTACTGCCGTCCTACTGACTCTGACTCTGTGTACCGTTATCTTCGCCAAGGAATGCCGGAGATGTGCCGAGTTGTCACTGAACGGAGTTGACATCAGCGGGATCCATCCACAGCACAACAAATGTGGAACAGACACAGAGGCAACGGAGGAGTGTGACGATGCGTGTCTTAAGATAGACGTGGGATTGACCATGCCCAGAATTGGAGGAAAGGTAACAGGGGTGGTTTACACAGATAAGTGTGCTACAAACGAAGCCAGTGCGAGGTTCGAAGTGGAGCCTGATGATTGGAAGGTATTGGGCTGCAACATCTTCCTCAACGCAGAAGAGGGGGATTCCGTGTCAAGGGAGGTGATGGCTGCAGACGTACAGAACTGCATAGACAACGAATCAACTCATTTTGAGGTAGAGGAGGTGTAATGTGGCAAATGTAGAAGAAATCACGTTTTAATCGCTGCTGGAAATTAAATTAATACAGGAATAGAAATTGGAATTGACCGATTGTTTTATTGTTTTAAATGGTAAAGTGTATACTCTATATAGTGTAGCAGCTACAATTTATAGGTATTAGGTATAGTAGAGTATATAATTGGAGTATATGTTGTATAGTGTATACTGTACGATTAACAAACGAATGGGAGTGTGATATCGAAAATTATCACACGAGGCGTCAGCCGAGTTTGACAATTTTCGATATCACACGATCCATGAGTTTGTTAATTGTATTATTACCCGACGAAACAGTACTCCCTCCCACTCGGGTCTGACGACCCTCGTCTGAATTCAACGTTCTTAAGTTCTTATAGATTTTGAGTGCTCCTTCATAAAATCAACAATTTATTCAACGATATTCTGCTCTATTATTCCGCCACTGTACAGTAGTTCTATAAAGGAGTGATATATCGATAATTATCACACTGGAGTTTGAGCCACGGGAGGGTAATAATGTATAGTGTATACTGTATAGTGAAATAGTGTATAGTGTATACGGACCCAGTGAGGGCACTGCGTCCCCAGAGGAACATGCCCCCGTCAGCACTGACTGAGACCACCTCGTTGGCTCCCCCAGGACCGAACCAGGCGCCCACCACCGCCCTTTTGTGTCCGGTGAGGGTGAAGGGAGTAAAGTCCTCCTCGGGCTCTCTGGAGAGCACCTTGACTGTCATGTCGACACTACCCACCACCAGGTATCTGGAACAGGAGCTCCACGAGATGGTAGAAACCTGGATCATGGATTAAGTTAGACTTAGATGTTAGATTTGAGTATAGATCAAATATTCAAGTAGAGTTGTAGGCTGGCTAGATAACGAGTAGACTTTTCAGATCCTAGATACCTGGATGGATTCAGATCTAGGTGTATGCATAGTAAATGAAAATATATACCAAGATCTTTTTAAACTTTTAATAGGTAGCAACTTAGTAACTATAATGAGATTACATAACAAGCAAGCAAGTACATTTGACAGGAAATCAGGAGACCCTACAAAAAGCAGGAAGTATCTCTCCTAGAATCAAATGTCATGCAGCATTACATTATAAACCTCATCATACTGTCCAGGGTATGTCCTGACGAGGGTGAAGGGTGCGAACTCCTTAGTGGAGCCCGGGGCTGCCCACAGCTGGACATGTTTGCCATGGGAGACTGCTATGTGAGCCCCGTCAGGGGAGTAGGCGAGGGAGGATACTGGGAGCTTGAAGTTGTGATGGGCTAGCAGGACCTTGTGAGAGGAGTCAGTGTTTTGGGAGTGAATTACATGTCTTAGCTTTATGATTTAGAAGTAAGTAAGTAAACAAGTAAGAACTACATATTTTCACGGTGTACTATTATAAGATGCACACCGATAGTCAATAATCAGCCCAAAAATTAAATCATACAGAGAATATTGAGTCCTATACCTCCTAGAAAAGTAGAAAAGGAAGTGTCAATTACACAGAAAGTTTGAAGCATAAAACATGTAAGCAGTTAAGAGATAAGTCTTTGGTAGGTACACAGGTACACCACGTGACTACTCACACGTTTCTTGAGGTTTATGAGGATAGCCCTACCATCCACATCAACACAGACCACCATGTTACCACAAGGTGACAAGGTGAAACACGCTATGTTCTTCCGAGTCTCAAACGGGAGGGTAACGGTCTTACTGTTGAGAATGGTGCTGTTAGTTCTTTAGCTACATTGATAACACCACTTGAGAAAACCTTCGACTTATAAAATATTTAAGTTACCATCAATTAGAACATTTTCTTCATTTTCAAAGCATTGAAAGTAAAACCTTCCAGCAGTCATTGATGGCAAATTGCCATAAGCATATTTAAGAAAATTGATATCAAGTGCATAATCTATTATATCCACTCGCGTGCACTTTTTGAAGACATTTTAGGTAGCGGGCGCGCGCGGCCCGGTAAAATATCTGCACGCTAAATTTGATATACCCACCGGATATAGCCCGGCCCGCGAGAGCAGTTCTACGCCGGTTGCAATATAGCCCGCCTCTTGGAAGAAAATATTTTTGGTGCTAAACTGGCTGAGATCATTGAAAGTGTCCACAACAACAATTTTAGCAGCAAAATATCGATCATGAGGCAAAAACTGGCAAATAGAACGATTTCTGTGGAGTTGATTATCGACAAAAACATCGAGGCGAGAGTCAAAACACTGAAACTGACATTCATCATTGTTCAGCAGCTTACTGAATCATGAAATTATGAGAAGTAGTTCAACTTCGAAATAGAATTAATAAATATTCAGCAAAATATGTGGCCAACAGTAGACAAAAGTCGAGTCAAATAGCAAAGAAAACAGTGAACTGCAGTGATAGGGGCGGGGCCAAGTCCAATTTTGTCCA
This sequence comes from Beroe forskalii, assembly GCA_011033025.1. Classification (NCBI taxonomy): domain Eukaryota; kingdom Metazoa; phylum Ctenophora; class Nuda; order Beroida; family Beroidae; genus Beroe; species Beroe forskalii. The sequence goes on along the minus strand of WFMF01000094.1, from coordinate 351,204 downwards.
ATTATGTCCAATTTTGTCCAATGGTTTTTTGTCCAATTCTCAAAAATGAGGTTAACTTTGGACAAAATTGGACAAAATTGGACATTTTTTGCTTCCGACTCTTAAGCTGTATAGCTTTGGATGAGTTCATCAATTATAATTCCATCCATAGTTAAATATGCAATCCAACAATCACTCTATTGAGTGTCAATATCATATATGACTATAGCCATGGTATCTTACTGTAGCTTATTTTCCTTCGGAAATTAACTCCTCATGATATGGCCTATATACTTATCTAGTGGAAGAACATCGACAGGCAAAAAGTGGAAATGGAAGTAAAAATGAAAGTGGAAACAAAATAATGCATAATTCTGTGAATGCTTGGTTACACTTACTGTCTGTTAGTACAGAGCTCATTACTCCGTTCTTCCGTTCGATGGGCTATATTATAAGTGATTACCACGGCATTCTGAACAAACACTCTTTCTTGATCTCTCCATCACAGAGGACCATGACCTCTCTAGGACCTCTACAGAGAATAATCGTCGATACTACAAGTGGGAACTATCCAAATCAAGCCGTAACAATCAGAAACCACCCCGAACCAATCCAAAACTTCCCCGAAGCCGAAACAAACCGAAACATGCAAATCAATCCGAAAACGAAAAAATCCAAACTGTAAGCGAATCAACCCAAATCAACCCAGGTTATGGTTAGGGTTGGGGTTGGCTCGGGTTGATTCGCTTGTTTCGGCTCGTTTCGGATCATTTCGGCTACATATGGGAAGTTTTTGGGTGGTTGGGGTGGTTTGTTCCGCTTTTTCGGCTTGATTCGGCTTGAATCGACCAGTTCTTGTTTTATAGCCTCAACGACGGAATCATATGATCAACCGACAACGACACATCAGTGAAATTTCAACCTGGCTTCAGTGATACGTCAAAGTTCAAACTGGTAATTGATATCACTGGACACTGATACGTCTAAATTCAGAATTGTGTCATTGATGGCAAATGACCGGGTTACCTTTTTCAATAAATCCAGTGACGGTTAGACGGTTGGGGTTTGACAAAAGGGCCAGTTAAACCGTTTTTCGGTTACAGTTCGGTTAACCTTCCGTTTGTCCTGATCAGTCATTTAAAAACATTCGCGGTACCCTGATTAGGGGAATTGCCGTTGGACGCGCGCCGAAAGCGAAAGGGTCAGACAACGTTTAACAAGGCGTCAGCTTCCCCTAACCAGAAGCGTTTTATAATCGCTTGCTGCGCCGCGCACTCCGCCCGTGCCTGCGCGTAACCAGGGTCCTTGCTGAATTTAAACACGTATATCCCTGTCTGCGTTGCGCGGCGCCGCGCGCGTACACACCCATGCAGGCTTAGGAACCAGGGCCTTGGTTAGGGCAAGGTGTCCGCGGGCCATGTATCGTACGACAACTGGTTAGGGGAACAATTGTCAGGCATTGCCTGACCCCCTCGCGCGCGCGAACGCAGACAGCAAAGCGCGTGCCAGGACTCGCAGTCGTTGCTTAACACGTATTTCCTATAAGCCCACATTGGTGAGTGTACGTGCGGCAATTCCTAAACCCGCATAGGTGTGTGTACGCGCGCTTCCCTACGGAAGCGCGCCGCGCAACGCAAACAGGGATATACGTATTTAGCAAACGCGCGGCGCGACGTTACTCATTTGGACGTCACTTTGCAATTTCGCCCATATCAGTCAGAAGAACTAGAAATAGACGGAACGTCGGAACACAAACAGGGGTATACGTGTTGAGCAATTGTGTATCGATGACACTAATAGTGATACTAATAGACCCTTCTGAAGCTGAGCGACCCATAAATAAAGTGTAATAAAGAATGTCTTTTGTTTTGAACTCCTAACCGGCGTGGCAAAAACGCCTTAAAACAATTCAATTATAATACATTAAATATAGATAAAAAGCTCAACATTAGGCACCCGTAACGTTCGTCGGTCGATCGAATGGAATTGGTCGATCGATCAATTTCATTTGATCGACTGATGTTTTTTTGTCAGGCGTTGCCTGACCCCCTCCACCCTCGCGCGCGCCACGACTAAATTCAAAATTTTAAATAATGGGTCTGACGACGTCAGACAATGTTTTTTAAAAATAAAATCTTTGAGTTAGTATAGAAACAAGTAAATATTGCTCATTTCAACACGATTCAAGTCATTAGGGACCAGTAAAACACATCATTCGTTCAAATGGAGTTGATCAATCGACCAATTCCATTCCACATTCGATCGACCGACGAACGCTACGGGCGCCTAAACTTAAAGTCATCGCCTTCAGTATAATTACCCAAAACAATGAACATACCTTATCGGACATAATTTAAAATTAAATTATACACGCCTCTTGTTGTAATAACATTTACAGTCACGCTGAGCTGTGTTGTCTGACCCTTTCGCCTTCGGCAGGCAACGTCTGACAAGAGCTGTGAGCTCCTCAGCGTGAAACTATTAATGCCCGTGAAAATTTTGTCCGTAATACTATTAGTATTACTAATGTCCGTGATTTTCAGGTGCCACTCCGTGAAAATTAAGTCCGGCATTTCCTCTTAAAATTTCTAGGGTACATACGCAAATTTCCTGAGTTCTTCTCTTTAAGTTTAAACAATTAATCGCACAAATGATAAAATTCTTCAGGAAATAAATCTTATTCTTATTTTTCATGCTTAAAAGCAGGACGATTAAGAGGGTGATAATAATATTTATAAATATTTACGCTTGATTTGGCCATTCCTAATTTTATGTCCTTAATTAAATCGTTAGTCTGTGATAATCTTAATTATGTCCGATAAGGTTTAGGTATACCGCAGAGTATACTAAATCCCCTTTAAATAAACAATCAAAGAGAAAACTGAAACAATTTTATGTAGATAATCATGATGAACTAGTTAACAGCACAAATGACAAAAATATGTTCTCGTGACATAGGTGCCATCCATGATAAAGGACGTCCGCAAAATTTCGGTCATTCTAGACCCCTTCCTCCCCCTTGTCCGCACTCCCCAAAACCCCTTCCTCCCTCAGGACGTCCGCATTTTTCCTTAAAATCTTTTCAGTCATCAATTTTATGCACGATATTTCACGATTTTCGAGTGAAATAGCCGTCAAATCGACCAAAATTTCCGTAAACTGCGGACGTCCGCATTTGGCCAAAACCCCAACCCTTACCCCCAATGTCCGCAAACGCCCGCATTGGCCAGACTCCCCCTCCCCCTCATTGTGGAGTCCTTTGTGGATGGCCAAATATGGAACTCTGCTAACAGTAACACAAATAATCAGTTCGTATCGCTAGTCAGATATAATAATCTATTCTATGAATTGACTGTAATGCGCCATAGAATAATTAATAAATATTGTTTTACTTACTTAATACTGTTTTACTTAGTAGTAGTTTTGTTGACTCTAAAACTAATATGTATTATGGGAGACTGAACGATAACCCTAGGCCTAACCACAAAATAATGATTTCAAACAATTTCGTTGGATTTATTGTTGTCCCAGCACTTAGGATAGAAATAAGACAGTGTTTCCTGAGAGCCCTAAATAATGGTTCAAAAATCTTTTATTGGATTTATAGTTGTCCAAACACTTCAAATAGATAGCAAACAGTTTTCTCCAAGTTAGATACTGTCTATGGTCGTGCTTCACAGCCCTTTCTCTTATACCTTTTGACTGATGAGCACACACAGTCACACGAATCAGTGATACTGATTGCACTCAAAACCCCGGTACAGTATTAAAACTAGTTCCTGGAAGCTATCAGAGCCTTTAAGCCTTATCCACCGTACATTATTTGGTAATGTACGGACACCGATATAACATAAACGGACACCGATAAACGGACACCGATATAACATTAACATGGGCGCAGGGGCCTTACGTCCACAGCGATTAATCATTCCGCCCGGCGCCCGTATAATGCCTAAAAAGATTATATTTCATATGGTAGGGGGGCCAACTGAAAAACCCCCATAAACCCCGAAAAATTAAACCCCTATTTATTTTTTTTATATCCACTTTGGGGTTTTGGGGGTTTAAATGGGTACCATTTCAAAATAGGGCCAAAATCCACAACTAAAATGGTACCATTTCAGAAAGGGTCGAAAATAATCATCAAAAGTGGTACCATTTGAAAAAAATCGGAAAATTTTCTAAAAAATGGTACTGTTTTTGATTGAATTTAAAATTTCTCAACAAAAGTGGTACCATTTAAGAAAAGGTTCGAAATCCTCAATCAAAAATGGTACCATTTCAGAAAAGTGCAAAATTTTCAGCAAAATGGTACCATTTCAGAAAAAAAAGGGTTGAAAATCCTCAACAAAAATGGTAGGTACCATTTCAGAAAAGGGTCGAAAATTGTCAACAAAAAATGGTACCATTTCCGAAAAGTGCCAAAAATCTTCAGCAAAATGGTACCGGTACAGAAAGGGCTGAAAATCGTCAACAAAAATGGTACCATTTCAGATAAGGGTCGAAAATCGTCAACAAACATGGTACCATTTAAGAAAAAGGGTCGAAAATCCTCAACAAAATGGTACCATTTCAGAAAAGTGCCACAGAAAAAATCTCCGGCAAAATGGTACCATTTCGAAGGTTGAAAATCCTAAACAAAAAATGGTACCATTTCAGAAAAGTGCCCAGAAAAATTTCTAGCAAAAATGGTACCATTTCAGAAAAGGATTGAAAATCGTCAACAAAAATGGTACCATTTCAGATTAGGGTCGAAAATCGTCAACAAAATGGTACCATTTCAGAAAAGGGTCGAAAATCGTCAAAAAAATGCCCCCATTTCCGAAAAATCCAAAAATCTTCAGCAAAAATGGTACCATTTCAGAAAAGGGTTGAAAATCGTCAACAAATATGGTACCATTTCAGATGAGAGTCGAAAATCGTCAACAAAAATGGTACCATTTCAGAAAAGGGTCGAATATCCTCAACAAAAAGGTACCATTTCAGAAAGTTGAAAAATCCTCAACAAATATGGTACCATTTGAGTGAGCCCGAAAATTCACAACTAAAGTAGTACCATTTTGAGAGAAAATCGAATTTTCCGACCGAAAACGGCTATTTTTATCAGTTTAGCCTCCTTAAACCCTCATAAACCCCGAAAAATTAAACCCCCATTTGCCAATTTTTATATCCACCCGGGGTTTTTCGAGGTTGGCCCCCCCCCCCATGGTAAAATACACAGTACTCCTGTAACTCGAAGTCTGACAATGCGATTACGATGATTTTGTTTGAAAAACAAACGCTCCTCTTTGCTAAAAACCGATAAAACAAAGAATGCGTAGTTTTACGAACCCCACGATAAACCAATTAGATTTAGAGAAGCCTTCCGTGAATAAAAGTGAGCCACTTTTCATGTTATTGTTTGAGAGGCTGATAGGTATAGGCAACTTGATGTCCTTCTATAAATGAATAGAAATCAGAGTTTTTGTTATTTGATTATCGATCAGTTCCAAATCAATTAAATCTCCTCTGTTACCTTCTTTTATCCATATGAAAGAATAATGAGGTTAGCAATGGAATAGCAAAACTCGAACCATCGGTTCAGCATATTGAGGTTCAGTGTTACTGCTTTTCTTATGTTGATTGAGTTTTTTTATCTGCTCATTACGTGTATGTGAGCTCATCAGTCAAAAGCACCTCGCCAAAAAGGCAGTAAAAGGGTTATGAGGCACAACCTTTGGGGAGGTCGACATATTTTTTGTTTCGTTTTTGTTTTTTCAAAAAATCACATTTACCAAAACACTTTTGGTAAAAATCACGAAACTTAACCTCACGCAGTCCGAAACAAAGTTATTCTAACTTGGAATTAACAAAATTGACGTATTTCTTAAAATTTCTACAGCTCATCGACGTGAGCTCACGTGATGAAATAAAGATCCGGAATCAATTATTCACGTTAATTCATTCAATTTGAACTTGTTTAAATGTAATCCACTCGATAATCATATGGAAGTATTAATTTCTTGAAATCCCCTAATTTCTACAAAACGTCAACGTGAACTTACGTGCTCTCAATTTCATTGTATATTTCCCATCCCTATTCACTGCGAGACAATATGAAATCATTATCTCAATATGAAAACATTATTTCAACATTATTTCAAGAATTTTGCAGGTTACCAAAATCTCGAGGTCAAAAAGCAATATATCGAAGTAAAAGATAATCTGATGATTGTATCTTTTGTTTTATTATGTTTTTTTGCTTTTTTCCGTTTTATTTGTTTTGGTTTTACTATATTTACCTTAACAAGTAAGTCAAGATCAAAAACATAAACAAACACCCTTTAGAAAGTTTTTAACTCGAGAAAAACTCTTTGCTATCTATTTCAAGTGTTAACACACTTGCATATCCAATGAAAGAGTTTTCACTTTTCAATCATAATTTCGGCGTTTACACCCCTTAAACCCCCTATTTACCTTTGCAAGAGGGCAGTAAAAACACTCCAGTAGAAACAAATCACACGTCCTTGCTTGAACTCAAATCCGCCTGGTTTGAGGCTTCCTTTTAGACAAAATACCAGTTTTCTTGGGGTGCCGAGGGTCACATGAGGGGTCTTTTCTTTGCGTCCCTGAGATGATATCTGAAATTACATAGAATTCAGTAACTATAGTGCACACCTTGATCCAGATAATATTATGAGTGAGAAATATTATCTGTGATCCTATTCCGCATTTCAGTAGTTCATTGAAATATACCAGTATAAACATGTAAATGTTTACAAATTGTTTCATAGTAATTACAACTTCCACGCACGCAGATGCTGCACTTTACCGCGCAACAGGCACGTTTAGACCGCCATTAAGTCTTTAAATGTGTCGGTATGATTTAGTAAAATAGCAGTATTACTACTAGCAGCAAGGATAACTAGGTTGGTCCTGATTGGGCGCCGCTAAGCACGGCAAGTTTTTATTTGTTTCTAGGGAAATGTTTCATTATTGTTTTTGCGTTTAGCTAATTCCCAGCGGCAATAATTTGTGCGTTTTGGACAGGAACATGTGCTATATTAAGTGATTAAGTTGAGTGAAAATACAGTTTTAGATCGTGGTCAGTTTTGCGTTTATTTTAAGAGAGTAAGAGGATTTAATTAAGATCAGCCAATGAGGACCATGGAATCTTATTCTGATATTCAAAATATTCAAAAATAGTAAAATAATATAATGTTTTATCCACTATCATAACATAATGCCATTTCACTTTCCTAAGTACAAGGGAAGCTGAAGTCTAAGTGTTTTCATGGCCATGAAAGTGGTAGAAAGTGATTCCTTTTTCTCATTATTTGTAGTTTGTACTTAGAGCTGATGAAAATCAATTTTGCTTTGCGATTCCATTGGGCCATTGCGTACCATTTCCCCAACCAATAAACCCAACCATATCAGAATATCCTCCTAGTCCTTCCCTTCGAAAATCAAAATTGAGCATGTTGAGCATTCGGCTCATAGCTTTTAATGCCAAACAAGGGTAATAATTCATCCCTAAAAATGTCTATCCCTGTACAGAAATAAGAATTTGTTTAGTTTTGTGCTCCTCAAATCGGCCACTCCTTATAAAACAAGTATATCCAACTGCGTGCTCTACCGAGGGTTAGAGGAAAGTGAATTTATTTAGTCACTTTCCACTAACCCTAGGTAGAGCAGTGGGATATAATACTTGCTTTTAGGAGCAAAAAACAGTTTATTAACTGTTTTTTGAATATTTTACTCGCAAAGAACGGGTTAGAGCATATAAAAAACACAATTCTCATCAACTATTGGGCGCTGAAAACAGCTCTAAATTCCCTCTGAGCCCGGATAAAGACGTTATAATGGGTTTAATTAGCGGGAGTTGTAGGATAGAACCATTTAAAATGGCACAATGTCATGATCATCCCTGGAAGTCTGCTAGCATGCTAATGCTTTCTAATGCTATCAACGTCAACTTGTTTTTCGGCACTATTTCTTTATTTATTTTTCGCTGATACGTGGCTTTCGAACTCACACCAGCCACAAGCCACCAGATAATGCATTTAATATTTATTATATCCACTGCCAATATAGGGGAAATGTTTAATTGTTTTCTATAACATTTAATGATGACAGTGCGATGTTTTGCCATTTGAGCCCTATGGTTGTAGCAATTTACATTTGTAAACGTATCCACTGCAACATGAGTGTTACATTTTGGGAAGGCGTTTTGGGTAATCATCAGGACCGTTTTGTAATCACTTAATCTTATTTCACTTAATCTAGTATTTCGCAATCCAAAGCTTCAAATCAATGAAATTTCCTATGGATAATAGTCTTGTTAGCATTATGTAAAACTTACTAATATAGCAAATTATATAGCAAATTAACCAATATACTAATAACATTCTGCTAATCTTATCACTAACTTTCTATGTTGACAAAAGTTAAAAGTACAGCAGAATCAGTAGTATAAATCGTAATAAAACAGCTACAAAAACAGAGCAACTTAAACTGCCCTAAACTTAGTCTGTCAGTATAACACTTTGCAAATTAAAGCAATGACTTTAGGAAGAGGACTGCTAAATCTTATTATTCTGTTAATCTCGAAGTTTTTATCGGAACTCTATGAGGCGATTTCTGTGATAAATTTGTAGCATTATAATTCAAATCGTAAGTCTATTTGATTTTATTTGTCGACATCTCCTGTATTATTTGTTTTAATTTTATGATTTACTTCTAACGGAAATATTTATTTTTTAGCAAACTTAGAGACATCAATTAAACTATCACTCAGGCAATCGTTTCTTCACCACTAGGAATAGCAGGAGTTAAAATCAGTTAATATCAGCGATTCTTGCATTTCTCCCTCGATCAAAAAGCTTTTAAGATTTTAAAACAGCACTCTTTAAGTCTTTAGCTACGAACCTTCAAAATTTAACTTGTGGCAAGTGCCCTCAAATTTTGAGAGGCTTTTAATTTGATTAAAGTGAAAAGATCCATTTCATGGCCCACGCAGAATAAGATTCTTGAAGGAGAACAGAATTCACATGATCAAAATTCATCATTCGGAGGAAATCAGACTTAAAGGGCGCATTAATGTTTTCGACTAATAAATATCAAGGGTCGGACTGTAACATAGTGTGAAGTAAGTAGTTTATACTTATAGGTTTGAGAACGTTTTTCGGTAGCTAATGGATCATAGATTCACCAAAAAACAACTCCAATTTCTGAGGTGGGGAAACCCCTTTTACTCTAGTAGCTAGCCAAAGTTGAGTAGGCCTTTTATTGTGTAGAGGATTTCTCATCGGAATTTGTTCGATTACATGATAACAAACAACTTTGAAAGACTGAGAGTTAGAAATTGTGGCGATCAGGCGACCACACCCACATTTAATTGACTAATTGATGCGCGTATTCAGAACTCTGTATCTCGGGCTAGCAAGGTCAGAGAGACTTCGTTTTGGGCTCAGAAAACGAATCGCAATGACCATGTTATATTAGACTTGTTAACAAACACATTATGAGATTATGCTCTGAAATGCTCACGAATTGAATTCAGCTAACGCAAGCGCTTAAATTTGACAATTTTTCCATTAACATGGGCGCAGGAAGGTCGTGGGAACTTAGTTTTGGGCTCAAAAGAATCACAATAGTCATGTTTATTTCGACTTCTTCATAAAAGTATGCCCTTAATGCTTAAAAAAGGATTTATGTGCGAAAAACTGATTTACGGCCATTTTTGCTACCCAAAATTTGGCCACATACGCATCAATCATTCAAATTTCCACATAAAACAAGAAATTGGGCCATTGCAGAGGGTCTTACAACTACCCTGGTGCCAAAAATGAGAACATCAGACGGCTCGGAACTTAATCCAAGCTAAAACTCAGCCCCGTATGGCAAAACTTCATTTTTTGCAAGGCATGTAAGCTTAAATTTACAATATAATATTTCAGTTTATATTTGAAAAAAATGGGCAGCTACCAGTTGGACTGAATGGAAATCGCCAGTTTTTCGTTCATAACTCTAAAACAAAAAGAGATAGGTTTCAGAAACATTTGTATTCCTATGGATCTCAATCAGAAGCCGAGATATTGCTTGTTGAAGTTCATGCCCCCTTTTGGAGAAAAAGGATTTCTCCAAATCAGAAATTGGAGTTGTTTTTTGGTTAATCTATTATCCATTAGCTTCCCAAAAACGTTTCAGACCTACTAAGCTATTTACTTCATACTATGTTACAGTTCGGGGCACAGTTCCCTTACTATTAAATTATTAATTCTCAGAAAATCTCCGTAGCATTTGTATTTCAGCTTAAAGCTACTTCTTCTTTGGTTACGAATCAACAGGTGAAATAATCAGCAGATAAAATAGGAATATTTGGTTATATAATCATCATTGTGCCCTGTATTCTATGAGGAACCGACTAATTTCTTGCGGATTCACATGCACCCAAACTTCACTGATCTTTAGAACCAGTGCTCTTTTAATCAACAAACACTTAATTGCCGGTGTTCCATTAGAATTTGGCACTAAAAGTCATTATGTTAATGCGGAATAGCTCTGTTCCTTTTAACTGAGCATCCGTTATAATAAAGAGAAGAAGAGGAGGTCAATATAAAGAGAGGGCAGTTGACGTGACCTTGACTAGTGAGAGTAGTGTCCTGTTACAGTGCTTCTTCTTACTGCATGACATGGTGCAGCCCCAATGAAACCCAAGTGTTATATATTCTACAACTCACATATAGCTATATCAATAACAATTTAAACGTTAATCTTACCGATCCAAAACACGGCACCTCCGGTCATTAACAAAATTCAATACTTCCAAATTATTATAATCTGAATTATAACGCCCTAACATTGGTCGACTACAGTGAGTTGGTTGGAGGGAAAGGAGAAGAGAACAAATCGGGTTTATTTGGTCTAAGTTTCACCAGGATTGAGTTTTGCTAATGATTATAATCATGATTATATTATCACAATTGAAAAGAGAAGTGAGGAAAGGAGAAGAAATGGGATAAGGTATATTTGGTCGACCATACTGCAGTAGGTTCCATTCTCTATTATCATGAAGATACTAACAAGTGAGAAAGTGTCATAGTAGCTGAGTTTGTCACAGTAGCTGTGTTTGTCATAGTAGCTGTGTTTATGAGTCTATGTATCGGGTGATCAGTGATCCGCATTATGCGTTAATTTGTCACTATCTTCAGTACAATAATTAGTAGAAATAACATTCTGATAGCGAGATGTGTCTAGGTATGATTATTTATTTAGGTCATACATTGCACTATAATCCAGTAGTCTGACGGGGCTACATTGGGGTCTCATGACCGCGAGTGATCGGTGCTAATAAACTCTGACAAATGCCTGACTTCCCACAAAGAGATACTCCACAAACTGAGTTATTGTACCCTGGTGAGGCCTGCAAGGTCTAGACTGGGTGTGCGCCTCCTCACTTCAGAAACACTACTCAATCACCCTTCACATTTCCTCAATCTTTCACACTCCCTCAATCTTTCACATTCCCTCAATCTTTCACATTCCCGACATGTACATCTTCAACAGAAGATATGATGGCCGAGGAAATGACAGTTTTATTATTTGCTATGATAGTTCCCCGAAGATGACAAATTGGTAGGTGACGGCTCGATCCCACGCGGCCCTGTGTAAAGTTATACGATCAGAATAAACAGGATATATTGTTTACTCTATCCTTCCAGTCCCTAATATTCCTCTCCTCTGATTCTGTCACTTTGCCCTTTGTTCGACTTCGTGTTTGTTTGTTGGAATTAATATTACTGTCGACCGTGGCGCGTGTCCCTGATGAAATTAGGTACTGTTTAACACCAAAACACCCGGGTATCTCTTTAACTTTTTACAATTAATTTGGTAAATAGGTATTCATGAAGTGACGGTATTAGCTTAGATTAGGGGTCTAACACATCATGCTTGTGGATGTGCGAGCCCTGCACGTCACCACTCCAGATATTGTAACCAAGTCCCAGGCTCTATCTTCTCTGATGGCGCCCTGTTAGCAAGGACCGTTTCCAATCAGGCCTTCCTAACAATGTTTAGAAAATAAATTGGCTCCTAATCGGCAAAAGACCTAATTCCTCATTAGCCAATCATACGGTAGGAAATACTCCGAGTAAACACTGAACTATAGTGTCATGTGCTGAACGAGAGTGTTTTTCAGAGAGTTTTTCTGTTGTTTTTCAGAGTGTTTTTCAGTAGATTTCAGCCGTCTCCCCGGCGTCTCCCCGCAGTCCCTGCCCCCGCATCCTCACGCATCATAACGTAATCTCCTCGGGGTGGTGGCGCCCTCTCCGTCACCAGTTGGTGGCAATCTGCCGCATTTGCCATGCTCTCAAGTACTGCATGTAGGGCTCGAGACGACTTAAAACTTCATAAACTTTTAAACTTTCTCTACAGACTCGCAGGGTCTGGCAAGATAACAAATCATTATATAAATCACGTTGTTTCGGACCCTTCTGTAAAATGCAGAGCACTTTTGATTTGAATAGTTTGATGATTTAAATTCTGAGATTTTATGTTTTTTTTGATTTGCCCAACATGAACAAACTGGTTCCCTGGTCTACTCAATTGCACGTTTCTATTTTTGATTTTCTAATTTCCTGATTAATTTTCCAGGATAAGTTTCAGAATTCCCACGTCACTTCGATAAGCCATTGGTTTCGGTTTACTACCATCAAAGAGGCCAACACCCTCCTTAAAATCATATCTTTATATTCCATGTTCAGCAAATTTCACAAAATAGTATCCAATATTCTCCATTGGTTCTTATAACAGAAGCCCAGCAATACAGATTTATATTATTTTATACGTTTGAAAGTGGCTGTGCCCTGAAAGTAAAAGCGCATAACGATATTTGTGCCAAATATAGCAAAGCTGAAACTGAAGTCATCCCGATTTTAATGAAGTTCGCTTAACTTTGCGATCATATTCTCGTGCCCCATTACTAATTTAGCTCCCATATTTTCTATAAACACCATTCTTTTTATCCATACTTAAGATGAGTAATTCTCCGTATATTGCACTTATTCAACCGCAACATATTGTTTCCAACTTTCCACTGCCTATAACTACCTGTTACGACTCTTGATTCCATTTATATATATAGGCTTTAAGGCATTTAATCTTCTCTTCTTCAAGCATCACGCTTTAATTGTTTTACTTCGTTCAATGCTGTGAACCTGTTTCTTTGCCTAGTTATTAGCATTTGACGTCACGTGATTGCCATGGAAACGTCACGTGACTTCCATGGCAACATCCCTTGAAAACCATGGTAACGTCACATGACAACATTACCCGTGACACGGCCTCTATCCAGTATTCTTACAGTGACGCTGAACCAATGAGAGCACGCGTTAGTCTGCTCACCGCGTGACCTGTGAGCTAACGCGTAGCATTCGGTATCAATTCTCAGTTGCTAACTGTTATTCCGCGTTTTTCTGATTTACATTCTTACGATTTCTTAGATTCATACACTGCAAAGATGGCAAACAAACGACTCAAGTTGAGTTTCTCAATCGAGCAGATTCTCGGTTTGGAGGATGCCTCCGACTCCACAGGCATTCCGCCTCCACCGCCCGCCAGTTCGCCCAGCTGCACCGCCACTTCCAGCAGTGTGACGGAGGAGCAGCGCAGTGAGGAGTACCTGCCCTCGCCCGGGTCGGACGGAGTCTACGAGTACCACGAGGAAGGTTAGTGCACTAATCACACTCATACTAATCACACTCATACTAATCACACTCATACTTATCACACTCATACTAATCAAACTCATACTAATCACACTCGTAGGTCGGATGCAACACGTCCAAAGGACAGACGTGAAGGATCAAATATTTGCCAAATAAAATAAAATGAAAGCCATTGTTTGTACGTTTTTTCCTGTTCTTTCCATCATCTCATAAAGATAAAGACTAACGTTATGCAATTACCAAGACGTTATGGAGCTATGAAGGATCTTTGCTGAGCCCTTTTACCTGTCCTTTCGACATTATTTTCAACTTGTTGCTTTCGATCTATAGATTATTAGAATTAGAATTAGAATTAGAATTAGAATTAGAATTAGAATTAGAATTAGAATTAGAATTAGAATTAGAATTAGAATTAGAATTAAAATGAGAATAAGAATTAGAATTAGAATTAGAATTAAAATTAAATTAGAATTAGAATTAAAATTAGAATTAGAATTAGAATTCACGTATGGTCAAATAACATATGCAAAGGACACACTCTACATTAACAAAAAAGTTTGAAAGATTGAAAATCAAATAAGAAAAAGTATGATGAGGCCAAAAATGAGTTAAAATGATATGACTGGGGGTTAAACTCCTCATAATTACTTATATTACTTAATTAGGTGCCCAAATGTATACACGTAGCCTTGATGCTAAAAAATAAAGGGAACTTGGAAGCGGGAGAAGTGGATGAGTGAACTGCCAAGGCACATAACAGTTACACCCTAAACTTTTAGATAAGATTGCCACCTTTTATATCTAACAGTAAAATTTTTAAAAATCGTGTTTAAAAACTGAACCTGTCACAACAGCTTCTGTTTTCAAATAAGATTTTTCAAAATTATCAGCTTAAGATTAAAGATTATCTGAATTACTATTAACAAGACAGTATTCAGTTTATTTAAAGATTTAATATCTTTTTCGCAAATTTCCAAAATTCCAATATGATGCAATTTTCCATAACTTAGCAAATCAGATGAATATGATGATCATTAAATGTTTTTATCCCAATCGTTCTAAGGTCAAACATTAAAATTGCAGTTCTGAACAAACTTTGAAAATGTAAGGAAATTTGAAAACAATTATTACCATTTTAAGCTTTGTTGACTTTCGTCAACGACAATGCTCTTCGTCTGCAGCATGACATTTTGACACTTGTTCTCAGGAATAAAATCAATTCCTTCTTTTTCTGTAAATTTTTCCGAGAATTTTTTGTAGCATTTTAAGATTTTAATGAAATTTTTCATTTTCTATAACAAACAGTATGGATTTGAAACGAGCAGATGTCGTCTCCTATATGGAATATACTGAGAGACAATCCCAGAAAACAATTCCCGCAAAATTTTCCTTGACGTTAATTAATAATTTCCATTACAGTAAAAATATGCAAAACTTTTTATAGCAGACTACAATAATCCGAAGGCCTATTTTGCATTCGTGTATTGATTCCATCAGAACTTATTTCGTTATTTATGAGGCGCTTCAGCTCTTGAACCAACAAAGAAGTCCATGAACTCGCATCTCGCATTTTCAACTTTTTATTATCTACATCATTATCAAATAATTGTATTTCTCGGAACTCCTGCGCACTCAATAGAAAATTATAGTTCTATAGTTTCGAAAAATACGATGATTTGAATAATGCAATTTGATCCACATTTCTTGTAATTCGAATTCCTAAAACCAAATAGAAATATAACTAATGAAATGCCAAATTTCATAATAATGATAGTGGTGCCTACTGTTCAAGAAGACTTTTGGGGTCAACAATGTTTACAAAAGGATCACTCTAGAGAATCGGATTATTTAAGAATAGGATTAGGTCAAAAGAGCTCAATGCGGTACCCCACACAATTCTATCAATCAGATAGATAATTACAAATTATTTATCACTGCACCTTTGTACTGTGTTTGGAAGATTAAAATACTTCCTTTGGTTTAAAAAAGGGCTTAATTTGCTGCAAAAATATTTTCAACGAGTTGATCTTCATATTCGCTATTGGTTTCAAATTTGATTTCACCTTTTTTCGGACTTCGCAGGCTCTGATTACCTGACATGCAATCAATTTCAAGCCTGACATTTGAATCCAACACGTGTAACCTTCAAAAGCTCAAATAGCCCCCATTGCTAATCAATGTGAGAATGAAATAACATAGCTGTTAATTAGTCATTTAGCAATGGATTTGAAATGTCATCATTCTGTTCTCGCGAATCGCGGATTCAATATATCGATTTAGTTTCCTATTTTAGCTCCAGAGGTTCCACTGGCCGTTCATTTCTCTAATTAAATGCATTATTTCTTGCAGTAGCTCTTCACAGCCTTAATCGAAACGATTTTACTTTTTAAATCTCTGCTATATTTGCCCTTTTAGTAAGTTCCCGGTTATCACGTGTCACATAAAAAGCACTTTGCTTTTAGCTTTTTAACTCCGGCGTTTCGAGTTTTAGAAATAAGTCATTTCAGTTGAATAAAAAATTCGCCTGTTCAGCGGACAAACCATCAAAACTTCATAATACAAGTGTGCAAAGGTCATTGGAAACCATTAGTGGTACCACTGAAACAATGGCGTACTGAATAGAAGAGCGGCTAGCTCCGAGCGCAGAGAGAATAAGATTCAAGTAGTGGAATATACGGCTCCTGAATATATTGCTCCCTCTCAAACCGTAGTGGAATATAGCTTTATTATTCTGCCGGGTAATAAGGAGAGTGTCATTGCCTTGGTTTAGAATAGCAAAGTCATGAAATCGTGCCCTCCTCATCAGCAGCTCAAATAACAAGAAATATGCCCTTGTGAGCGGGGAAGCTTCGTTAATAAAACGGTGTGGTACCGATCACGTATATAGAAATTATCTTGCTGATGAGTCTCTCAAATTCAATATGAAGTCTTACTTCCAGCCTTGGATAGTTTGAGATGACCATTTATATTTTCATCAACTTTCCCCTATACAATTAGAACAAACCTGAGCGGTGGCTGGACAAGTTTCCATGTCATATATGAGCTTGCTTTGTGTATCTATAATACCATTTGACCGAGCATATAAACGTGGCATTTTTAATTTTCATAATGCGGAGATGTTAAGAGAGCGTAAAATATTGACAGGGGAGGGGACATGACAACATACCATAGTTCAGAGTGTTTTCTCTAGTTCAGAGTGTTTTCTCTTCGTCATAGGTAAAATGTTCTGCGATATCTCGTTAATGGCACCAGTATACTTTAGTCAAACCATTACGGCATTCAGGAGGAAATTTCTATCATGTGATATCATTTACATCAATTCAATTAATGGTAACCACTTAACCCGGCGAGCTACTACTTATTGCATAATCCCTCGTCCTTATCCCTAGATCACCCATTAATTATAATGACTTAACGAGTTGACGGGGTGTCACGGAAATATATCTCCCAACTCTGTCAAGTACTGTTATATGATCTATACACCCATACTCAGAGATGATTGCATCTAATGATACGTGGTAAAATGGTAAATGTGGTCACCATACTTCCAGAGTAGTAGAATCCCTCTGTTATATTTCTCTGGAGATTGGAGTCTGTCTCAATCCATAGGCAGGTGAAATACACGTCGTTATCAGAGCTGAAAATGTCCACTTGATGGCTCTACTTGCCGTGGCTCAGGTTGCTCCCGAGGGGAGCACCAGATTTCTGGAGTTTAATTAAAATGCGCTGTAGTAACGGCATTATATTTGGTAGTGGTAAACACTTATTACATGTCAGTTAGTTTACAAATCACCTAATTGTACAAATTTCATCATCTGAATTGCCAGCACATGATCTTGAGTAGTTAAGTAGTTAAATAGGAGGTACTAGTACCCCGTGGCGACACTGAGATCAACCAGCCCCATGAATCTCCGTCATTGAGACCACGGCCCTAAGTTTGGAGTTTTCTCATAGTTTGAGTTCAGAAACACACTCCGAGAACAATTCCCTGAGAAATGACAGGAAAAAAGTCTCCTTGAGTTCTCGACGGGAATTGAAAAATGAAAAACCCTACTGAGAAATTTCCAATTACAGTTGGAATATCAATTTCAACTGTTGCTAATAAACTGCCATGTTCTGGTGCCATGTTCCTACAGTTCTGGTGCCATGTTCCTACAGTTCTGGTGTACTGTATTGAAGTAAACTATGAATCTCCGTCATTGATACCATGCCCCACTGTTTTGGAGGGTTTGGAGTTTTCTCGAAGTGTGAGCTTCACAAACACACACCCCACAGTTTTGGAGTTTTTTCAGCCTTTAGAAACAAACCTCGAGAACAACAATTTTCAGAGAAATTGGACACTGCATGTGGATCATGCAAAATTAAAACTTGATGTTCTATTTTGATATAACAGGCCCTGCGTTTCACTTTGATTTTATAACAACCCTTAAAACTAAATTCTACAAGTATCCTCAAACCGACCTAACAACTTATAATATTGGTATTATTAGTTTATGAATCAATTTTCGCAATGAAATAAAAAGTTATTTCTATTTCAGATTTCAAGAACAGGAAAAGAAAGCGAACTAGAACCACGTTTTCGTCAGCACAGGTAACGTAAATTTTCATCCAACAGAAGAAAATTGCTCATTTAGTTTTGAATTCATAATCAATAATATGATACTGCCACATCAAGTCGAAAAAATTTATATTGAAAATATTCGGTAAGCCGAGCCTCATTCATTAATTTTATTTTTCCACTTCTCTTCTAATTTCCTCTAAAAATAAAAACTTAATGAACCACTATAAACCTGCAAGGCGCCTATAACCCTATAACGTCTCACTGAATATTGGTGAAAGAGAGAACAAAAGCCTGAATATTTCTTTAGTACTTATAAAACTTTCTCAGAAGATATAGTAAAAATATTTCTAAATATTTCTAAATATTCCTAAATACTTATTTAGTACTTATACTTTCTGAGAATATAAAATTTGCTAAACTGGCATCTTCTAGTAGCACTCAATAGCAACTCCAGAAGAGCACGAAGATAACTTCACTTTTAGTATTCAATTTAAACCTAAGTATTATTCTTATCGGCAGAAACAGGGTTACGATTTAAGATATGAGCTTTCCCTTCACAAAATTCTATTCAGAGCAGAGATGAACATAAAATAACAATACAGCAGAGATAAAATTGTAAATTTTGCAACGGGTACCTTATATCGTAGAGCGGATGCATCAGTTTGAGTCCTCACATCCATAAGAGGTTAAGGTTGCATCAGGCTTGTGTAGAGGATAACGGATTTCTGGGCCAAATCAACTGAAATCAATATCGTGAGATGATGGAGCAATCGGCAATTCTTGGGTTGTATTTTTATGTACCCTCATCAACCATGTTTATTGTAAAAATCAAAATCATGCTCATTGTGAATCTCTGGCTGAATTGCTATTGGAAATGAATTCTCAGATTAAAGTCGTAACTAATAAGTTTACACAGAGCCCTGTGGGAAGGTTTTTAATTTATCCGTTGGGTATCCAAAGATTGTAATTCTCAATGTTTATGATGCGTGACCGCCCATTACCCATTCCATTAGGAGAACACTTTTCCTGTTTAAACTAAAGTACACTGAGAATGGGCTCAAAACACTCCCAGCTTACACGGTACACTGTACACGGTACACATTTCTACCCCTTATACTTCTGGTGATTTTATTGGACCTAGAACGCTTCAATGAGCACAGCTAAATATACATTAACTAAATTTAGATATACATTCACTCCAAAGGAATAGGAATAGGTATCCTGAACAAGAGATTTAGAAAATATAAAGAATACAGTCATTCTGACAAAAATATTTGGCAAACACAACCTTAAGATTTTAGAAATTTAACGCAACCGAATTACTCTGCCAATCAACCTACTAAAATCATAGCATATTATCAACACCTATCTCCACAGACCTTTATGATCCAATCACCACGTATCTCCTCAGGTGTACGAGCTAGAGAAGAAGTTCCAAAGATCTCAGTACCTGAGTGCAGTTGACAGACTCAACCTGGCCGCAGCCCTCTCTATGAGCGATGTCCAGGTGAGTTTACAGACTTTTTCCCTGACAGAAGCACCCCCAGAAATCCTAACCTCAACCCAAACATAAATCAAACTGACGTACACGTAGATGCTTGGGAGGGGGGGGGTGGTTGGCCGGGAGGGGAGGGAAGGGGACTCACCTATTTTCCTTCAAATAGGCCACAGGGGAGGGGTAGGGGACGTTGGGGAGCTCATATTACTTATATACGGCAACAAGGGACGGTGGCAATGGGGAAAATAGGGAAAACGGAGGAGGATCTTATACTCAGATGCTCACCTAAACCTGTTCATCAATATTCTGATATTGATTGGGAAACATACCAGCAAGCCAACCATTGAGAAGTCTCTGCAGAGTTTAGAGTCCTCGGCTTCTGAGTTTAGGGTCTTCGGCTTCTGAGTTTAGGGTCTTCGGCTTCTGAGTTTAGAGTCCTCGGCTTCTGAGTTTAGAGTCCTCGTGCACTTCAGTAGGGCTTTCTGCTCTCGTATTCTGCTGTATCTACTGATCGTCTCTAAAAATTATTATTATCAGTCTTCAAAAGGAGCTGTAGAGTAAAATCAAGTAAGGGTTCATTGATGGATGAATGATTCGAGGGGCACAAGATGCATGATCACCCTGGTAGAAAATGATTTCCTAAAACTTTAATCGGGTGTATAACGTTAATGGCGATGGAAAGGTGATCATCGACATCTATTTTCAAATTACCTAATTCCCAAATTGGGTTATACAGTTCCTAACTGCGTGATGTCACATTCATTCTCAAGCAGGATTTATTTTGAAGATACCACAAAATCCATCTAACAGCGATCTCTGCTTACCATTTTACCAGTATTAATCCAAATAATACTTACTGTCTGTTCAGGAATTAGTAATTCCAAATTATTATTGCATTTAAAGTGGATTCGATGCCAGCCACCAGAACCATTAGCATATCGAAATGGGCAATTAGTGACAATTGTTATCTTTGGCATCCTGCCAACGGGCCCATCAAGCAATAACGAGGTCAACAGCCGGTTGCTTGCCTACTGGAATTTGTGTGAGTTGTCTTGTTTGCTCGAGTAGGTGCTAGGTAGGGGTTGCTAATGCTTGTCAGTGGGGACCTGACGTGGCCTGGTGTCTTGTGGCTGCGTGGGGGAGCCCAGGACTCTGTTAATGCACCTAGTACTGCCAGCCTCCACATCCTCCAGTCTTTACATTGTCCAGACTTCACATTCTTCCAGTGCTCAAACTCCACAGTTCCCAATTTCCTTGGATTCTAACTGGGGGGACAAGAGTCTCTTTCTTCCACTTTCCTTGGAATCTAGGGAGACAAGAGTCTCCCACTCTCAAAGTTCCCACTTTACTTGGATTCTAACTGGGGGACAAGAGTCTTTACTCCCACTCCCACTCACCACAGTTCCCAAATCCCACTTTCTTTCTACTCTAACGAGGGAGACAAGAGATTTTTGACCTTCCCCATTCCCTCCAGTCCCAACTCTTTCTGTTTTCAACTAACACATGTTCTAAATCATCAGTCATAGTCAAGGCTCCGATTCTATCTATCTCGGCTCCTATAACTCTGGGATTCATTCCTCAGTCAATATTAGATCTTGACACAGATATCCCCCTGCACTGACACACCTGATCCTTGAGAGATATCAACCTGCCACCTCCTGATCTTGAGAAAGAGATCAACCTGTCACCTCCAGATTCCCCTATTTCTGGTGGGGTTGTGTAGAGCACTCCCCGCTCACACACTCCGGCCCCATCACTGTCCGTGACAAAACCCCCTCTTTTGAATTAGTAGATATCGGTGACGCGCATATCGGGGGATATGTAACAGGTACTGGAGCGCTGGACCCCCACTTCCGGAGTGGGGCAAAGCACCGGACTCAGGGGTACACGACTAAAGTTGGGTTATAATATCGCGGCGCCCTGAAAACAGGCAGATCAGAGTCATCAACTTGCCGTTCTGAGGTGTGATGATGACGTCATGTGAAGAGTGCCCATGTTAGGAGGAGCGGGTGTTAGGTTAAGCGGTACAACTCAAGTACCTCGCTCCGCTACTCCCTAACATCCCCCACACTCACACCAGGTAATGGGAATCCGGAGCAGCGCTCACGATCCGGTACTAAGACTGTGTCAAGAGCTCTTAAACAAACAATGACGAGCTGGTCACGGGAGTCAGCAATTGGTCATGTGACCTGGAAATAGCTGATCACGTGACCCAACAATTGGGCATGTGACCTGGAAATAGCAAGTCATGTGACCCAACAATTGGTCATGTGACCTGGAAATAGCTGGTCACGTGACCGATGGGCGACCGCTCAATCGTGTCCGAGGAATTAGCGACTGTCAATTCGAGGCTGGGACCTTGCGGGGCCGCGTCAACAGGGTGACGGTGGCGAGGCATCCGACATCGGGAATCAATTAACTGACACAATGGGACTCAATCCCCCGGAGGAATGTAGTAATTTTTAGTACGGGGAAATTACGGGAACTGTAATGATTTCGTGAGAGAGAGAGGGGTTTGTAGTACATCTAGTGCCTGACAATAACGACATTGCCTGGCAATAGGCGGGTAGGATGACGTCATTATCATAGCTCGATGTAGTGAGTTGATGACGTCATCTAGTGCCTGATAATGACAACTCTTACTCTGGGGGAGTGTTACAGCAGGGGGGAGGGCTGATTTACCTGAGACAAGCTGTGCTTTACTCACCCAAATACTTCAAATTCAATATACACTATTCATAGGGTGGTTAATTGTTTTAAACTATCATAAGCCTTATTAGCGAAGTTTATCTCAATATTCAAGTCATTTAGTGCTTTACTGGAATTTAACATTTTCATGCTGCTTTGTTATAAAATGATCCATGCCACCTAAATGAGACCGAAATAACGTTTAATATTTATCTATAGTATCAATACTGGCTTTTCTGTGTTTTGAGAAACCGATAAAAGATCAAACAGCAAGAGCTAGCAAAAGTGATTTAAACTAAATTTCCAAGAACCAAACACCTCCGATTTTCCCCAACTGAATATCGAAATTTTAACAAATTGGCCGGTCGTGATCAGATTGATTACTGATAACATAATGAAAATGAGAACAGCAACATAGTTCTGTTCGTACAAGTACAACGATGTTTGTCATTATGCTGCTGTACTAATTCATGTCAAATTATCTAACTACAAAAAATCCCTTCCTTCACTCCTCAATAAATCACGCGTCTCTCTCAACTTACTCATTAAATCCTGACAGCCAATTATTTCCAGGTGAAGAGATGGTTCCAAAACAGACGATGTAAGGAACGTCACAGAGCGGAGGACATGAAGAAGATCCATCGCTCTCCAGCCCTCCTCTTATACCAGGTAAATGGGCATAAGGTATCAGGGTGTGCAGTGCCCTGTTGAGGGCCTTTTTATATTATTGTTACTGATTTTATTCATTCATTCCCTGCCCATAAAAGCGGCACCCCTCCACGGAGGGTTTTCAATCAGAGGGTATCAGGCAGAGGGTACCAGGTGGAGGGTGCCAGGCAGAGGGTACCAGGCAGAGGGTACCAGGCAGAGGGTACCAGGCAGAGGGTACCAGGGGACAAGGTACCACTACCAGGAGATATTTGGTCGAAATCCACATTATTTATTCTCATTTTGATGTTATTCTTATTTTCTGGCAGTAAAAAACTTCAGAATGGTACCAAAATTTGAAATTCTGGTAGCATTTGGTAAATTTTCGACCAAGTTTGAAACTGATGATTAATGAAGCTAAATTTCTGCCTTTCAGCAACCATACCTGGGAGCCGCAGCCGACGCCCTCCTTCTCCAAAGTCAACTCCGGACCCTGGTGCAACTGGGCAGTTGGAATCCCCCGAGTTAGATGACGTCATAACACGTGCTGGGTCACGTGATATTCGCCTGATGAATGAGAAGGTGGTTTTTAGTCACGTGATTGTGATATATGACTGACAATCGATTGATGGTAATATGTGCGTATTATTTGGAGACTTTTCTTTCGTGGACATTTCGGCGACGACGATAAGTATTATATATTGACCAATTTGATTTCGAATTTATTGATAGTAGTTACAGTGTGATTTGATATATTTCATGATATAAGAATGTTAAGATTAACTTGGCTTTTGTGGCAACTCAAATGGCGACTTAGTTAAATTTTCTACCAGCTTAATTTGATAAATTGCAAGTCTTTTCGCATCGTCCTATCGGAGAAATCCTCCGATTGTTGTTGTGTTTTTTAATCATCTGAGAGAATTGGCTGGAGTTATATTCGCAACCATCCATTTAATGCTAAAAACGGCGCCACCAACACAAAACAATATTAACATTCTTATATTTGTTTTTCCCAACGTATGACGTACACTGTGAGCAATTAAAATTATCTTAAACTGCTGAGAAAGATTTTATTTGATTTTTTGAATAGATAATCCGAGAAAGACACATTACCTATATTCTAATCTTACACATAGTATTATATATAATGCTAAAGTACTGTAGTCTTTAAAAAGTGCGCATATGCCAATGTTTTTACACATGTGAGAAGTATGACCATCCCAGTTTAAACAAAGACTGCTTCAGTCCGATTCCAATAAGTCTGCCCCTACTAAAACACGCATTGTTAGAGTTCTCCGAACTTCTATTTTCGTGCTTGTCAAGAGTCACGGTGAGTCGTCCGGAGGCACCGGATTGCCTGTCTCCGGCTACAGCTACTTACTGCTTACTCAGCTCGGAGAGTAAGCGTGACGTCACTAATTCAGCTCGGACTGCAGGCGTGACGTCACTAACTCTCTATGCGGAGCAGTGCTTATAACTGTTATAGCTGCTCTGGAGACACAACTATACAGAGTGTGTTTTTAGTTGGCTCTCGTAAAAATGGCAGAAGTTCACGCCTAGATGTGTAGCACTATCTGTAGTTTAAGTATTCAGTATTTGATGTATCATGCTATGCGTTACAATGATATATTGTGATTAAATATATTGGAGTCGTGCTCTTAGTTGTTATGGGGCGTGTAGCCTGCGAGGGAACAAGTGCCAATTCAACAAGTTATATAAGTACTTAATTAATTAACTGATCATGCAAATTGATCTTAAAAATTGATCATGAAATTTATGGGAAAATTTGATGGAACACTGTGATTTGTCATGCCAATTGTTGAAAACTGCAAAGGGGGGGGGACAAGCGTAACTAAAAGCTATACGCCGTTTTAATAGGTACGCAACTCAAAACTGACGTTTTGATTGAAATTTTTATGCAATAAAAAAAGTACAGATTTTCGCCGGAAGAAGAGGATCTTTTGAAACCGTCGATGGAGGTAACAGCAAGTTTTGTCCGGCATTAAATATGCCGGCCTGGTTCCTGTGACCTAGAAGGCCGAACGAGCTCGTAGGATGTTACCCTAACCCGCACCACGGTCCAAATTTGGACGGTCACATTTTCACTCTCGCCCTTTTCAAATATGGTCAATAATGACGATTTTCAGATTTCAAAAGCTCATAAGGTCACTGCTGAGGCCTACAGTAAATCAAAAATCCGTCCCATCAAAAGTTTTATTTCATGCCCTAGACTTTAACTACCAAGTTTTAAGGGTTTTACTTAAAAGCTGTATAGTACTAGTAGGAGATAGATTTTTAAGATGATTTTTGACAAATTACTTTAGAAGTTTGCGCGCCCATTGTAATTATAACAGGCAAAGTCGAGATTTGAAAAATTCATAACGTCGGCTAGGAACACCTACTGATAGCTGGCGTTCTCAAAAACTTCCTCGGACCCCGAGGAAGTGTTGTGTCAATGAATAACACTAATAGAATTTATAAATAATAGAACCTTTTCATCAGTCCACCGTCAGTTGACGATGCTTCGCGGAATTCTCACATCGATCTCAATAATCCTTGCTCTCTCAAGACTCATATTTAGGTGCTTCAGTTTCCACAGGCTGTGACCCTGGGGAAAAGAAACATTCAGTTGATTTCAAGACTGACAAAAGCGGCAGCTCTAACTGCAGTTTTGTGTGCGCGGCGTAAGTTTGCCGGCGTACAGACATGTAATATTTATATGTCTTTACGCCGCGCAATCTTGCGCCGCGCTTACAAAACGGCAGTTCGAACTGTCACCGCTTTTCATCTAAAAGGTCTAATCAGATGCAACGAATAAAGCAGATAAACAGTAGTTATAAGAGAAAAATAGAGATAGTCTGTGTCAAAGGTTTTAGTGTTGGAATGTGTTCTAAGTATTAAATGGGCAATTGGTCATGCCAATTGATGCCGGGAAAATCTGAAAAGTCTAGTCGGTGGGTTTTAAAAGTTTTTCTATTAAATGGGGTACTGAGGCAGTACTGTGGGCTAGGTGGGCTCAAATTACTGTGTGGAAAACCACAGTACAGACTTGTTTAAAAAGTTTTTTGTCTTACCAATAGGTGCAGTCATAAAACAGTATCTGTGAGTGGTGAGGGGAACACGTTTTAACTAAAACCTATACAGACGTTTTAATAGGTACGCAACTTTGTTCACCAATTTTGATTGAAACAGCAATAAAAAACATGCGTAATTTTACGCCGGAAATAGGATCTTTTCAAAACCGTCCATGAAATTTAACACAGTACAGATTTGGGAGTCGGAAAGAGGACTAACAAGTGCCAATTCAACCATTGGAGCTGGTAAATTGATTTTGTCCGGCAGTAACATATGGTCCCGGCCAGGTTCCTGTGACCTAGAAGGCCTGGGTTTTAAAAAACGAGGTGCAGTACTGTGAGTGTGAGGCTCAAATTGCGCCTTTAATCTACAAACCACAGTACAGACTTGTTGGACATTGATTTGTTCAATTGTTAGACAAAGGAAAAGGGGGTAACTAAAAGCTATACGCCGTTTTAATAGGCGCACGCAACTCAAAACTGATTTGATTGAAATTTTTATGCAATAAAAAAGTACAGATTTTCGCCGGAAAAGAGGATCTTTTGAAACCGTCCATGAAGGTAACAGCAAGTTTTGTCCGGCAGTAAATATGCCGGCCCGGTTCCTGTGACCTAGAAGGCCGAACGAGCTCGTAGGATGTTACCCTACCCCGCACCACGGTTCAAATTTGGACGGTCACTCTCGCCCTTTCCAAATATGGTCAATAATGACGATTTTCAGATTTCAAAAGCTCATAAGTTCACTGCTGAGGCCTAAATCAAAAATCCGTTCCATCAAAAGTTTTATTTTATAGACTATAACTACCAAGTTTCAAGGGTTTTACTTAAAAACTGTATAGTAGGAGATAGATTTTTAAGTTGGTTTCTGAAAAATTACTTTAGAAGTTTGCGCGCGCACTGTAAGTGTAATTACAGGCAAAGTCGAGACTTGAAAAATTCATAACTTCGGCTAGTTAAACAATATTTTCATGAGGTGTAAATAAAGTTATAACCACCAACATCAACAACATCATTCTGGCAGAGTTTTACAATAAACAAATGAGTTTTTGTCAATGAATAATAGAATTGATAGATAATAGAACCTGTTCATCAGTCCACCGTCAGTTGATGATGCTTCGCGGAATTCTCACATCGATCTCAATAATCCTTGCTCCCCCAATACAAGACTCATATTTAGTTGCTTCAGTTTCCACAGGCTGTGACTCTGGGGATATGCAATATTCAGTCTGTTGATTTCAAGACTGACAAAAGCGGCAGCTCTAACTGCAGTTTTGTGTGCGCGGCGTAAGTTTGCCGGCGTACAGACATGTAATATTAATATGTCTTTACGCCGCGCAAACTTACGCCGCGCACACAAAACGGCAGTTCGAACTGTCACCTCTATTCATCTAAAAGGTCTCTGGTCTAATATACTCCAGTAGCTGAGGGCAAGGTCGTGTACCCATCATTGTCCAGAAGGTTTCTCGACGGTTTTCGGTACTTTAGACCATGCTGAACAAAACGTACTTGCTGCCGTTCGATGAATCGACGTCCTGAGGGGGTGATATGGCCACGCCCATTTTGCCCCTCAGGCGGTATTATGAGACCTGATTATTTCAACTTCTGATGGTCATAGAGACTTCAGAATTGAACCAAGTATCTATCTCATCAGGGAACAACTTTTTCTCTGACAACTTTTTGTCAGATAATTAGTTAATTGACCAATTAGCTAATTGGGTAATTTTCAAAAATCCTAAAAACTTTTTATGGCTAAAAATGATCACAATTACCTGAAACGTGGAAAAAAGTGGTTTTTAAGAATATTCTAAAAAAATTTTCACTTAGAAAATTTTCGGACTTAGAAAAATTTTGAGCGAAAAAGCGAAAGTTTCATTTTTTGCATCCTTAATTAACTTGGTCTAATAATTTTTGACTTCTGAAAGTCACTGTGATTGCTTTTTGCTGTTCTGACAGCATATTTTGACTGCTCCTAATGGAAATTTGCCCTCTTCGGACTTTCAGAACTGGTTTCAGAGCCAGGATCAGAGTAAAGCTGGGACTACTTACCTCCCCGAATAAGCACCTTGCTTATGATGCCTCCACTGCACTTGATTTATACTTTGTAGCCAAGGTCAAGATAAGCTGCCCTCAAGTTATTAGAAGTGTGCTTTCTTCATTACTGGTTGCAGAGCCAGGTTCACCACTGTTTACAAGCAGGTGACTGCCCCTGTACCAGACCACTCCAATCATGGTGCTCAGAGAGCAAATCCCACTGTCTACGTGTGGAAGCGGGATCTGAGAGGAAAGCTGTGGAAATTGACCTCCCAAAATGAGCGCCTTGCTGATGATGCCTGCGCCCTGCACTTGAAGCCAAGATGGGCTGCTACCTCCTCCCTTCTAAGGAAGTAAGGATAGCCAGACGGACCCGCCAGGCTGCCCTGCAGGGACAACGCCTGTGATTCCCAAGACCAGTAACGCCCATCAACCTTTCTGACTAAATTCTCTCTCACAACAACCAGTGCCTTCTGCTGTGGGACGCCTGACTCAGTGAGTAGACACCAATACTGCTGGCAAGGTGGACTACAATCACTGGACCATGGATGGCACCCAAAAGTCCTTCCTCACCCAACCTATACAAACATGCAAGCTTTTTTCATTATCCATGACTTCTTCCCAGACGGACGTCCCTCTATCGTCTTAGTTCTTGGCACCTGGGTTGCCTTCCAACCCTCCTCCATTCTCTTACATTATGAGCTGGCAATCCACAATGCTGTGGCCTGATACCAGGGTTACAACTTGCACTTTAAACAGTCCCCCTTCAAGCATATTTGCCAAGGAGATCTTCTGGATGAGTAGGTACCAGATTAGCAGATTGAGAACTCATCAATCAGAGCTCAGGACTTCGCCAAGATTGAAGACTTTCCTTTGTTCTACTTCTAGCGGGTGATGCTGACAGAGTGTGAAGGACTATCAGCTTAATCCTGTGCTGATGCCTTGACTGGAACAAATTTGAAGATATTGCCTACTGTCAAGATGGGCTTTCAGGAACTTCCACAGGGCGGAGTTGAGCAGTCGAGAGCCATAGAGTGGAAACTGTTGTGTGAGCCCTCAGCAACAATACAGTGGGCGAGACTCAGGGCCAGGGAAGCGCTGTGCTTTATGCTAGTTCCACATGCCATGAAACTAGCAGAACAAGGAAGCCATGTCTACAGTAGAAGGGCTTCAGGGTTTTTCCTAACCGTACAAAATTACCCGCTGGAATGAAGAAGATGACTCCATTCTTGGCGACGTCATCCCTGATTGCTTGATTGGTGAGTTCTCGATTGGTTACTCATCCAGAAGTTCTGCTTGACAGCATCTGTCGCTCTGTCCAGCAGCTTAGTAAAGCATGGCAGCAACATTGGTGTCTGTTCAGTGAGTCAGAGTCTCACTGCAGACCCCCATTTCTAGGGGACGGCGACAAAAACGTCAATTGGTGATGGGTGTTCCATGTCTCGGGGAGAACAGGGGTTCTCCTGGCTGAACAGTCTGGTGGGTCATTCTGGCTATCCTAGTGACCTAGCAATTGAGGGGAGGCCCCCCCCTTCCGTATGTTGAAATGGTCAGGAACAGGGGTGGTTAACTTCCTGTCAACACACAACAGCGGTGATCCTGGCTCTGCGATCAGGTCTGAAGAGCACACTTCCAGTAGTGATAAGAGGAGAGGCAGCTTATCTTGACCTTGGCTTCAAATCAAGTGCACTGGAGGCATCATAAACAAGGCGCTTACTTGCCATAGCTTTATTTTGTCGCAGCTTCCGTCTTCAGTTCCTGCTTCCACACGTAGACAGTGGGAGCGGCTCTCTGAGCATCATGATTGGAGTGGTCTGGTACAGTGGGCAGTCACCTGCTTGTAAAGTTGTAAACAGTGGTGAACCTGGCTCTACAGCCAGTAATGGAGAAAGCACACTTCTAGTAACTTGAGGAGGGCCAGCTTATCTTGACCTTGGCTACAAAGTATAAATCAAGTGCAGTGGAGGCATCATAAGCAAGGTGCTTATTCGGGAGTGTAAGTAGTCCCAGCTTTACTCTGATCCTGGCTCTGAAACCAGTTCTGAAAGTCTGAAGAGGGCAAATTTCCATTAGAGCAGTCAAAATATGCTGTCAGAACAGCAAAAGCAATCACAGTGACTTTTAGAAGTCAAAATTATTGACCAAGTTAATTAAGGATGCAAAAATGAAACTTTCGCTTTTCGCTCAAAATTTTTTCTAAGTCCGAAAATTTTCTGAGTGAAAATTTTTTAGAATATTCTTAAAAACCACTTTTTTCCACGTTTCAGGTAATTGTGATCATTTTTTTAGCCATAAAAGTTTTTAGATTTTTTGAAAATTACCCAATTAGCTAATTGGTCAATTAACTAATTATCTGACAAAAAAGTTGTCAGAGAAAAGTTGTTCCCCTTGATGAGATAGATACTCTGGTTCAATTCTGAAGTCTCTATGACCATCAGAAGTTGAAATAATCAGGTCTCATAATACCGCCTGAGGGCAAAAATGGGCGTGGCCATATCACCCCTCAGGACGTCGATTCATCGAACGGCAGCAAGTACGTTTTGTTCAGCATGGTCTAAAGTACCGAAAACCGTCGAGAAACCTTCTGGACAATGATGGGTACACGACCTTGCCCTCAGCTACTGGAGTAATAAGATGCCACGAATATTAAAGCAGATAAACAGTTATAGGTGCCGTCTGGCAACTTACACCACCTGAGTTGCTGCTGAGTTGGAGTGATCAACTTCACCCCTGGCCCTTGTCCTCTTTATATCTCTCGCTTCTTCTTCTGCTTCATATCTCCTCTCGCTTCAGTTTAACGTCTAAACGCGAACCCCTGAAAACTTGAGAAGCCCTTCCATAGTGAGCTTCATCGAACATGCCAATCACAATTTTTTCTCTGTATTTCGTCGAGAGCTTTCTTCCAGCGGATTCGTTTTCGTGTTGAGGAGTGGAACCTTATTACATGATTTAAAGATGAAATACAGAGATAAGTTGTGATTGGTAATGCTCAATGAAGCTCACTATTTCAAAAGTTGCTTAAAAAGCAGGGGAATTACCAATTTCGCTGTGTGGAACAGGATACCTGAGTGGATAAAAATAAATACAAAACGTATGACTGTAATCTAACTTAAATATCATGACTGACAATTCTCACCAAAAATTAACAATTAGACAGTACCTAGTTATGAAATAGTCAACAATACTTAAATTGTAAATAGTTAAATAGTTAAAAATGAATTCAAAGAAAGCCAAACCGATAACTAAACCAATATGATAACGTTTTAAACAAACATTTTGTATAATTATATTCATTTCCTTAATGTTTCTGAATTATCTCTCACAAATAAAGTGGTTCAATTAATGACCCGGGAAATTAGAAAGTGTCTTATCAAAATGCAATAAATTAATGCAGAATTATTGTATTAAGAGTCTATAAGTGAGAGGGAATGAAGTCAGCAGGCCCTGATCACAGTGCGAACTGCGACCATTTCATGATAATACCATGAGTGTTCAACTGTCCACGCCCACCCTACTTTGACCAGGAAACTCCCAGTTGTCTGGCAATAAACCCGAACACATCAGCAGTCTCTCTAAGTTTCTTAGAAGTAGGTTTCCCAGCGCCATGCCCGGACTTAGTGTCCACTCTAATGAGAAGAGGGTGTGGGTTGGAGGGGTGCAGCCCCTGCAGAGTGGCTATGAACTTGAGGGAGTGGAGGGGCACCACTCTGTCATCGTGGTCCCCTGTCAGGAGCAGGATCCCCGGGTATTCCCCCTCGGAGGGGATGTTGTGGAGGGGGGAGTAGCCCCGCAGCCACCCCCACTCCTCGCTCAGGTCAGGGTTACCAAACTCAGTCATCCACGCGTGTCCTGAGGTGGTATTGTCAATGACATCGGGATTAAACCTGGGGCCCTTTCCGAAACGGACTTAAGTTTAAAAATGTAGTGTTTAAATTTGCAATTGAATTTTTATTTAAGTCAGTTTTTAAGTCAGTTTAAGTCTGTTTCGGAAAGGACTCCCAGCCCCCAGAGCTTCGAAGTGTGCTATTGAAGTGTCATCAGGGTGTCTCAAATGATGTACCTGCTTGAACAACCTGCATGTGAAGTACCTGGATTCTGAATTACGTGTTTGGTACCTGGAATCTGAATAACGTGTTTGGTACCTATAGTGAAGTTTGTTACCTATAGTGAAGTTTGGTACCTATAGTAAAGCGGTGGAAGCGGTACATGTCCAGGACTCCCACGTGGCAGATAACGGCCGCGAAGAGGTCAGGTCTCTGGTTAGCACACGCCGCCACTAGCAAGCCTCCATTACTGCCACCTTCTATAGCCAACCTGAGGGGGATTTTGACAAGTCAGGGGGAGGTTTTGGCAAGAGGGGAGTTGAAAAATTTAGGGGGGGGGGGACCCAGGATAAAGCCATGCAAGTGAGCTACGGTTAACAAACTGCAATAAATTTCTCGGGAACTGCGAAAAATATTATCTGCTACAATGGATTAAGGATTTCATGGACAGATGTCATGAGTTCTTGTACTGATTTCACGTTAATTATATAAGCTTTACTCACTTGTCTGGCGAGGTGTACTTCATCTCATGTAGCGTTTCAGCAGCAGAGATGAAATCATTGAAAACGTTCTGTTTATTTGCAAGGCTCCCTCCGTGGTGCCACTCCTTCCCGTACTCTCTGCAGCATGGATAATCGAAACACAAGGAAATATTCTCAAGAGATACAGCAGAGATAATCGAAACACAAGGATATATTCTCAAGAGATACAGCAGAGATAATCGAAACAAAAGGAAATATTCTCAGGAAAAAGAGAAAATTCAATATTGTATTATTGTGTCAGTTCAGCATAGATAAT
The DNA here is from genome assembly GCA_011033025.1 of Beroe forskalii. Classification (NCBI taxonomy): domain Eukaryota; kingdom Metazoa; phylum Ctenophora; class Nuda; order Beroida; family Beroidae; genus Beroe; species Beroe forskalii. The sequence goes on along the minus strand of WFMF01000094.1, from coordinate 318,178 downwards.
CGAAACACAAGGAAATATTCTCAAGAAAAACATAAAATACAATGTAAAGTGTCGGTGGATGCCCTTTAAACTTACCCTCCGCCTCTAAGGTTGACATGGCAGTAGACCCCTCCCAGGTTCTTAATGAATATCATTCTGGAGACCGAGTACGTGGGGGAGAGGGAAATGTTGAAACCACCGTACCCGTACATGAGCGTAGGGTGGCTGCCATCCAGCTCGATACCCTGGAGAAAGTGAGGGGTGAAGTGAGAGTAGGGTGGCTGCCATCCAGCTCGATACCCTGGAGAAAGTGAGGGGGTGAAGTGAGAGTAGGGTGGCTGCCATCCAGCTCGATACCCTGGAGAAAGTGAGGGGGTGAAGTGAGAGTAGGGTGGCTGCCATCCAGCTCGATACCCTGGAGAAAGTGAGGGGTGAAGTGAGAGTAGGGTGGCTGCCATCCAGCTCGATACCCTGGAGAAAGTGAGGGGTGAAGTGAGAGTAGGGTGGCTGCCATCCAGCTCGATACCCTGAAAGTGAGGGGTGAAGTGAGAGGGGTGGCTGCCATCCAGCTCGATACCCTGGAGAAAGTGAGGGGTGAAGTGAGAGTAGGTGGCTGCCATCCAGCTCGATACCCTGGAGAAAGTGAGGGTGAAGGAGAGTAGGGTGGCTGCCATCCAGCTCGATACCCTGGAGAAAGTGAGGGGTGAAGTGAGAGTAGGGTGGCTGCCATCCAGCCTGATACCCTGGAGAAAGTGAGGGGTGAAGTGAGAGTAGGGTGGCTGCCATCCAGCTCGATACCCTGGAGAAAGTGAGGGGTGAAGTGAGAGTAGGGTGGCCATCCAGCTCGATACCCTGGAGAAAGTGAGGGGTGAAGTGAGAGTAGGGTGGCTGCCATCCAGCTCGATACCCTGGAGAAAGTGAGGGGGGTGAAGTGAGAGGGTGGCTGCCATCCAGCCTGATACCCTGGAGAAAGTGAGGGGTGAAGTGTGAGAGTGGCTGCCATCCAGCTCGATACCCTGGAGAAAGTGAGGGGTGAAGTGAGAGTAGGGTGGCTGCCATCCAGCTCGATACCCTGGAGAAAGTGAGGGGTGAAGTGAGAGTAGGGTGGCTGCCATCCAGCTCGATACCCTGGAGAAAGTGAGGGGTGAAGTGAGAGTAGGGTGGCTGCCATCCAGCTCGATACCCTGGAGAAAGTGAGGTGAAGTGAGAGTAGGGTGGCTGCCATCCAGCCTGATACCCCTGAGAAAGTGAGGGTGAAGTGAGAGTAGGGTGGCTGCCATCCAGCCTCGATACCCTGGAGAAAGTGAGGGGGTGAAGTGAGAGTAGGGTGGCTGCCATCCAGCCTCGATACCCTGAGAAAGTGAGGGGTGAAGTGAGAGTAGGGACTAAACCAATATGATAACGTTTTAAACAAACATTTTGTATATTCATTTCCTAAATGTTTCTGAATTATCTCTCACAAATAAAGAGGTTACTGGTTCAATTAATGATCCGGGGAATAAGACAGTGGATTATCGAAATGCAATAAATTAATGCAGACGTATTATATTGAAAGTCTATAAGTGAGAGGGAATGAAGTCAGCAGGCCCTGATCACAGTGCGAACTGCGACCATTTCATGATAATACCATGAGTGTTCAACTGTCCACGCCCACCCTACTTTGACCAAGAAACTCCCAGTTGCCTAGCAATAAACCCGAACACATCAGCTGTCTCTCTAAGTTTCTTAGAAGTGGGTTTCCCAGCGCCATGCCCGGACTTAGTATCCACTCTAATGAGAAGGGGGTGCGGGTTACCGGGGTGCAGCCCCTGGAGAGTGGCTATGAACTTGAGGGAGTGGAGGGGCACCACTCTGTCATCGTGGTCCCCTGTCAGGAGCAGGATCCCCGGGTATTCCCCCTCGGAGGGGATGTTGTGGAGGGGGGAGTAGCCCCGCAGCCACCCCCACTCCTCGCTCAGGTCAGGGTTACCGAACTCAGTCATCCACGCGTGTCCTGGGGTGGTATTGTCAATGACATCGGGATTAAACCTGGGGCCCTTTCCGAAACGGGCTTAAGTCAAAAAATGACTTAAGTCAAAATTGTGGTGTAAATTTGTAATTATATTTTCACTTAAGTCAGTTTTTGTCTTAATTCTGTTTCGGACCCCCAGCCCCCAGAGCTTCGAAGTGTGCTATTGAAGTGTCATCAGGGTGTCTCAAATGATGTACCTGCTTGAACTACCTGCATGTAAAGTACCTGGATTCTGAATTACGTGTTTGGTACCTGGAATCTGAATAACGCGTTTGGTACCTATAGTGAAGTTTGTTACCTATAGTGAAGTTTGGTACCTATAGTGAAGTTTGGTACCTATAGTGAAGCGGTGGAAGCGGTACATGTCCAGGACTCCCACGTGGCAGATAACGGCTGCAAAGAGATCAGGTCTCTGGTTAGCACACGCCGCCACTAGCAAGCCTCCATTACTGCCACCTTCTATAGCCAACCTGAGGGGGATTGGGAATCTTGGCAATTCAGGGGGGTTGGCAAGAGGTGAGTTGAATAATTTAGGGGCCAGGAATCAGGATGAAGTTAGCTACGGTTATTAACAAACTGCAATAAATTTCTCGGGAACTGCGAAAAAATATTATCTGCAACAATGGATTAAGGATTTCATGGACAGATGTCATGAGTTCTTGGACGGATTTCACGTTAATAATTGTAAACTTTACTCACTTGTCTGGCGAGGTGTACTTCATCTCATGTAGCGTTTCAGCAGCAGAGATGAAATCATTGAAAACGTTCTGTTTATTTGCGAGGCTCCCTCCGTGGTGCCACTCCTTCCCGTACTCTCTGCAGCAGAGATATTATCCAAACACAAGGAAATATTCTCAAGAAAAACAGAGATAATCGAAACACAAGAAAATATCCTCAGGAAAAACAGAAAATTCAATATTGTATTATTGTGTCAGTGCAGCATAGATAATCAAAACAGAAGGAAATATTCTCAAGAAAAAAAGAAAATACAATATAATATTGTGTCGGTGGATGCCCTTAGCTCAAACTCTAAACTTACCCTCCGCCTCTAAGGTTGACATGGCAGTAGACCCCTCCCAGGTTCTTAATGAATATCATTCTGGAGACCGAGTACGTGGGGGAGAGGGAAATGTTGAAACCACCATACCCGTACATGAGCGTAGGGTGGCTGCCATCAAGCTCGATACCCTGTAGAAAGTGAGGGGGTGAAGTGAGAGTAGGATGGCTGCCATCCAGCTCAATATCCTGTTGGGTGTTGAGTGCCAAGTGAAATTGAGAAGTTAGAGTGAAATTGAGATGTTAGAGGGAGTGAGAATAGGAGTTTTGAGTGAAATGGGAGTGGGGATAGGAGTTTTGAGTGAAGAGGGAGTGGGAATAGGAATTTTGAGTGAAGAGGGAGGGGGGATAGAAGTTTTAAGTGAAGAGGGAGGGGAATAGGAGTTTTAAGTGAAGAGAGAGGGGGAATAGGAGTTTTGAGTGAAGAGTGGGTAGGAGTTTGAGTGAAGAGGGAGTGTGAATAGGAGTTTTGAGTGAAGAGGGAGGGGAAGTAGGAGTTCTTAGTGAAGTGGGAGTGGGGATAGGAGTTTTAAGTGAAGCCTGGTGAAATCAATGAGAGTAGCCGTGTTTAGTGAATGTAAGAAATCAGGTTGGAGTGTGAAGTTAGTCGGAGTGAGAGTTTGTGGTTGAGATGAATTGCGGATAAGAAAAATGTGGGGATTGGAAGTGATTCGAATGAAGAAGTAGAAATAAATGAGAGACGAAACAGAATGGAAATAATTAGATGATGTCTTGATACAGATTAGATATGCATGCAGAAGAAAACTGATAAAACCTTTTTGTGAGTGATGAACATAGGTATCTTCTTCTTGTCTTTGCTTTCGAAGAATATCTGTTTTGTCTCATAATCAGAGCTTTGGAATCCTTTGATTGGAGTTTCCTTGAATACCTGTTATTAAAGAAAACGAAAGTCAAGCAAAATTCGTTTTATTAACAATTTTATTAAATCGATAGTTCTGCTAACAATGAAAAGGAAGAATGTCCGATTACAATTACCCAAACTTCTTATCATTGGTCATATCATTACCTCAGCGGTGAAAGTCTCTAGTTCGTGAGACAGGTCCATGTGGTAAATAACTCCAGGGTTGATGAAGGACATGAACTTGAAGTAGATCTGAAAACAATTGAGTTTTAAAAACACAACTCAAATAACATTCATTGAAGGTAACAACAAGTTCCTATTCCGAATGAAAGCAATGTAGGATTGCGCGCAAACCTCCCCGAATCGAGTCGAACGAGCCAAAACAAGCGAATAAACCCGAAACAAGCCGAATCAACTCGAAACAAGCAATAATGCAAAACTGCTTGATTCGCTTGTTCGCTTGATTCTGAGAGGTTTTCGGGTTGTTTCGGGATGATTCGGCTTGTTCCTATGTTTAGTCTCAATGGTAGAATAACAGTGACTTATAATTTAAATGAATAGTAACAAAACAAGATACTAACGAATGAGTCCTGGAAGCGACCACTGTACCCCACCACACTACCAGGAGGTAGCTCCACAGGCTGAATGAGGACACCGTCAGAGAGCCGGTGAATGCTCAGCGAGTCCTGGGGAGAATAGGTTGTTAAATACGTGCAAAAATAGAGAAAAATACGGCGTATTGGCTCCTGGAGACAAATACACGTATTTTTCTCAAAAATACGCGATAAGAAATGTCTACACCAGGTCTGAATAAGGGTTGTTGAATATGCGAAGAAGTACGCGCGCAGCGTGCTACTGGAAAAATATTAATATCGTCTACATTAAGGGTGCGCGCGATGTTTTTGCACACACATGGCAATACAAATCACTCATTAAAGTTAAACGATGCATTTTAACGTCAATTTTCAGAAAAAATACGTATCGTATTTTCTTTGCCGTAATTTTGAAAATACACGTATTTAACAACATGTGGGAGATAATAGAACATACCACGCAGTGTTGGTTATAGCAGGTCACGAGGAGATCCTGTCTCACACAACACACCCAGTTCAGAACCCACTCCGACTCCGCTATGACGTCATGTCGCTCCCTTGAGCCGAGGTCGAGGGAGATAAGTTTGTACTTGTCGGCCTCAGAGTTGGTTTTCAGATAGAATAGACCGTCCTTGTTCGCTATATACTGAGAGTGGGGATTAGTTGAGATAAAATGATTATTGTTGATGTTCTCGTGCAATGGGGGGGGGGGGCACCATGAATATCGAAGAGGCATAAAAGAAAACGTCGGTAAAACTTAGTTTTGCGTGGCAGAGCACTGAAGACGAATATATTTGTTACTGAACCGTCAAAATCCGCTAAATCTACCTCGTACTCAGCTTCAAAGTTATCCACGACAACATCAAACTCCATCTTCTCAGTGGAGGGGGAGAAGGTGTCCATTCTGTGCACCCACAGCTGGTTTACTGGCTCACAGCCCTTGCTGACTGTAACTATCACATAATACCCGCAGTCCGAGACTTCACAACCCCTGGGAGAGGAGGGAGTCAGGAGACACGGGCAGAATCACGGTCATCAACCAACTTGAATAGGTCACTTATCCAGTAGTGAGTTGCGGAATATTCGAACTGTGTTTGAGCTTGGAGTAGCACTCAGTACAGACTGCTCCTTACTCAGATCTTAACACTCAGTACACAGTTCTCAGCACTCAATTCTCAGTACTCAGTACTCAGCACTCAGTACTCAGTACACTACACAATACTCAGCACTCAGTTCTCAGTACTCACGGCATCCAATGTGGCTCGTCAGGCAGCTCCACAATGAGCTGGTCCTCAGACTGAGGGGTCCCCAGGCGGTGGTAGTAGAGCTGAGGAGAATATGAATGAGAAAGATAGGGAGGAGAATATGGTGAGGGGAGGGTGAGGTGATATTCAAAGTGAGAATACATTGAGATTTCCGATTACCCCTCGGCGTCATGAAATTACGAAAATAAACTGTTATATTTGGAATTTGGTCATATTCAGAATTCAGGTTTCTGGGATTCCGAAACAATGTACGGAAACTCGAGTGAGGAAGAGAGGGGAGGAGAAAGGGTGATATTCAAAGGATCTATATGGTTGAGGTAAATATCTGAGGTAGGTAAATGCAGAGGTACAAGACAGGTCAGAGTTAAAGATGGAAATACCAGGGGTAATGTAGATGTAAATGACTTAGAATTTTGACAACTACCTTTTGGTGAATGTTAGCATCAGTTTCTGTTCCTAAATCTGAGGTTTCCGCTTTTGGATATTTGTTGTAGAATATACCTGAGAAAAGCGAGCACAATTTTATGACGGAACCATGAAGTCAAAACAGTTCAGAGACAAATATGACAAATAGCAAGTTTTCATAAGAATTTACAGGTGCAGTTTTAACTGCTGTGTGCGCATCTTTTGAGCGCGCAGCGTAAGTTTAGCGCGGCGTACAGACATGTAGATATTAGATAACATGTCTGTACGCCAAACACACAAAAGACGCGCACACTGCGGTTCGAACCGTCATCGTAACAATTCTCAATTGCACTCGTGAAATAGCTAGAGCTGTTTAACCTTTGTTGTCGTGGGTCCAGGCAAGACAGGAGAATTTGACATCAACGAGAACATCCTCTAGTGCAGACTTATCGCTGGTCTTCATAAACTGGGGGAAAGGTGCAAGTTACAAGGTGCAAGTTACAAGGTGCAAGTTACAAGGTGCAAGTTACAAGGTGCAAGTTACATGGTGCAAGTTACAAGGTGCAAGTTAAAAGGTGCAAGTTACAAGGTCCAAGTTACAAGGTGCAAGTTACAAGGTGTAAGTTACAAGGTGCAAGTTACAAGGTGCAAGTTACAAGGTGCAAGTTACATGGTGCAAGTTACATGGTGCAAGTTACAAGGTGCAAGTTACATGGTGCAAGTTACAAGGTGCAAGTTACATGGTGCAAGTTACATGGTGCAAGTTACATGGTGCAAGTTACATGGTGCAAGTTACATGGTGCAAGTTACATGGTGCAAGTTACAAGGTACAAGTTACATGGTGCAAGTTACAAGGTGCAAGTTACAAGGTGCAAGTTACAAGGTGCAAGTTACAAGGTGCAAGTTACATGGTGCAAGTTACAAGGTGCAAGTTACAAGGTGCAGTGTACTTTTTACTTCACACTATGTTACAGATCAGGGTATATAGGACCCTAATTATAATAATGCCCAAGTGTGAATAACGTAAACACCGTAAGATCTATTACTAACGGGTGATGACTATTTATCTGGAATTATTTCAATGTATTCTTGTGGGCAAATCGAGATCGTGTTAGAGCTCAGATGTGCTTATTCTGGACCTAAAAAGTCTGCTGATTCAGAATAACATCATGAGAAAATTTGAAAACCCTGTTTTCCCATGCTACTGGCCGATTAGTTTGAGAAGGTACAAAAATCACACAAATTCAAAGATTGACTTCCTGACATATGATTGGAAAATTGCATACAGGAGCATTCCCATCAGTTGCCATCTAGGTTTATTCATGAACTTCGTTAAGCTGAGACACTAATGAAGACCTCTACATGCATTTTTCGATGAATAAGAAAATTCTTGGATTTTAGAGCTAAAATCACGCCAAATTTCTGGAAAAAGGTGTGTGTTTTTTTGCTACACCAGGCCTTAAGAAAGTCTTAGAACAGGACCTAGGTGGTCTGAACACTCAGATTTGATGGCAGGGACCTCATTAAACATAACTCATGTCTTTGGACCACTTCCATTCATTGGTATGCAGAATTTTGGATTAACAATTACCCAAAATCGCAGTTTTATGAAAGTGACATTATCCTAAAATTGACGATTTCAAACACGTTTTAGGTTCCATAGGGTCACTACTGGATAAGTTAGTGATGCTACTTACTGCAGTCACTCTTGAGACCCTCCTGCTCAGAATCATCCCATAGTAAGGCTTGAATAACACTTTTGGAGATAATTATTGTCATTTAAATTTTGTGCAAATTTTTTTGTACCTTCTCCAACAAATCGGCCAGTACCATGGGAAAACAGGGTTTTCAAATTTTCCCATGATGTTATTCTGAATCAGCAGACTTTTTGGATCCAGAGTAATCATATTTGAGCTCTAACATGATCTCGATTTGCCCACAAGAATACATTGAAATAATTCCAGATAATTAGTCATCACCCGTTATATTGGAACTAAGAACCAATTTGGGTCCATTTCGTTGCAAATGAAGAAAACGCTTGCTTTCCAAATCCATTTGTGGCTATGATTTGAAAATCCACGCCCAACTTAGTTTCCTCATTCGCAATAAAGATGGTAAAGCAATGAAGGAGTAATATGATAATAAAAATTCCACACAATAATATGATGAGTATTTATTATTCTCATTGACCATTATAACACGAATGCTTTGAAAACGGTCACGTATACAGTATTTTTTTTCCACATAGTTGGAGGTTGCTTTATTAATTGTGAGATCATTGGGCAATAAATATTTCCGTTAATTTCCATTAATGAGCTGAATAAAATACACGTGACCGTTTTCTAATAATATGAGAACAGGCAATATCCCTAATATTAACAGGCAAAATGATATGACAATAGGTGGGTAATAATAGAGATGAGAATTAATAATCATATGTTAAATTCATCACTACGGACAATGGGTTACTTAGCAAGTGCCAGGTGGGCGGAGGACTATATAGCTAACGGACTTTTAGCTAAACAGTAAACCGTCAAACCGGTAATCATAGTTGAATTTAGGTTTTTTTTTGTTTTTTTTCACTCAGAATTTAGGTTTTAGTGGCCCTTAATTAGGGCTCTCACTCCCATGTGTCGAGTTGCTTTGACTGATGAGCACATCTTTGCATGACGACATTGTTCCCTGAGCTTACACCTTAAATCCCATGAAGTGAACATTATGAACAGTCAATCCTCACATTGTATTAGGGAGGACGCTCTTTAAGGTCCCACTTTAGATTTTCCATATCTTCTAAAAGGGCCCTAGACTGAAATTGCTCTAACGATCAATTACATAGCCCATCTTCCCACTTCCCAGTAGTAAGGAATCTTCTTACTTCCCTGTGGCAACGAATCTTCCCACTTCTCGGTAGTAAGGAATCTTCCCAATTCCCAGTGGCAACAAATCTTCCCGCTTCCCGGTAGTGAGGAATCTTCCTAACTTCCAGTGGCAACGAATTTTCCCAGACCCCAGATATAAAGTTTAATAGAGCTTTGGATGCAAGTTTGATGTTTAATTAGGAGTTCACCATGGTAGTTGCCTCAGAATTGGCGGCAAAAATTCTAAGATAGCGATCTTTCTATCTACTTAAAACGTTTGGCTCGCTGGGCACTGCCGCCCCAGACCCCTGCTCATAACTATTGGAATTATCTTTGCATCAGTTCTCCATGGCCCAGGCTATTAGCCTCAAACTTGAAACGTCTGGCTTGCTGGGGTTGCCGCCCTCAAACCCCTGCCCACAACTGTCGAACTTACGTTTAAATCAGTTGACCATGCTATTACAGGGTGCGCCAAAAGTCTTGTCCCCTTTTACTTTTTTGATTATTCGAAAAATACAGCAGATATTTCGATTCTGTAAAAACTTTCTTCAAATATAACCTAAGAATTAGTAAGGGCTATACCAAACATGGGTGTGAAATAAATCTTAATGATAATCTAGGTTTGAGGGTTGGATCCGATAGCATATAGGTCAAATATATACCAAAAAAAAAGTTTCAAAAATTTTCGATGGAAACCCATTTTTTGGCCACGCCCATTTGGGCAGTGGCCAAAAATGAATCAACGGATATCTCAGCTTCTGTTTATGGGAAAAGTTATAAATGACCACTCTAACCGACGTAGAATTGTCGGTTTTGGTAGGATAGAACATGGTTTCAAGGTTCTATCTCAACCCATTCGAGATAATCCCAAATTTGGCCATTTGGCTGTCCGTCAGGCCCAATTTGGGCATATGGGCAGCTCATGAGATGGAGAACATCATAACCATGTAACTCGAATGGAAATGATCGGTTTATGAGGGTAGAGCATGGTTTCAAGGCTCTATCTCAACTAGCTCCCGAGATAATCCCCAATTCGGCCATTTTGGCTGTCCATGAAGCCCAATTTGGGCGTTTGGACAGCTAATGATATGGAGACCGTCCGAACCATGAAACTCGACTGGAAATGGTCGGTTTATGAGGGTAGAGCATGTTTTTAAGGCTCTATCTCAACCCGTTTTCGAGATAATCCCCAATGTGGCCATTTTGGCTGTCCATGAGGCTCAGTTTGGGTTTTTGGACAGTTAATGAGATGGAGAAAATCAGAGCCATGTAACTCGACCGGAAATGATCGGTTTATGAGGGTAGAGCATGTTCCAAGGCTCTATCTCAACCTGTTCCCGAGATAATCCCCAATATGGCCATTTTGGCTGTCCATGAGGCCCAACCTGGGCATTTGGACAGCTTATGGGATGGATACCATCGGAACCATGTAACTTCACTGGAAATGGTCGTTTTATGAGGGTAGAGCATGTTTTTAACAAAGTAAAAAGTTTCCCTCTCCACCAGCTAATCATGAGTGAGGAGAAGAAGTCCGGCATGGTGAAGGGCAAGGAGTATGACTGGAAGGATTCCAATATGGCCCTTGTGGGCTCAGACACTGACAGGGCTGTCAAGAAGGAGGCTGCCTCCATGGAGCCCGCCTGGAAAGTCACTGACGTCCCTAAGGTTCTGACATACGCACCTTTTTCCTGAAAATTGCCATATTTTTCATTTATTGTCCGTATTTTTGAGGAAAAAACGCGTATTTTGTTCCAATTTTTCACGATTTGCTTCCACCCCCAAGGAGGGGCTGAAGATCTGGCGTATCGTTAAGTTCGTGGTGACTGACTGGCCTGAGGAGGACTACGGTAACTTCTTCAGTGGCGACAGCTACATTATCCTCAATACTTGGAAAGAGGAAGATGAGTACAAGTACGACCTCCACTTCTGGATAGGTGCGTGGCTAACAATTTAAAACGCTGTAGTCTTCAGTCCAGACTGTAGCGCACAGTAGCTCGGAGATTGTCAAGAATTATCGAACATGCAATTTGAGCTTCAATATTTACAAAATACATAGACACGCGCCTATCGGGTCCATTTTGGGACACTGCCCGAGGGCGATAAGCCCGAGGGATGTATCCGGTTTTGGCCCGAGCCCGTAGGGCGAAGGTCTAAACCAATATGGACCCGATCAGGCAAGTGTCTATAGGTATATATTATAGACCCGCATGAAAACGTCAGAGGGTTCTATAATCAGCTCACTGCTGCAGACATTTAAACACATGTACAGTCTTCTGACTTTATGATTCGTCCAGGCAAGCACTCCACCCAAGACGAGTATGGAACTGCTGCCTATAAGACAGTGGAGTTGGATACCTACCTGGACGACAAGCCCGTCCAACACAGGTATAATTATAGGGAGGGGGTAACATAAGTACTGATTCCGGGAAGACTTCCCGGAAATGCCACTTTAGCAGTCCCTGATAGATGTTTGGGTATTTGACTTGGTATCACATTCCCTCAGAGAAGTGCAGGGGCACGAGTCTGACCTGTTTGAGTCCTACTTCGGTCAGATCACTATCATGGAAGGAGGAGCAGACACTGGCTTCCGACATGTGCCACCTGAGTGCTACGAGCCCAGACTGCTGCAGCTGGTTGGGGGCAAGAAGGGAGTCCTGGTAAGTGTTAATAACATGCCTCCGATATCAAAATACAAGGACACGTCCCTATCGGATCCATTCTGGGGTACTTCTAAAGGGATGTATCTGGTTTAGACCCTCAGCCTAAAGGAGTAAAGGGTGATGGTCTAAACCCTTAAATAGCCTATAGACACCGATGAAAACTTCAGAGGGTTCTATAATGACTTCGTACTTGCTAATGATAGACTACCTAGATTTTTTATGTTTTACTTGTATGGCTTTCAGATCTTTTATTAACCTTTTAGTTTTGTCTAGACATACCTAGAGATACCTCTTCATAATAAATTTAAGTTCTCAACAAAATATTTGTGACTTCACTCTACAAACAGCGCGCTGTTTGTGACTTGCAAACATGTTGATGTAACAACTCTCAGGTAAAAGAGGTTGGAATGTGGAAGGAGCGTATAAACTCTGACGATGTGTTTATCCTGGACGCCGGACTGAAAGTCCTGCAGTTCAACGGACGTAACGCGAACAAGGACGAGCAGCTGAAGGGCATGCAGTACTGTTCCAAGCTGCGGATTGACCGTCCCAAGTGCAAAGTTGAGGTGTCGGACGAGGAGGTGGACGGGACGCGGCTCATCATGCGCGGACTGAGGGACGGGGGCCCTCCCAAGGAGGATAATGTGGTAGGTGCACCATGTCACCCTGGTGTTTTTGTAGAGGCGTGGCATATTATTATTACCACGCGCAGGGTGCAATGACACACTTAGTAATAGTCTTACAGCGTTGCGCGCGCAAATGTACTTTTAGTTTTAAAAACAGCAAAAGCACATTTGAGCGCTGTCACGCGCCGCAAATAAGTACTCAAGCGCAGTGTAACATACCGTGCTTGAAAAAGTTCGAGACAGGCGACACCACGGTCATACATTTTGATTGTTTTTGTTTTTCATTTTCCAAGTGCGGCATGGCCCTTTGAATTTCACTCACGAATATTGTTCTGAAACAACATTTCATCTCATTACTGAGTATTGAAGTTGAATATTGGTTCATGTATAATTTACCCCAACAAAAGTACGAAGCTCGCCCAGAAGACAGGACCATCTTGAGACTCTCTGAAAAGAGTGATAAGACCTTCGACTTCAAGGAAGTTGGTAAAGGAGCAGCTCTGGAAGGCGTGATCCTGGACCAGGGTGACGTTTACATCATCGATACAGGTTAGACTGGGATCATGGGCTTCATGTCATTCGCCTGATCTGATGTGATAGTGTAGTTAACAATGGGTGGTAAGGCATATTAGTATTTGTACCCCCTCAGGTGCGCATTGCTACGTGTGGGTGGGTCTGCAAGCCAGCAGAGGAGAGAAAGATAACGGATTTGCCTACGCCTCCACCTACCTGGCGCACAGTGCGCACCCCTTCGTTCCAATCTCCGTGCTGGTTCAGGAAAACGACTTGGAGACCAAGCAAGAAACCATCGGAGCAAAGTAAATCTTGTAAATAGGATAGAATTTCAATTTTGGATATTGAAGAATCAAATCACTATCAGTTAAAACAAATAAAATTTGACTTTTTGAGTTTCTGGTATATTGCTTATGAATTGTGGCTTATTTTTTGTGTTAAGTACTAGTAGAGCCAAATTCACTCGTTTTGTCTAATTCTAAATTAATCGTACATAATCATATGATAATGAGAAAAGTCGCTTTAGAATTAAATTTGGTGAATAACAGCTCCTTCATTTTAAGATAAGAATGAACCAAGAGTCCCCAGACATTTAAATTGGGAAATAAATAATGAATTTAATTTAATTGTGACGCTTTGCAAATTATTTTTACATTTTCCAATGCACAATGGCTTCTACTTCTAGAGTTTATTTTTTACGTAAAATATATGTATTTTAGATTCTTAAGATGGATTTCACCCATCCCTTACCTTGTCTTCGGCGGACGCGCGCGCGCCCGCCGATGGCGAAGGGGTCAGGCAACGTCTGACAACCCTTACCCCAGCGCAACGTTCCACATTTGGACGTCACTTAGCGCCTCCGGGCAACGTCCGTCGATTTCTTATGACGTCCAAAATCCTTCCTAGGCCCGCATAGGTGTGTGTACGCGCCGCGCGCTTCCCTACGGGGCCGGGAAGCGCGTCGCGCGCGCGCGATCCGAGCCACACAGGGATATACGTGTTTAGCAACCAAAATCCAAATGTGGAACGTTGCGCCGCGCGCGAAGGTAGGGTAACATTCTTCTTGCTAAACACCTTGTCTGACGTCGTCAGACTTCCTAAGCCCGCACTATAGGCACCCCCGGCACTGGGTGCGCGCAAATTCGGCGGTCGCGCGCGCCGTTCAAGTGAGAAAAATGACGCGACATTCGTGATTCAAATTCCAATAGCGCCGCGCACTCTCACGTCCATCATTGCAATATGCAGCGAAAAATTTGTAAAAATTTTCAAAATATTTAAATTTTCACAATATGTAGAAAAAGTTCTTATGTTCTCTATGGTTCAAATAGTAACTATGCCATTAAATTTTTGGCGATTTTGTTTTAACTTTAACACCCCATACGCGTGAGGTAGTCAATCGTGCTAGTAGCATGTGCGCAGTTTACGGAAGAACGCCAATTTGGCGACAAAACGGCCCAATTTCACTGCTCAATTTTGAGATTCGTGTAATTGGGCCGTGACCATTCAATAGAGCACAGTTGAAGGATTCTGATGGTGAAACGATCATCTTAATACTCCCAGTAGGTCAGAAGTAATGTACTGAAACAGCTCGCAACAGGAAACGAGTATTTTCAATTGTGGCGTGTTCCATGGACGACTGTGAAGCTCAGGAACATGATATCGAAAAAGTAAGATCAACGGGCGCTCTGAAATTTATCTAACTTGTGATTCCCAAAGTTTCAAATCTCTACCTTGAAAAATGTGGATTTCTATAAAAATAAACCACACGTATGTGTAAAAAATGACCAGTTCCCCGAAACGTGAGGTAGTAAGTAATCACGTGACTTTTGGGGCGACGCGCGCGCATCCAAACGGCTGAAACGCATGGAAACCATCTCACATCCCATCCTTCATTACTCACTACCTCACTTGTTTCATTTCTGTGTGTAAGTGTGTACAATTGGTTACAACTTTGTTTGTAGGTACTAGATACTGTGTTTTTGTAAGTTTTTAGATTAGAATACAGTTGCTGCTAATTCCTCCTGAAGACTTTGTTTCATAGTTTTTCATTTGGCATCATGACTCATGTTAGCATGTTAGCAATTAGCATAAAGAAATATTTCTAACATAATCAATTTTTCAGGTAGTAGCAGAATCAGAAAAGGGAGACCAGAGTAGGAACACAGCCTATGGTCTCTCCCATCAGAGTAAACGCAGTGATCTGGGTGAGCAGAGGATAACCGGGATCTTAGCAACGGTACGTTCAGAATATTTCGAACTTGTATTCCGATAGAAGGTGAATTACGCTGAAAATCAATGATTTTATGCTTTAATATTGTCAGCACTGGGTCAAATGACCGGAGTATTGCTGCCTATAGAGAGATTTATTGATGCTTGACACCCAAAATACAAGCTTTCAAAAGACCATAATTTGGGTACACCAAGCTTTTGTCATATAATAGCTGTTTTGTTTTACGTGACCGGTGGTACACCGATCACTCAAAGAAATATTTCTAGGAGATCCGATCAATAGTTTTACTCACATCATCCCAGATGAGGAGGAAATGCTAAATTGAGCGATCTAGACAAGTTGTGAATAACTAGAAACTTATTTACAAGTTTAAAACATTTCCTTGTGTTTAGTCAGCACTGGCTAAAACGAGCAAAGCATTGCTTCCTCCTTATGTATAGCTCCGCTCGTTTCAGCAAGTGCTGACAACATGAACGAAACACAAGGAAATGTTTTAACCTTGTGAATAAGATCCCAGTTATCATCAGTACTTGTCAAATCACTTTTAGCAAGACTCAGCTCTGAAAAATGAGTTACTAAATGTTTTGCAGCCGTGATTTCTCTAATATTTTCTGATACTACCTGTTAGCTATTGACGGGTCTCATAATAAGAAACTGTGAGATGTGACTGTATTATGGCTGCCAACCGTTTACGGTGTCAACCATTTTGGGTGTCAACCATTTTGGGTGTCAACCTTTTTGCGTGTCTACCATTTTGGGTGTCAACCATCGATAAATTAATTTATAGGCAGCAAAACTGCCGGCCATTCGAGAGAAATGGTATGACGTTACCTACCCGGCATTTCTCTATGGGTCACCTGAAATGTGTAACAAGTTTATGTTAACAAAACTTGACCTTTCAATTCATCGTTTTCTGATTTCTGGGAAAATTTACCCATTCTTATATCAAAACATTCCGTGGGTCCAAAATCTTAAATTCTTTGATGGCTCTAATTACCGGCAGTTTTGCTTATACTCATATAAATACATTTATCGATGGTTGACAACCAAAATGGTTGACACCCAAAATGTTGACACCCAAAATGGTTGACACCCAAAATGGTTGATGACACCCAAAATGGTTGATTGCACTCAAAATGGTTGATAAACCTCAAAATGGTTGATGACACCCAAAATGGTGATGACACTCAAAATATTGATGACTGCCCAAAATAGTTTATGACTGCATAAAAAATGGTTGACATAATACATCAACATTTCAGAGTATCATGACCCGTCAGGCAAAGTATCCAAATATATAAAAGAGATCACAGCTGGATGTCATCAATCATTTAGTGTCATCAACCATTTGGATATAAACCATTTTGGGTGTCATCAACCATTTTGGGTGTCATCAACCATTTTAAATGAAATCAACCATTTTGTTGTCATCAACCATTATTTATGTCATCAACAAATTTTGGGTGTCAACCATTTAAGATTTTCAACGGAATTTTAAGAATGGGTCAATTTTCCCAGAAATCAGAAAAACGATTTATAAGTCGTTTAAGCAACAAAACTGCCGGTAATTCGAGCCATCAAAGAATTTAAGATTTTTCAACTTCCGGAATGCTTTGCTATATAAATTAATTTTGAATGATTGACACCCAAAAATCAGAAAAATTTGACACCCAAAATGGTTGGACACTGCAAACGGTTGTTAGCCATAATACAGTTACATCTCACAGTTCTTATTACAAATTTGACCAATAGCTAACAGGTAGTATCAGAAAATATTAGAAATTCCCATGAAAAAAGTCCCATTTTTCCCCATTTTACCCCATTTTCCCCATTTAGTTTTATCAAATTTACTGATGATTCTGTCGCGTCAAAACATTCCAGATTATTGTTATGATGTGAAGCAAATTATGTGTAACATTATCACTCCACTAATTGCTTCTCCATATTCTGCACCTAATTTAATGAGATACGCCTATTCATATTTCTGCTTTGACAGATCACCGAAACATGGTTTGTTTATTTAATGAGATTTCACTTACCATGTTTCAATCACAGAATTACATCAATTGTGCAATGTACTTGTATAAACACTACCCCTTTCCCCCTATAATACACGAGATCTATACACGAGATTTAGTGTCACCAATCCTTTCTTATTTTGCATGTCTGGTTGGCGCCTTGCGGTTCTTATCAATTCGCTTTTCAAGTTCTCAATTTCTAAGAAAAACATACCGTGTTTTGTTATTCCTATTTTGTCCAAGTTACTTCTTACTCGATGCACAACAAAACTATTTCCTCCTGTTTACCTGCCTAGTGTTTGATACCAATCATATTCTGAAACCTCTCTCTTTTCCCATTTTGACTATCAATTCAGATAATAACTGAGATTCACAAAAGGATCACATACTTGATACTTGAAAAGTGATCCCAAATGGTAAATCAGTTGGCGAGGTTACTCTAACTTATTGTGGATTGTTGATTTGACAGTTCCTGTCTTCTTTTTTTCTCTAGTCCATAAAAGCATAAAGCCACAACTTACGTTCACTTTGTCTCTAAATAATTGAGTTCGCGCAATGTGCGCTGCGCGCACATAGCGCATTTCAGCATTGAATTTGAAAATTTTGATAATTGCAATTCGAGCCTCGAGGTACGGCGAGGTAAACTTATTATAGTGCAGTAGTGCGTATACAACGGTCGGATACAACGGACCCTACGTCTGATTCCATTGCCTCTATATTCCGATCACGCCTGATTCCAGCCACCTTTCCAGCTTCACTTTCAACTATTCAAATAATTGACCAGTGACATTGTATAAACCTCCTACAATAATTTTGACTACAGCCATCTCTGAAAATTGCAAAACCTAGTTACCGTTAAATTCAATCTCCTTTCACTCCCGTCACCAGTGACTCGTGTGACTTCTGGGTCCCTTAACCTCTGGGTCCGTCACATTTGAGTTCCGACTCCCATCACCTCTGACTCCACTCACTTCTGAATCAGTAACATCTGAATCTTGTGACTAGTCACTTAATCACCCTGTCGTTCAAATCCAGTCATCCATGACTCGTAATAATATCTCTGAGTGTAGTCACTTCTGAAGTTCTATGATCAGTCGCCTCTGAGTCTAGTGACCTCTGACTCTCTGAAGTCATCTCTCAGTTCAGTCTCCCCTGACTAGTGACTCTCGTCACCTTCGACTCTTGTTGCCTGAATCCTCTGATTTCAGCCATTCCCAAATTCTTATTTAAGTCTCCTGAACTGAGTCTGACTCTCGTCACTTCTGAGCCCAGACATCTCTGAGCTCAATCACCTCGGTTAAAGGGGATGAGCCGAAGCCCATCAGATGAGAACAAGTCACTTAGTCACCCTCACCTCGGACTCCTATCACCTAGAGTCTGCACTCTGCACACCTCTGAGTTTAGTTTATATTCCAGTCACCTCTTGGCAAGTCATTAGTTACCTATAAGTCGATTCACCTCTAAGTTCAGTCAGCTCTGACTCTAGTCACCTTTAATAGTCTAGTCCAGTAACCTCTGATCTTGTCATCTTTAGACTTTTATCCCAGTCACCTATGTTTCTCGTTACTTTTGAGCCGACTTACTACTGTAGGGTAACCGCTGATGTTTGTAGTATACCCATACACCTCTATAGATAAGACATTGGATTACCTCTGACTCCCGATTCTGTTCACTCCCTAACTTGTACTAACCTCTGACTCTAGTAACTAGTTACTCTGTCACTTAGTCATATCTTACTGTCCGATTACCTCTGAATTCTGATACCTGTCTCCTCTGACTCTATATACCTCTGAGCCAAGTCATCTTTTATTCTTGTCACCTTTGACTCTTTGAGTCCAGTGGCCTCAGACTCCCCTCACCTCTGACTCTTTTGCTCACTTTTTAGTCCATTTACCTCTTAGTCCCGTCACTCCCAACACCTGTCACTTCTTAAGTCCAGGCACTTCGTAGTCCAGTGACCATCTGACTCATGCCACGTCTTTATTAATCTTAGTCCAGTCACCTCTAAGTTCAGTCACCTCGGAGTTCTGCCACCAATGAGTCCAGTCACCTCTAAGTTCAGTCACCTCAATGAGTCCAGTTCTGAGTCCTGCCACCACCTCTGAGTGAGTCCAGTCACCTCTGAGTCCAGTCACCTCTGAGTCCAGTCACCTCTGAGTCCAGCCACCAATTATTCCAGTCACCTCTGAGCCAGTAACTCCTGATTCCTGTCACCTCGGAATCTTATCACCTCTGAGTCCTGTGTCCAGTCGCCTCTGATCAGAACCCAGCTTCAGAGGTCACTGGATTCTGGTGTCACTGGAGTCAGGGATCTTTGACCCTCTGACTAAAGTCACCTTTGTGTCCTTGTGTCCCAGTCACCTCTGAGTCCAGTCACTCCTGATTCCTTTCACCTCTGATTCTAGTCACCTCTGAGTCCAGTCACTCCTGATTCCAGTCACCTCATGTCACGTCTTTATTAATCTTAGTCCAGTCACCTCTGAATCAGAACTCAGAGGTCACTCGATTCTGGTGTCACTGGAGTCAGGCGCTGATTCGTGTAATTCTGGAGTCCAGCGATCTTTGACCCTCTGACTAAAGTCACCTTTGTCCTTTGTGTCCTTGTGTCCCAGTCACCTCTGAGTCCAGTCACCTCTGACTTTTTGACACCTCTGACTCCCCAGTCCCCTCATATGAGACATATCTGACTCTTGTTACCTCTGAGTCAAGTCATCTCCGATTCCTGCGAACTTTAAACGACTCTCGTCACCTCTTAGTTCAGTGACCTCGATTACCTTTTTCCCTCAGTCTAGTTTAATAACCTTTGAATCATTATACCGAGTTCACTGATTTTTTTCACCTGGATCTGAGTCTCGTCAGTCCGTTTTCCAGTTACCTCTAATTATTCTAGTCACATCTGAGTCCAGCGAATTCTCACTCTAGTCACCTCTTAGTCGAGTTATCTCCGACTCCTGTCTCCTTGGTCTGCTGCCAGTCTCGTGCATCTGACTCTAATCATCTTATTCTCAGTAATCAGCTCTAACTCTAGTAATCTCTGACTAACTGAATCTCTACTGTCTAGTGACCTCTTACTCTAGCCACTCCTTTTAGGTCCAGTCACCTCCGAGGTGGAGGCCACAGTCACTGGAATCCGACGTTACTGGAGTCAGAGGTTCTGACTCCATTCCTCTCGAGTTCTGCGACCTATGATTTAAAGCACCTTTGAGTCCGGGCAGCTCTTATTCCAGTGACTCTGAGTCATCTCTGAGTCCAGACACCACAACCCCTCGTAACTCGTTACATCTTAGTCAAACCATCTCTGACTGCTGTTAATGTTATCTCTAAGTCCAGTTACCTGTGACGGTTACCTCTAGTAACGTCTCAGTTCATTGACTTTTCAGTGACAACTATATATCCTGTTATTCCTGGTCAGATATGAAGTAGAATTACTGGCTCAGGCCCGGTGAAAAAGCGTCTTTTTCACTCTTTCGAATACGCTAGATAGTTAGACTACCAATTGTTCCCAAGGCATACATTATCTATGGATTAGAACAGGATTTCATGATTAGGAGTTCATGATATCATGTGAGCCAATTTGTGACAGAGCCCAGTGATACAGGTCCCAGATGCTGGATGCAATGCGTGTTCAAAGATAGGTGTTCTGAAGCGGCCAACACCAGTTCTTTCGTCCAAATATCTAAATTTTACTGAAAATCACCAACCGCAAATCATCTTATTAATTATCTAATTATTCATATCAAGATCATTATGATACCATCCAAAATGAAATTCTGATGTTTGATGATCATTTATAAAGTGAATATATTGCTCTACAATTTAATCCTACTTGAATTTAAGGTGAAATAAAAATGGGGAATAATGGGGAAAAATGGGGAATTTTTCAGTTAGAAAAAGCTAAATTCCCCATGAAAAAAGTCCCCATTTTTCCCCATTTTACCCCATTTTTCCCCATTGCCACCGCCCCGATCGGATCTCCTAGAAATATTTTTGAGTGATCGGTGTACCACGGGTCACGTACAACAAAACAGCTATTATATGAGAAAAAGCTTGGTGTACCCAAATTATGGTCTTTTGAAAGCTTGTATTTTGGGTGTCAAGCATCAATAAATCTCTCTATAGGCAGCAATACTCCGGTCATTTGACCCAGTGCTGACAATATTAAAGCATAAAATCATTGATTTTCAGCGTAATTCACCTTCTATCGGAATACAAGTTCGAAATATTCTGAACGTACCGTTGCTAAGATCCCGGCTATCCTCTGCTCACCCAGATCACTGCGTTTACTCTGATGGGAGAGACCATAGGCTGTGTTCCTACTCTGGTCTCCCTTTTCTGCAGTTCTGCTACTACCTGAAAAATTGATTATGTTAGAAATATTTCTTTTTATGCTAACATGCTAACATGAGTCATGATGCCAAATGAAAAACTATGAAACAAAGTCTTCAGGAGGAATTAGCAGCAACTGTATTCTAATCTAAAAACTTACAAAAACACAGTATCTAGTACCTACAAACAAAGTTGTAACCAATTGTACACACTTACACACAGAAATGAAACAAGTGAGGTAGTGAGTAATGAAGGATGGGATGTGAGATGGTTTCCATGCGTTTCAGCCGTTTTGGATGCAGCGCGCGTCGCCCCAAAAGTCACGTGATTACTTACTACCTCACGTTTCGGGGAACTGGTCATTTTTACACATACGTGTGGTTTATTTTATAGAAATCCACATTTTCAAGATAGAGATTTGAAACTTTGGGAATCACAAGTTAGATAAATTTCAGAGCGCCGTTGATCTTACTTTTTTCGATATCATGTTCCTGAGCTTCACAGTCGTCCATGGAACACGCCACAATTGAAAATACTCGTTTCCTGTTGCGAGCTGTTTCAGTACATTACTTCTGACCTACTGGGAGTATTAAGATGATCGTTTCACCATCAGAATCCTTCAACTGTGCTCTATTGAATGGTCACGGCCCAATTACACGAATCTCAAAATTGAGCAGTGAAATTGGGCCGTTTTGTCGCCAAATTGGCGTTCTTCCGTAAACTGCGCACATGCTACTGGCACGATTGACTACCTCACGCGTATGATAGATTTTTAATTCAGATATATTTAAGTATAATTGAATTGCATCTAAGTATTTTCCTTACCTTTTTATCATCACTCTCCTTCCTTATTAAACCTTGAATCAGATAATATTGATTGATATCAGATTTTATTAGTTTATAATTAAGTATTTGATTCTGTTATTGTGATACACCATCCATCATGGATGTTTGGTGCTTCCTCAAGCTATATAATATTTTACTCTCTTCGGAGATTTTCCCCCCAATTGGTGTATATACACAGTGGATTTTCAAGTTTATTTGCTGATCTGCCAAAGATTATTCAAGTTTGGTCAGTTAGAATATTCTGCTGTCTGCATGTGTTAGGTTATTTCTTAATTGTTGTGCTGTGCTCTAACTTAGGGGGGGTCCACCGGCCAACGGCCAACCGTCTTAAAAATTTGCCATTTCGGCCAATTGGCCGTTGGCCGGTTGGCCGTTTTTTCCCTTTTTTATCCCTGGTTTCGGCCAGAAGCATTACAGTTGAAAGTTGTGAGAGAAAAAGTTGTTACAATTTCGATAACTGACATTTTCCCGCTAATTTGATTGGTGGGGGGTGTCAAATGTGTCAATCAAGGTCATTGAAATAGTTCAAATTTGCCCTTGTGCTTGAAGAAGGCCCAACTTCCATCGTCTATATAATGCTGTTTTATGTTGCGAAATCAAAGAAAATAAGTCTTTTGAAAGTTGTTAATGGTCTAGGATATGTAGTTTTAACCCTTGATAAGTTCATGTAGACCATCCCTACTGTAAGGTTCTTCCTTTTTTTAGTCTTTTAAATCCATTCCAGTATAGTCATTGTCTTATCCGTGATTCCCTGCCACGCCTGGAACTATTTCCTGTTCATGTGTGAAACACTCGATTTTATTCTTTGTCTCCCTGCATGGATATATGGCCTAGGGATGACTTCACGTGCCCTTGCCTAGCAGTCCTAGCAGTCCTAAATAGTTTATGCAGTCCAAGTACTAAGGCATTTAATAGATTGCAATGATTCCTAGGATAGGCTTAGGCATCTTGTGTAGTGCGGCATGCAATTCATTACTGAAGTAGGGGGTGTCCGGTGTAATGTCAGTGGATGTAATGTTCAGGGGGTCAAGTGTCCCTTTACTGGTTTTATGGTGCTCTGAGCAGAGGAAGCACCTAGTCAGGATGAATTCTCCCTTAGCAGATGTGTACAGTGACAGTGAGGCCCTCATTAACCATGGAGTCTCCAATGATGAGGTGCCTAAAATAGAGAGATAGAGGGAAACTATCTGCTTATCTGGTCAAGGTAGGGATCTGTTGTAGCTTGGGGACCCGATGTACCATCATATCAGGGAGTAGCCAAAGGGAGGCGACACAGGCAGGCTGCCTCCCCTTTTGGACAAATGATATGAAAATGTTGTTCATTTGATAAAATGAGAGCTTTGAGCCAGCAAAATAAATCATAAAAAGGTTTTGAATATAACCACCACCCCGTTTCAGAAATCTGGCTATGCCCCTGCATCATATCCAGGATATGCAAGCAGCAAGCTAAGCCATTCTTCAAGGCACCAAGGTTTGCACCCAGGAGAGGGATAGATCTGAATGCAGCAGGAGGGGAGTTGGTGGTTTCTGCAACACTCGATTGGGATGGACAAGGAATCCATTGCGGGAAGGCGCTGCAAGACAGGATGAAAAGTCTGAGGAGGACGGACACTGGGTAGAAGACTCAAAACGAAGTTTAGGGCAGTGGCTGATCATGAGGAAGTTGAGAGGAGGCCAAGGTAATAAGGCGAGACAGGGCTGAGGAATCCATGGTACTATAGTATGAGGCAGGAGACTAGATTCTAGATGGGCAGGGCACTTTCATGGCTAAATTAGAGTGCTGAACTGGAAAGAAGGACGGTGGAAGAATGAAGGCAGGAGGTGAAGCTGAAGGAAGCGCTGGTGTTGAAGGAGGGAATCTGTAATAAGGAGAATTCATTGTTGAGCTGGTCAACACTTTTGATATAAAAGAGAGGGCTTTGATGACAGTATCTTTATTAACATATTTGAATGAATCAAATTCAATGATTTCTGCATCAGTACTCACTATTTCATCAGTGGAAACATTCTTTGCAAATTTGAAACTGGGTACATTATCACAACTCACCTCAGCTGAGTTTGGGACAGTATCTTGATTGAATTAGGTCCTGAAGTAGTTGAGTTCAACTTTCTCAACTCTACTTTAACAATCTTTAGTTCAAGAGCATCATCACCATTCTTACATTGGTCATTTACCTGTAATGATACTCCAAACCGAGTCCTCAGGAACCTTAGCCTTCAAACCATCACCTTGTGACATGGTACACCTGGTATACCACAGGCAAACACAACAATGTCACAGGGAGTGGGTTCTTAGGTTGTGGATTTCAGAGTCCTCAGTTAGTTAATTTAATATGTGTTGTGTTGTAAGTTTAAAACTATCACAAAAATATTAACAAACAAGGAGTGGTGTCAGGATGGGTGTCACTTAGTTTGAGGAGAGGATTCCTGAGTCCACAGTCTTGAAAGTGGATAAGATCCAAGGGCGGTTAGGGTTCAGAGTAACTTCACTTTGGAGGACTGTCTGTTCTGTTCATGGAGGGTTTCTGGCAGTGATGACTGCTTGTTCTGTCAGGTCCAAATGGGAGTGGGAAGGAAGTGATTGAGGATGTGAATGACATTCCAGAATATGTGGTGATAGAGTGAAGTGCAGGAGATTTAACTCTCTATGCAGCTTTGTCAATTACATTGCTGTCTGAAGCATCATTTGTCTTCCTTTTTTCTGTTTAGGAGCTGTAAGTCCATTGTATTTGGTTAGGCACTCAATGTAGCTGATATTGTAGATGGTGTTGGGAGTCTGGGAGGGGAGAGTTTTTTTGTTTTCTTAGTGCATTATTATTATTATTATTATTAATCATGATAATACATAACAAAATTACACATTATCAACCTCTTATCGTAGGTGTAACATACCATTGTAAAAAGCTAGTAAAGTCTAATGAATTTATTGAAAGCGTCATCTGATAAAGGATCACAAAGTTATCAAGATTGGAAGGTAAGGAAAGCTAGGTCAGACTGGGGCTTTGTGAATTATGAATGGAAAGCTTCAATTGATTCTAGATACTTTCACACTATTTTGAATTCAATTTTATCAATACAATAGGTTTGGATGTGATCAATGACTTTTGGGGCAGCAGCATTATAAAGCCTCAGATAAAACTAACAAATCCTAGAAGCCCCAGCTGATTAATTTTCAGGATGCAGTTTTTATAGGAGGTGCCCAACTCCTGCTGCTTTGTCAGGCCAGCCATTCAAATATGCAGTCATATCATAATAAATAAATAACAAAATTTCATGTAGATAATTAATGCAATTCAATAAAATTCACTAACCACCACCTCACTTGCGAGTGATGGCAACCCTCCAATGTGGAGCATTCTGTTGGGACCTGCCTTGCTTGCACTACTAGTCTGACTAGCCCCCTTACCTGGGAAGCCAGGTGATACTACTCTTTCAAGAAGCAAATGAGGGGGGAGTGCCCCTCCCAAGATTGACTACCTTGGTCCATTTGGTAAGTTGCCTCTAGGGCATTGTCCTTCTAATATCTAGTACTGTGGAGTTGATGTAGTTGCACTGACATGTGTTGTTGGTGTGTGTGTATGTGTGTGTGTGTGTGTGAGAGTTTTAAGTTCAGTGTCCACTGTCCTCTTGGTAGTTCTCAGAATGTAAGGAATTTGTGACATTGGCTTATTTATACATCATTTTTTCAAAAGGTTATAATGCCAATCTTTTCATAAAAGTTAGTTTGGACATCTGTGGTGACCAAAAAACTTTTTGAACATGATATTACCTTATTTGTGGCAACTGTGAGGTTAAATATGAGGCTGATTTGAGCAAAAATGCCTTATTTCACAGCTTTTGGCCATTTAATGCATCAAAGGAGTGTTTTAATCCTCCAAAAGTATTTTTTCTTGATCTGGAGGTCAAAATCCACCTTTTAGGTCAAAATTTAGGAATTTGTGACCTTGCGTTGTCGATTTGAGGCTAACACAAAATCCAACTTTTGATAAAAACATGGGAAGGAAGACACTTATCCTCACCTGAGATCTGCCAACAAATCCTAATGAGTAAAATTTTGATTTGAGGTGATCTTAGACAGTTTCAGCTTCATTTTGGTATCAAGAATATGTCTTTACTTGCTTTTGTTGCTGTTTTGAGGCTAAATTTTGTCGCGACATCTCAAAAACCTGGATTTTACTGTTTTTAGCCACTTCAAACATCAAAGAAGTGTTTGAGTCCTCCCAAAGTTATCAGTCTCAATCAAAAGGTCAAAATATACTTCCTTGGTCAAATTTGGGAGTT
Organism: Beroe forskalii; assembly: GCA_011033025.1. Lineage (NCBI taxonomy): Eukaryota > Metazoa > Ctenophora > Nuda > Beroida > Beroidae > Beroe > Beroe forskalii. The sequence continues at coordinate 291,649 of WFMF01000094.1, read as the reverse complement.
TTTGACCTTGCGTTGTCCATTTGAGGCTAAAAATGGCCTGAATTTTGATAAAATCCCCGGAGGAAGTCACTTAACCTCTCCTGAGAGCCACCAATCCATCCCATTGTGAAAAATTTGGGTTTGAGGTGATCCTAGACAGTTTCAGCTTCATTTTGCCATCAAGAATCTGTTTTCATTGGCTTTTGTTGCTGTCTTGAGGCTAAAACTGTGTCGCGACATCTGAAAACCTGGATTTTACAGTTTTTAGCCATTTTAACCTCATGGAGGTGCTTCAGTCCTCTTAAAGAAATGTAATATTAATCAAGAGGTCAGAATATACTTCCTTGGTTCAAAGTTGGGAGTTTTTTGACCTTGCGTTGTTCATTTGAGGCAAAAACAAGGCCAAATTTTAAGATGAAATTCCCGGGAGGACATCGCTTAACCTCACCTGAGAGCCACAAATTCATCCCATTGTGCAAAATTTTGGTTTGAGGTGATCCTTGACAGTTTCAGCTTCATCTTGGTAACAAAAATATGTTTTCATTGGCTTCTGTTGTGGTCTTGAGGCTAAATTTGAGTCGCGACATCCAAAAACCCGGTTTTCAGAAAACGGGCCTAAGATTAACCCCTGAGGGACAACATAAAGAGGTAGGACCAGTTTAATGCCACCAACTTGTAGCCACCATGGGTACTACAAGTTGGTAAGACAACTTTCAGGTCAGGCCCTCTCCCTCTGGGAATAATAGGTCCTCTACGCTGTGCGCGCGTACACCGCCTCTTTAACCAGACCACGGAAAAAGTAAAGCAGGTAGCCAGGATCTATCCATGTCAACTTGTAGCAGCCATGGGTACTACAGTTTGGTGTAGGATTGGTTTCTCTTCTGTGTTGGATATTGAGGTTAAGAAGGCCGGTCTCACGCTGGCCTTCCGATAACCTCAACCGGGCCACGAAGGACTTGACCTTTCCAGTAAAGACTCTTCTTATGTAAGGGTCTTCTCGAATTTTTGAGATAGGTCCCAAGGCTGTATCTCTTTTAGTTTTTGAGTTATGAGCTCTTTTGTGAGGGAAAATCGAGTCGCATGTCACAAATCGAAAGCGACTTTTTAGGTGGTTTTAACCTCATAAAATCTCAACGCAAGGTCGGATTTTGATAATTTTTGTTGCAAATGATAGATATCAATGAGTTCTTTCATATAAGACTGTTTCCAACCATCTGGGATGCCTATTTCACTGCACAGAAGCCTTTAAGTGTCAAAAATGGCCAACTTGCATTCTGGCTGCTATCGATGATCTGCAAGACTTTTCTCCAACTTTGGACTTGAACTTTGACACAATTTCTTGAGAAATACTATGTAAGAACAGCCAAATCCAAATGAGTCACACCTAGATGATTGGTGTGCAGGCATCTTCAGTCCAATACCTACCTCAGCTTTCGGAGTGTTTGATTTCTGCTAGAGGGTCAATCTCTTTGGTCTATGCTCCCGCCCAGGGGAGAGGGGTGGTCTTCATTTTGGTGAGGAGGTTGCAGAGAGAGGGTTTGGAGGGTTTGTTGATCTTCTGAGAGACTTCTGACATGATGAATGTGATGTGGGAAGGTGAGAATTTGTTATGGAGGAGGAGAAGGATGACAGGTGTGTTGTACTCGTTGAAGTTTTCTGTCAAGGTGTTGAGGGAAGCAGGCCTTGTGAGAGACTTCAAAAATTAATTAATTAGTTCTCATAATAAAGTGTGTCATATTCATTAACCACATACATTAACCACCTACATAACCTAAATACAATAACAAAATATGAGTGAGAGACTTCAGCAGGTGGGAAAGGGTTTTGTGTAGAGTTTCCAGAGGGGTGTTGTACGAGACAACTAGACTGATGGGTGCTCTACGTTTATCTTAAATTAACCCTAAAGCTGATGCCATTTGTTCCTCAGCCCGCATAGGTGTGTGTACACACCACACACTTCCCTAAGAGAAGTGTGCAAGCCACACAGGGATATACATGTTTAGAAAAGCCATTTGGGGTGTAGGTTCTGCATCTGCTTGACGTGTGATGCATCAATCTTCTTTTCTTACTTATACAGGAGCTTCTTGAGGACAGTGGATAAAGGAGATTTTTGGTAATAGTTTAGTATAGTTTGGGGCACAGCTCCCCGAAAAATGTTTGGTAAATTGGGTGTTCTAGACTCTTTTCTGGGGTCAAAATATATCATGTCTATCGAATATTATGATATTTAATAAAATTAGAGCAAGATTTTGGGAGGTTTCCATTTTTCCGAGGGGGGCTGCAGCCCCTGTGACCCTCCCCCTGTCTACGGGCTTGTAATAATATAAGGCTCTAGTACTGTCCCATATAATTCGAGAGTCTTCATTATCTTTGATAATGACATCTCTTGTAAACACCCCATACGCGTGAGGTAGTCAATCGTGCTAGTAGCATGTGCGCAGTTTACGGAAGAACGCCAATTTGGCGACAAACGGCCCAATTTCACTGCTCAATTTTGAGATTCGTGTAATTGGGCCGTGACCAATAGAGCACAGTTGAAGGGATTCTGATGGTGAAACGATCATCTTAATACTCCCAGTAGGTCAGAAGTAATGTACTGGAAACAGCTCGCAACAGGAAACGAAAGTATTTTCAATTGTGGCGTGTTCCATGGACGACTGTGAAGCTCAGGAACATGATATCGAAAAAGTAAGATCAACGGGCGCTCTGAAATTTATCTAACTTGTGATTCCCAAAGTTTCAAATCTCTACCTTGAAAAATGGATTTCTATAAAAATAAACCACACGTATGTGTAAAATGACCAGTTCCCGAAACGTGAGGTAGTAAGTAATCACGTGACTTTTGAGCGACGCGCGCGCATCCAAAACGGCTGAAACGCATGGAAACCATCTCACATCCCATCCTTCATTACTCACTACCTCACTTGTTTCATTTCTGTGTGTAAGTGTGTACAATTGGTTACAACTTTGTTTGTAGGTACTAGATACTGTGTTTTGTAAGTTTTAGATTAGAATACAGTTGCTGCTAATTCCTCCTGAAGACTTTGTTTCATAGTTTTTCATTTGGCATCATGACTCATGTTAGCATGTTAGCATAAAGAAATATTTCTAACATAATCAATTTTTCAGGTAGTAACAGAATCAGAAAAAGGGAGACCAGAGTAGGAACACAGCCTATGGTCTCTCCCATCAGAGTAAACGCAGTGATCTGGGTGAGCAGAGGATAACTGGGATCTTAGCAACGGTACGTTCAGAATATTTCGAACTTGTATTCCGATAGAAGGTGAATTACGCTGAAAATCAATGATTTTATGCTTTAATATTGTCAGCACTGGGTCAAATGACGGAGTATTGCTGCCTATAGAGATTTATTGATGCTTGACACCCAAAATACAAGCTTTCTAAAGATCATACTTTGGGTACAACAAGCTTTTGTCATATAGTAGCTGTTCTGTTGTGTGACCGTGGTACACCGATCACTCTAAGAAATAATTTTAGGAGATCCGATCAATAGTTTTACCCACATCATCTCAGATGAGGAGGAAATGCTAAATTGAGCGATCTAGACAAGTTGTGAATAACTAGAAAGTTATTTTCAAGTTTAAAACATTTCCTTGTGTTTAGTCAGCACTGGCTAAAACGAGCAAAGCATTGCTTCCTCCTTATGTATAAGCTCCGCTCGTTTCAGCAAGTGCTGACAACATGAACGAAACACAAGGAAATGTTTTAACCTTAGAATAAGATCCCAGTTATCATCAGTACTTGTCAAATCACTTTTAGCAAGATTCAGCTCTGAAAGACGAGTTACTAAATGCTATCCAGCCGTGATTTCTCTAATATTTTCTGATACTACCTGTTAGTTATTGACGGGTCTCATAATAAGAAACTGTGAGATGTAACTGTATTATGGCTGCCAACCGTTTACGGTGTCAACCATTTTGGGTGTCAACCTTTTTGCGTGTCTACCATTTTGGGTGTCAACCATCGATAAATTAATTTATAGGCAGCAAAACTGCCGGCCATTCGAGAGAAATGTTGAAATGGTATGACGTTACCTACCCGGCATTTCTCCTATGGGTCACCTGAAATGTGTAACAAGTTTATGTTTAACAAGAACTTGACCTTTCAATTCATCGTTTTTCTGATTTCTGGGAAAATTTATATTCTTATATCAAAGCATTCCGTGGGTCCAAAATCTTAAATTCTTTGATGGCTCGAATTACCGGCAGTTTTGCTGCTTATACTCTTATAAATACATTTATCGATGGTTGACAACCAAAATGGTTGACACCCAAAATGGTTGACACCCAAAATGGTTGACACTCAAAATGGTTGACACCCAAAATGATTGACACCCAAAATGGTTGATGACACCCAAAATGGTTGATTACACTCAAAATGGTTGATGACACTCAAAATGGTTGATGACACCCAAAATGGTTGATGACACTCAAAATGATTGATGACACCCAAAATGGTTTATGACACGCAAAAATGGTTGACAGCCATAATACATCAACTTTTCAGAGTATCATATGACCCGTCAGGCAGTATCCAAATATATAAGAGAGATCACAGCTGAGCAGCTGGATGTCATCAACCATTTTGGGTGTCAACCATTTTGGGTGTCAACCATTTTGGGTGTCAACCATTTTGGGTGTCAACCATTTTGGGTGTCAACCATTTTGGGTGTCAACCATTTTGGGTGTCAACCATTTTGGGTGTCAACCATTTTGGGTGTCAACCATTTTGAGTGTCAACCATTTTGGGTGTCAACCATTTTGGGTGTCAACCATTTTGGTTGTCAACCATCGATAAATGTATTTATAAGAGTATAAGCAGCAAAACTGCCGGTAATTCGAGCCATCAAAGAATTTAAGATTTTGGACCCACGGAATGCTTTGATATAAGAATGGGTAAATTTTCCCAGAAATCAGAAAAACGATGAATTGAAAGGTCAAGTTCTTGTTAAACATAAACTTGTTACACATTTCAGGTGACCCATAGGAGAAATGCCGGGTAGGTAACGTCATACCATTTCAACATTTCTCTCGAATGGCCGGCAGTTTTGCTGCCTATAAATTAATTTATCGATGGTTGACACCCAAAATGGTAGACACGCAAAAAGGTTGACACCCAAAATGGTTGACACCCAAAATGGTTGACACCGTAAACGGTTGGCAGCCATAATACAGTTACATCTCACAGTTTCTTATTATGAGACCCGTCAATAACTAACAGGTAGTATCAGAAAATATTAGAGAAATCACGGCTGGATAGCATTTAGTAACTCATCTTTCAGAGCTGAATCTTGCTAAAGTGATTTGACAAGTGCTGATGATAGCTGGGATCTTGTTCACAAGGTTAAAACATTTCCTTGTGTTTCGTTCATGTTGTCAGCACTTGCTGAAACGAGCGGAGCTATACATAAGGAGGAAGCAATGCTTTGCTCGTTTTAGCCAGTGCTGACTAAACACAAGGAAATGTTTTAAACTTGAAAATAACTTTCTAGTTATTCACAACTTGTCTAGATCGCTCAATTTAGCATTTCCTCCTCATCTGAGATGATGTGAGTAAAACTATTGATCGGATCTCCTAGAATTATTTCTTAGAGTGATCGGTGTACCACCGGTCACATACAACAAAACAGCTACTATATGACAAAAGCTTGTTGTACCCAAAGTATGATCTTTAGAAAACTTGTATTTTGGGTGTCAAGCATCAATAAATCTCTCTATAGGCAGCAATACTCCCGTCATTTGACCCAGTGCTGACAATATTAAAGCATAAAATCATTGATTTTCAGCGTAATTCACCTTCTATCGGAATACAAGTTCGAAATATTCTGAACGTACCGTTGCTAAGATCCCAGTTATCCTCTGCTCGCCCAGATCGCTGCGTTTACTCTGATGGGAGAGACCATAGGCTGTGTTCCTACTCTGGTCTCCCTTTTCTGATTCTGTTACTACCTGAAAAATTGATTATGTTAGAAATATTTCTTTATGCTAACATGCTAACATGAGTCATGATGCCAAATGAAAACTATGAAACAAAGTCTTCAGGAGGAATTAGCAGCAACTGTATTCTAATCTAAAAACTTACAAAAACACAGTATCTAGTACCTACAAACAAAGTTGTAACCAATTGTACACACTTACACACAGAAATGAAACAAGTGAGGTAGTGAGTAATGAAGGATGGGATGTGAGATGGTTTCCATGCGTTTCAGCCGTTTGGATGCGCGCGTCGCTCAAAAGTCACGTGATTACTTACTACCTCACGCTTCGGGGAACTGGTCATTTTTACACATACGTGTGGTTTATTTTTATAGAAATCCACATTTTTCAAGGTAGAGATTTGAAACTTTGGGAATCACAAGTTAGATAAATTTCAGAGCGCCCGTTGATCTTACTTTTTCGATATCATGTTCCTGAGCTTCACAGTCGTCCATGGAACACGCCACAATTGAAAATACTCGTTTCCTGTTGCGAGCTGTTTCAATTCATCACTTCTGACCTACTGGGAGTATTAAGATGATCGTTTCACCATCAGAATCCTTCAACTGTGCTCTATTGAATGGTCACGGCCCAATTACACGAATCTCAAAATTGAGCAGTGAAATTGGGCCGTTTTGTCGCCAAATTGGCGTTCTTCCGTAAACTGCGCACATGCTACTAGCACGATTGACTACCTCACGCGTATGGGGTGGTAAAGAGCATCTTTGCTGAACACGTATATCCCTTTGACACATACGTACACCTATGCAGACTTAGGGAAGAGCATCTATAAAAAATAAGTAAAGCACATCTACTTACTACTGCTCCAAGGTTAAGGGTTTGGTTTAGGTAATAGGGTCGAGTTTATAAAGTTAAGAGAGCAGACTAAGGATTATGGCTAGGGTTGCTAAAATTTAAAAAATTATTTGAAATTCAAATTGCTTAATTGCATTAAACATTTAAACTTCATTTGAAATTTAAATTTTATTTAAAACCTAAATTTTATTACAGAAAGAAATTAATAGAGAAAGAAATTAATTTATCATCATTACAATACAAATAAAATACAAAACAAAATAATTCCTTTCCTTTTCCCTATGGTTTCCCAATTTGAACAATTAAACTTGACCCAGTTGCCCCAGACGACCGGGTTGCTCTAACCAGATCCCTAGTTTTACACGCACGCCGCGCCTTGCTCCAAACCTTGCCCTAACCAAGACCCTGGTTACGCGCACGGAGTGCGCGGCGCGACACCCCTGGTTAGGGGAACTCCAAACCAAGGAGCGACGACACCCCTCATGGCTTCCCCTAACCAGGGGCGTTTAGCGGATTGCCGCGCCGCGCACTCCGTGCGCGAAACCAGGGCGCTGGTTAGGGCAACCTCATGGCCATGGTTAGGGGAAGCCGGCAGGCCGCGTGTGCATAAGCATCTGTTCCTAAGCCCGCAATGCCCGCATTCCCCTAACCACTAACCATGCCAGGGGCGTCACGAAACGAGTGTGCAGCGCGGCGCTCGCGCTTTCCGCAATTCCGCGCCGCGCACTCCGTGCGCGTAACCAGGGCACTGGTAAGGGCAAAAGCCCGCATAGGTGTGTGTTTGCGCCGCGTGCTTCCCTGGGGACCGGGGAGCTGAAGCAAAGCGCGCCACGTTCTTTAGCCCGGATAGGTGTGTGTACGCGCCGCGCGCTTCCCTACGACCCTGCGGAGGAAGCGCGCCGCGCGACGATAACAGGGGTATACGTGTTTAGCAAGTCAAGAGTACATCAAATAGTTCCCCCTTGCCGCGCAACCAGGGTCCTGCAAATCATGATCAATTTTAATAATAATAATTTTCGATTTTCAATTTTGCAATTGCATTGCTTTTCTGATAAAATATAGATGGGTCTCTCCCTGCTCCCATCCCGGTTGCTAAACACGTATATCCCTGTGTGGCTCGCGCGGCGCGTACACATACCTATGCGGGCTTAGGAACCATCCCGGTAGCGCGCAACACTCGGAAATTTGTTAATTTGGGTGTTGCAGACGGATGGTAAAATCCTAGACAATTTAAATCCTAGACAATTTAAACTACCTTGTAATTCGTAACAAGAAAATTTGAAATATATCAGCAAATTGACACTGAACAGCAAAACATAAAAAGAAAAGGGTATTAAATGAATTCAACTTCAAGGTAAAACCCAATTAAAGATTTCTGTTTCCATGGCAATGCCCAATGTAGTAATGCACCAGTGACCAACCATAACGATTGCAGTTGCTAACACTTACAGAATGTTGAAACTGAAAGTTACCATTACCAATACACGGACTTTTAATAATTCTAACTCTATCATGTCGATCAAAAAGTCGATAGTTAGACTTAGAGTCAGCTAAAATAACACGCAATATAATTATAACGTGACGTCAGTCAGATGAAAATCAACATTTTGTCCTTTCGGAAGTCAGATCAGCTTTAAGTTCAAGTCAGAAAAGGATAGCATCACATTTCAAAATATAATCAATAAACTAATAAACACGTGGAATGTAGAACTAGATGATATGGATATGAAGTAAATGATTTAAAACTGGAATTAGCTACTTGATAATGATATTTGATAAGCCTATAATTAATAAATGATTATACTCGGTATAAATATCGACAACACCCGGAATGATTCAATGATAACTTTGAAGTTTGACCATCAGCCCTATACCTTGAAAGGCAAGCTGCTGATGTACTCAAACGAACCAAACAGACCGTTTCGGTCAGGAAAGCGCCGTTTCGAGTTCAGAGTTAGGTCAATACGGATGGTTTCGAGCGGTTCCACTTCAACATTTTAGTACCGATTTGAGTGTCAAGTGATGTCATGAATGTTGGGAACTGCATTAGAATGAACTGTCTAAATCTATCAAAAGGTCAAGCAAGGAAAATACAAATATTAGCAACTAAATCTGTCTCTCAATTACTTATTACCCAATTAGCAAAGAGTATCTTACATTCACAACTCCCTATCTATGTGGCGTTTTGCTGTAATATATTACACAAATTCTCAATCACATTATCCTCAGTTCCCAGACCTCACACCATCTGAAACTATAACCACTCTTCCCAGTCCAAGTATATTTAACACTCTGTGTTTACTGTTTAGCAGAGAGTACCGTCCCTCACCTCAGGATTGCATAGTTCTGGGAGCACGTGTCCCTCTCCTTGGCTCACATGGTGGCAGTCCCCACCATGTGTCCGATGCTCAGCACGCTATTGGAGATGGCGGATGTGAGAGTGGTGACTGAGGAGGGGGGCGAGGAACTGAGGTCGGTGGGGGACATCAGGCTGCTAACCGGGGAACCCCCGCCAGTTAGGGGCGATGTGAGCATGTCCGGGGGTGAGAGTCTGCTGCAACCCTTCAGAGGGGATGTGGAGAAGTGTCCCTGGGGAGATAGAGGGTTACCGTCAGAAGAAGTGTGCCTGGGGAGAAGAGGTTAGAAGTAGTGTGTCTGGGGAGTTAGAGGGTTAGAGGTAGTGAGTCAAGAGAGTTAACATGCAGAACATCAGTCATCAGTGATGAATTCTAAATTGAAATTCTAAATTTCTTTTAGTTTTATCATTTACTAGCAGGCCCGCTGGGCCTGCTAGAATAATATGTAAATGATGGACCTGCTAGAATAATATATAAATGGATACATAGCTCACTCGGCGGCGCTTCGCGACACCTCGTTTGCAAATTTTGAAAAAAGAACGGAATATTAAACCTTATGTAGCAATCCAATTATCTTACTATATATAATGCGTGTTGTTAATATATATATATTTATTTATTTATTTATGGCTGGCGATTCGTTTTCAAGTAGGCAACGAAATTCTTTTTCCATCGTGTTGCAAAAACTTTATAATGAATCAGAAAAATTATGAGAGATTTTTTCGGCTACCCTGAGGGGCGTGGGGGCCACGCCCTTTTTCGCAAAATTAAACTTTCGAATTTTTTCAAAATTCCTTCGCTATTGAGTTGTTTATGATGAATGAAAATTTTGAGAATTTTGTCCGAATTATTGGGTCACCCTGAGGGGCGTGGGGGCCACGCCCTTTTTTTTCGCAAAAATTAAACTTTCGAATTTTTTCAAAATTCCTTCGCCATTGAGTTGCTTATGATGAATAAAAATTTTGAGAATTTTGTCCGAATTATTGGTTCACTCTGAAGAGCGTGGGAGGCCACGCCCTTTTTTTCGCAAAAATTAAACTTTCGAATTTTTTCAAAATTCCTTCACCATCGAGTTGCTTATGATGAATGAAAGTTTTGAGAATTTTGTCCGAATTATTGGGTCACCCTAAGGGGCGTGGGAGGCCACGCCCTTTTTTCGCAAAAAAATATATTTTCGATTTTTTGCAAAATTCCTTCGCTATGGAGTTGCTTATGATGAGTAAAGGTTTTGAGAATTTTGTCGGCAATATTGGGTTACCGTTGGGGGCGTGGAAAACTTTTTTTCGCAGAAGTTAAGGTTTCGAATTTCCCCCTCCAAACTCGCACGGTCAAATCACTGTCAAAGGGACATGTGGCTGTTAGCTCATGCGGCTGCCATCAACCGCCGTCCGTAGGACGGGAACCGACTAGTTAACTTAAACGAAATAATGAATTTTATGAAGGAGCAGAGTGCAAATTAGTTCGGTCAATCTTAGTCGTGCTAAACCATGTGCGTTTCGTTCCGTGTTGATTGCAAGAGGATGTTTATTCTGATAACTGATATTGATTCTCAGACTGACTTACTGTCATTGGACAACTTTGTTATGATCACATTGATCCAGGCCAGGAATGGTCTTCGTTATCTGCTAATTTATCCGACTCGGTTAAATAGAACTTTTGTAAACCTTAAATTGATCTTTACAGCTAATTTAAAACTACATTTACGCCAACCGAGCATTGATTATCGGCCGACCTCTACCGCAGTTCTTTTTGAAAACCATCTATCTGGATTATATTCGAGTTATGTCCATCTTGAGATCTTGAATTTGAAGTAAAAAGAATGTCAAATGTTCAAAAACTGCAGCACAACATTTAACAGTAGTAGCGTAATAGAAAGCTCTATCAAAGAACTGATTATCATCTGCACGTGCGAATATTGGTTTCCATAGCACCGGCGCCTCATTTCTCCCTTTTGCCTTTGTTTTTCTTGATATTTCCTTGGCAAGCTCTAATTTAATGGCGTGCGCCCGCACAAACATTATTCACGTGTGAATTTACTTTATTATTAAGATAATCGGCCGATCTTATCATATCTTGATTTAGCGAATTTATATTTTTTATAATCTTTTTTTAAATACAAGTCTCTTTCAAACACAAGTAAATATCCCACGCATTATTATATATCTTTAGAGAACGTTATCACAAGGTTTGCGGTACAATACAGTTGCGAGGGCTTGAGGCAGTCATCGTAAACGTACTACAGACTTTCGTCAGGATAATTCTTACTCTTCACGACATAAAAGAAGCTGTACACTTGTCAAACACAATGAAATAATTAGTTATTACAATTTGGCGGCTTTTGTACAGTATCGTAAGTAATTAATTGCCAATTTGGTTTCGTTTATGCTTATTTTTATTGGGAATTTCAATGCTAATTTTAATAAAAATTCGGTCGTTTGGACGTGGCTGTTGGTTGTCGAGCGACGCTCTCTCGCTCGCTAGGGTTAGGGTTCATTAAATTCAACGATGGACAATATATTATCAAGCGGGCATGAAGTTATCCCAGAGTCAAAAGCCATGGTGGGCGGTGCCATCGTCATTGATCTTGGCTGGTTTGTAAAGCAGATAATAAGGATCTCATACTATCATTCTTATAGTCGCCATTTTAAGAAACATTTATTTTACAAATCTGAATAAATACTTTTCATTTATTCCTCGTCATACTTTGCGAGTGATATGTAAATTTTGGAGAAAATAAGAAAATACGGTGGCTTTCTTAAACAATAGCCATAAAATAAGTTTCTATTGTCTTATAATCGAGCTTTTATGACGTTATTTTACGACATTGCTAGGTTTCATATAATCGTTTTTGTCGAAGTTTTTGTTAAGATAAAGATTTTTGTACAAAACTTTTTGTCTCGAGTTAGAAAGTTTCTCTCAACAATAGAAGGGATTCATGATTTTCATACATCAAATTAAATAAAATCGGGATCCTTGCGAACTGATGATAATTTTCTTTGTCTTTGAATTTATTCAAAATATATGATTTAGATAAAATAATTTATTTTATCAAATAAATTTTAATTAGAGATGCTCAACAACGACAAATGAATTTCGGTATTTTAGAGTTTCAATGCCCGGATCCAGAAAGTGACCAGATCAGGGTATTTCATGACATTGCGAATACTGGGAAAAACAACATTTTAACTAGAGCAAACAACATTACAAGAAAACACTTTAAATGAAGAAATGAAAAAACACTTAAAACACTTACAAAGTGAGTAGGGGACTGAGGAGGGCTGGGTTTGAAAGGAGGAGAGTTCTTGGAGTGTTCCCCAGCTCCCCCTCCACCGTTGTAGGAGTGGAGTGAGTCTGCGGAGCTGGAGTTTGGGGCGTGGTCTAGGGGCTGGCCTCGTCTCCGGCTGATGGCCCTCTTGTTCTGGAACCAGTACACCACGGTGTGGAGACTGAGGGAGAGCTTCTTGCAGAGCTCCAGCCTGGATTCACGATCCAGGTACTGGGACCGACTGTACGCTTCTTCCAGGCCTTGGAGCTGACGCTGGAAAAGGGAGGGGGGATTGGGACTATGGCAACAGATATTATAATTTCTGGGTAATTTTCATTAATCTGAAATTGAGAAAAGCGGATTGAATACAGCAACTTTTCTGCAGTATTACTTATCATAGCTTCATAGGCGAAAGAACGAGGCAAAGGTTAAATAAATTTGACATGAGTAATCCACTTGCAATGCTAGATAACATTTACAATCTAACCAAACCGATAGATGTGAAAATCTGCATGGTCCTCGGTGGTCCTTCTTAATAAAATTTGGTTCAATGATAAGTAATCCAGCGATTTTACCTCAGTGAATACAGTGCGTCTCCGGCGCTTGAAGGGGGGCGTCATTTCGTAATCTGAAATTATACTCGTAAGGAATCATGAAAAATAGAAAACAGAGAAATATTCCTATTTCTTGGGGCCTTTTAACGTGAATAACGATTAAAAATGAAACGATCACTCGTGGGACGTGAACCACTCGTGGGACGTGAACCACTGCTGAAGTTCTCGCAGCTTTGGATCTGCCTATCATGAACTGATATGTCATGTGAATATTATCATTCCAGGAACACCCATTATGATACCCCCTCTCTTCTTCTCAAGATACTGTATAAGCAGAGTGTGATATGTGTATCAGAGAAATGAGAGGGAAGTGTAAGCTCTAACTTCTAAGTAAGGTTTGTAAGCTCTGAGTGAGGTTTGTATCGCCTCCTCTCACTACGTGTATTATCCTCCTCCTCCTTCTCCTCAGTTAACTCAGCTCAGTTAACACGGCCGGCAGAAAGAGGGAGCTGAGCTTTACTAATGGACCACGTGACCCTGCCTTGATCTGTTAATGTATTGCAGAACGATGATACTACTATATAATTTAGACGACTGCTACCATTTACCTAGATTAACAATACCAAATCTCCAAGCCACCATTAAAGGTATTAAAGCAGTAATAAACTGGGCTGTCTAATAAAATTTATAGATTCACGGCAGCCAATGGCAATTGGGGAATTGACTTGGTGTTATCGGTAAACATATTCCATATAATAATAAATTCTATTAACGCCTTAAATGCTTTTCGTTATATCGCCACTCACTACTTAGTCCAGCACGTAGTGCCCATGAGCACTCCACATACACAGAGATATAGGCAGACCCTTGTGAAGTGTGTGACAGGTGGCAGTGGGGGCACAGCCAATGAGGGACCCGCATCCGGGTCACATGACCACTATTAGCCAATGGCTGTGCAGAACGCTAACAAAGGGACATGACGGATAGCCTCCTAATCCCTGCTTATCGATGAGTATGTTTACTTAGTGTGAGCTACAAGCACAGACATACGGCTATGTTATTGCTTGTCAGGCGGGATCAGTTAGGTCATTAGAAGTCCATTAACTGCAATGGTAAGATGCACCTCTGTTTCAGATGTCACGTGACACACATTAACACAGTCTCTTGGTGAGAGCTGACGAGAAGTTACTGCTTTGGAAAACATGAAATCTAAACCATCAAACCAACGGTTTACCATACAAATTAACCATCGGTTATCGCGGGTTATCAAATTCTACCTTCTCCTGTTGAATGAAGTATAAGGGGGTGCACACACGTAGCTTATAAGCCATGGACTATAAGCCATGGCTTATAAGCTACGTGTGTGCTGTCGATAACTTACCCATGGACTATTATCCAAACGTGTGTCTTGGGTGAAAGTATCGACTACACTCTACAAAAGTGTGGAGATTAGTCCATGAAAAATAGCCGGTCTTAAATGTGGTATTACAATCCACATGGCTTGTAAGCCACGTGTGTCTTGTAGACTATAGTCGACACTGTACATAATTCCGAGAAAAGTTGTATACATTCACGCTAGCCAATCAGAACGCTGTATCATGCGTGTCATTAACCAATCAAAAGCAAGAAAAGTGATAGGGGTTATGTTTCCGATACATCCTGTGTTGTGTTACGATCAGAGCATCCGAGGGTATCATGTCAAATTCCGTCAATCAATTTCTATTCGGGGACTCAGAAGAAACTGCTTTCGATATTTTGTTACGATAACGTGTGTTGACAATAGTCTACAAGACACACGTAGGATTCGTGGCTTATTAATACTCCACGTCGTGTGTCTTCACCCCAAAACTCGGCGTAGACTATAGTCGACATGGCTTATAATCCACGTGTGTGCAGCCCCTTACATTGTTTAATGCTATTAATAATGGTCTAGACATAAATCACGGGAATTAGTGTGATTATATAAGCTAAAATATGTGGGTGAGGTGGTAATAAGACTCTACTAACACTGAGAGTTGGTATTCTTGGGATCCTGCTTGTGACTCAAGTGCTCGTCTATAACGCTGTCCACCAGTCTCTCGATGTCCACTTCTCTCTTCAGACCGTTGTCACAGAAACCCCGCTTACTCTGCGAGTAATATGTCACGGTTAAATTTCTATCCAAGCCACGGGGTCAAAAGAGAATAAATACAAGAAATTGAGCTCAAAAGATTGATTGACGACTAAGGTTAGGTCTTATACTCATACTGCAGTACAATAGGTTATGGATAGAATGCCAAATGTGAGCAGGATTGGTTATCAGTCTCTTAGAGGTTAAATTGTTTCATAATTAAGCTTAAATCAATCTAGGGTATTATAGTTACATAGCTAGCTTTCAAAATCATTCGATGATGAGCAATCATGGGAATTCAGAAAATGGGACTTGTCTTCTGTGGTTCCGTGAAAGTTACTTGACCTGAATGTTATCTAACCGACATACATTTCACAATTCCCATTGTCTAACGACAACCCATAATAATATTTACTCCTCTTTGAATCGCTCCTCCGAATCAACTAACTACTAATCACTCACTATGACGGTAAGTGACTGTGAGGGATGGTGCAAGACTGAGTTAAGACTGAGTTAACAAGACTCACCGTGTTTGACTGGCTCCGGTTTAGCATTGTGGGTATGTTGGGGGTAGAGTTGGGCCTCATGAAGGGGGAAATGTCACTCAGCAGACCTGAAATCACAGGGTATTAGTCTCATGGGTACAAGCACTGCCAACCAAATGGGAACCAAATGGCTCTTTCGATGGCACTAATGGAGGCACTAAAATAACAATAATGATGGCATTGATACTGTCGATGACATTAATGAGTTTATAATATTGAGATGTTAGAGCTGAAAGATAGAAGCTGTTTTTTTGTATTCAGCAGGCAGCATTCTGATTACTGTAAAGCCACATATTTTCGCGGGTGCTATTTTTCGCGTTTCTTTAAAATCAGACTAATTTCACGGTTTTAATTTTCACGCATTTCAATACCCCTTGAAGATAAACCAGTGCTTGTACGTGGTCATTTAACATTTTCGCTAATTGCTGTACACCTTGATAGCCGGTGATTGTATAAAGGCAAAAGCCCGGTTTAATGAGGTGTCTTTTTCGTCTATGTTTACTTAAGTGTGTCTGTCAGACATTACAGCATGTCATTCGTAAACGATACTGAGATCTTAGTTGAGGGCTTAATGTTTCTAATGAGACACTTTGGATTGAAAAATAATGCCTTGATGACAAACCAATCTATCGAATACTTAAGAGGGAATAACGGCAAATGAATTGGACTCGAAAAACGCAGATAATATATAAATTTATCTCCAAAATTGAAAATTAACTTCACGTCTGATATTTTCACGGATTTTCTTTTCCAAATAAATTCGCGAAAATTAATGCCTCGCGAAAATTAATGGCTTTACAGTATACTTCGCTTATTTGAAAGTAGCGCACTGCTCGGTTATTCCACTGCCTCTCACATGATCTCCTTGATCTCCTTTGAGTATGATACCTATGGGCCTATTGGCCACGCCTGAATCTGACGTTGGTAACGTCAAATCTTAATTCTTACCGTCTGATCGGTTTGGGTTTATTTGATATCATACACAAAAGATATGGCGTGAGACGCAGTGGATTGACCGAGCAGTGCGCCAATTTCAAATAATCAAATGAATATTATATTCATCGATTGATGCTGATCCTAACCGCCTAACTACCAGCCACATCCAATGTCCATCTCTACGTAAAAAGACTTATTAGCCTAACCACCATTATTTAGTAATGCCCCTTTTAAAGTTGAGAATGGATGGTTCTTGCTATCAATTCATGAGTAATCTTCATCGTTCGAAACTCCAGATCAACTCTGTTTTATCAATAGCTCTGTCCGAATATTTTCAACCCCTCTGCAATGTGGAGCAAAAGTGATACTTGATAGTCTCTTTCTCTTCCTAAGTATCACACAGAGGAGTTATTTACTTCTAAGTGATCATTTCACGAAGAGAAAATGGTAAGATCGGAATAAATGAAAGGTTCCACAATCCGTACGACCGTACGCTGATAACTTTATATAATCAAACCATTAATAGCATGATTGTAGTTATTTTCTAGCTCACCATTGTATCATTCACATAAAAGGGGAAAACAAAGCGAATACTTAAGTAAGCAATTAACCGTAAGGAACATAAATGAATGAAAAAGAAGCACGTGCTACGTGTGATTGTTTCTCATGAAACACGCTACATGTTTTATATCAGCTGCTGGGGTGAAGATGTGTCTCCCTCTCACCAGGCTAATATATTCTTCACCAGGCTTATATTATATTCTTCATTCTGCGAAAACAACCAGCTCTCTGAGCTCAAATGGCCTCCGTTACGTTAACATGAATAGTCTACGAATAATATGCTGCCCAATGGTATTTATTAGCCGTTTTTAGATACCTATAGCTATGTCCGAAGGAGAAGCGTTTCTTATTTTCGATCTTCATTAATACATGGACTCATGGAATATTTTGGTGAATGCCAACGAACTTAAAGGTGTGAAGTGTGATTGAAAGGTTTAGTAACGAGTAAAAATTACTAAACGTCATATTACACACGATCAGGGCCGAAGGCCCGAGACCCCCGAGTGTGTAATATGGCATTGAAAAACCGAGGCCGAAGGCCGAGGTTTTTTAATGCTGAGTTTAGTAATTTTTACGAGTTATTAAACTGAATTATGCACCGACTTTACTCGAAAAAAATGGCAATATTTTCAAACACAAGGAAATGTTTTAAATTAAGATTTGAAGGTACAGTTTGCTCAACTGTGCACAATAAATTATTACGCACTGTTCTACTGCACCATAATAAATTATTATGACCTACAGTGCGTAATAAATCCGGATTTCGGCACTACAGTGCGTAATAATTTATTGCACACGGTACCCTAGTGCCTATAGGGTTTTTGAATACATAGCACAAACACGCCTTGGAGGTGCATAATGAAAAGGAGCACATCTAAAAGAATCAGACAAACCAGGTATAGTTGAAGTAGATGAGAGGAGCGAAGTACTGAGAGTGGCAGGAGTGAAAATCCCATTGCTGCTGAGAGAAGCCGTCCCATTGAAGACAGCATTGCCACTGAGGGAGGCTGTGCTGAGACCTCCTCCTGTCCTGCCCCCATTGAGGGGGGATGTAGTACCCCCTCCCCCTCCACCCAGAGGGGAGACATTAGCAGATCCCACGGCAGGGTTGCTGGTAGAGCAGCTGATTCCACCCGACCTGATACCACTGATACCCCCGCTACTGATACCCCCACTACTGATACCTCCAACACTGGAACTGATACCAGAACCACTGGAGCTGATACCCCCAGAGGTCAGGAGAGTTGGGGTGGGTTTTAGAACACTACTGCTACACGTGGTGGCCTGTCCTCCTTGACCTGTCAGCTGAAGATAGGAGGGGAGATTATCCAGTGCTGCAGTGATAAAGGGGAAGTGATTGAGATGCATATATGGAAACTTAGTTTAATAATTTTAACGCATCATAATCATGCTTAATTTTGGCAACAGAATTAGAACTAAGTTAAGTTCTAGGTACTAACATGAGAGATGATGTTAGATTTTACAGAGTTTTGCCGGTTGACCATGTCGAGTAGTAGCGCGTAGGATGTCAGAGGCAGTGAGTTCATGAGGCCAGGTTGCAGAAGGGAAACCAGTGAATCAGAGCTATCTCCTCCTGGGATGGGTTCACATTCACTACACGGAAAAGTATTGAATTCTAGCTCCTAGTTCAGTTTAAAAATGACACAAAACTTTTTCGAAACAGCTAAAAAACTTCCGCTTTGCGCAGCTCCTGAATTTAACCAAGAAATTTGCTGCAATGGAATGGGAATTACAACAACATCCCACACCAAAAGTTCGGAAGAAGACATTGAATGAATTTTAAACACTTAACGCACCTATAGCTTGAGCGAGGGACAGAGTATCAGTTGGAGTTTGCTTTTCCTCAGCTAGAGCTTGTGTTTGGAGGGCTTTGATCTGAGATTGCAGCACAGCTTCAGGCGAAGCAAAGAGTGGAGTTGAGGAACTGACCGTATGGTTCTGAAAATGCAGGATATAATTATTGGGGATGAATTATTAATGTAGTTATTGGAGACTCCTGGCAGTTGGTAGGAGGAGAATCGTACCCACTGTCTATAATCTCTACCTTAATCCGTTATCCTGACCATAACCTTACATTAAACCTTATCTTGCAGTTCACTTTTCCCTGACCAGTACCTTTACACCAAAAAATGGTAAGAATTCCATGATTTGTTATCAGTACTTACGTGGGGAGAGGGTTCCTTGTTAAATTGCACCTATCAATTCATCGTGGACGGATGGTTATTATTACATTTTGGAAGAATGACGAAGCTGCTAATTGGAGGGAGTTGGGGAAGTAAGTCTTAGAGACTGTAGTAGGTTATGTGGTTGCGAAGTTGCGAGAGGGCTTGGGAAGAACAGTTACCAAAAGGGTACTGTGCGGACAGGGCGGTAATGGAAATGATTTTTACTGATCTGTGAAAATTAGCGGCTTCAGTATAAAAGTAGAAAACCACTGTTGGTTGATCCACGGTGAATAACTATTACATATCTTTACATGCTAGAATGGGTTCAGAAAGGAAGTGCACTGAGGATTATATAACTCAGGCAGGAGCATTGCTCAGGCAGGAGGTCCATTCTCAATTTCCCACTGATATATAGCGGCTATACGGGTGGACAGCACTCTTTGATTATCCGATATGAAGGCTAGACCTGGTGCAGTGGGACCTGTTAGGGTACCCTCTCTTGGGGCTGTCCAAATTGTCACACCAAGTCACGAGGAGCAGGCACCTCCAAAACCAAGCACCTGTCACCCAGCCATTTAACTTTAATTAATAAATCTCGTAGTCAAAGGCTGGATCGCTAATTCTAGCACTCGCTACGGTATATAGATCTTCTGATGTGCCATTGAAACACAGATTAGTTTACATGACAAGACTGGAAAATTCATTAAAATAAGACCAGCAGCTTTGAGAGGTACCATAATCGCTAAACACAGATTTACCTATCAAATTTGAGACTGACAGAACAGACCTGCAATTAGCACGCTTACCTGACGTAGTTGGTGGAGCGCTTTAGCTGCCAGGAACACAGAGTCGCACTTAGAAGCGGGTGGTGAGTTGCCCTGCTGCTGTTGCTGCTTGATGGGGGAAGGCTTGATGATCTGGGGAGTTGTCGGGGTAGCGTGGGAGGTCGTCATGGAGAGTCGGGATGATACCATGGGAACGGGGGTATCTTCGTATTGACATCCCGCATCCCGGGTTAGAGGCGTCACTTGGGCGCCACGACACACCTGCGCAGTGGGAACGGTTAGAAATGGTGATTGGACCGAGTGAGGGGCGAGTGATCGGTTAAAAGTAAAGCTGATTGTGGTACAATACGCTAATCCAACGGCACAAAAGTGATACTTGTTGCACCCAGTCGGCACAGAAACGTTTTAAATACGTTTAATAAACGTTTTTTAGGAAACCATAACGAAACGAAGTAACGTTTATTAGCGCATTCCCAGCCATGCTCTAAGCGTATAATAAACGTTTATTAAACGTTCTTTTGCGTAACGGATAAAACGATAAAACCGGTTTGAATTTAACGTTTAATAAACGTTTCTTGGGAAACGTTTCTTAAACGTCATACAGAAACGGTAATTAAACAGAAAATAAGGTCTTGCAATTTGGTTTATTTTTGGTTTATAAATCGTTTTCAAAAAACGTTTTTGATTGGTTTCCCCGAAACGATAAATAAACCATTTAATTAATAATTGAATCACTTAATTATTTTTAATTCTTGACTTGGGCTCTGAGAGTCCTCCGTCGACCATGTATAGGCAGTATACACCTGACTGTAACAAAAATTATATAACAGGGATGTTATCCAGTGTATTCGCCTTGCAAGGCAAATATTCCTGAGGCTCGCAGGACCAGGGATTATACTTATAAGAATAAAATGTTTCCTTGTGTTTCAATGAAACCTCGTTAACTTCGTTTTCGAAAGGTTTATTTTTGGTTTGAAAAAAACGTTTATATCAAACCAAAAATAAACGTTTAAAAAACGTTTATTTTTGGTTTGCAGTAAACGTTTTTCGCCAACCAAAATAAACTTTTTCAGAACGTTTATTGTTGGTCTTCAAGTAATGTTTCCACAGAACCTGAAATAAACGTTTCTGTAACGTTTACTTTCGGTTTTAAGAAAACGCTTTTGTGGACCAAAAATTTAAGTTTTTGGAACGTTTATTTTTGGTTCTGTGCGAAACGTTTCGTGAATACCAACAATAAACGTTTCGAAAAAGTTTATTTTTGGTTGGCGAGAAACGTTTACTGCAAACCAAAAATAAACGTATTTTAAACGTTTATTTGAGGTTTCCATGAAACGCAATTCCAATCCGTAAATTGTTATTGTGTAAACCAAAGATAAACGTTAATTTAACGTTTATAATTGGTATCATATAAACGTTTTGGATGAACCTAAATTAAACGTATCAGAAACGTTTATTTTTGGGATTTCAATAAACGTTTCTACAGAAACGTTTATTAAACGTATCAAAAACGATTATCCATAACGTTTGACGGGAACCAAATTTAAACCAAATATAAACGTTTATTATTGGTTTATTATTGGTTTGGTTTGAAAATGCCGGCTGGGCACTTATTTGCTCTCGGCTAACGCCTCGATCGAATTTGTGTTATGTGTACTTATCAATACTCGGCTTCGCCTCAAGTGATCATAGTACACTTAAAGAACTCGGTTTCTCCTCCTGAAATTAGTGCAAACTGCAACAGTACCACCCTGCACCGCATATTATCTTATTAGCTGGTTTTGGTACTGTGAATGTTAATCAATGTTGGGTAATGGGTATGCTAGTTCAAACTGTACAGTTGGAGTGTCGGATAATAAGGTTATATATCACAAATTTATAGGGAAGTTAGGACAATTTATAAGGAAGTAAGGACAAGTGGTGGATGTAGAATTTAAACTTTTGATTGTAGTTTAGAATTTTGGAATTCAACTTTAGGCTTGAAAATCCACCTGCCTGGGCGAGACCAATCGGAGGAAATAGATTTTCAAACCTAACCTAGAGATGCCGCATTACACTTCCCCCCTTGCCGCATCTTCCTTTAAAACCCACATAATATGACACGTATTGCAGAATCTCTCACATCCTTCCTCAGTCTCACGACTATTCCAGTTAGAATATTCAATATATAATATATTAATCATTTTAACAGCGTCTTTATAACAGTACAAGCAGTGGTAATGGGTTGTAATAAGCAGTTATAAAGGTTAGTGCGAGCTGCATTACATAACGCTTTCAACTTTTAACATACCTCTATTCTAAAGACTCAGTCGAATCCGCGACCAGCGCGATAAAGCAATTACAAGACTTGGTAATAGGCAATCAGGTGATGCAGAGGGAAAGTTACACCCACGGTGATTGTAAGTCTAGGAACTATGGACAAGAATCATGTGTAGATTACTGAATTCACTGAATGGTGATGGGGTAGTTGAGTAGGTGTGGTTACCCAGTGAAGATTACAGCATTCACTAAATCGTCGAGCAGTGTAAGGTTAACGTATCCTGATACGCTGATAACACTGAGAAGCAGCAACCACTGCCACAGAGCTACTGATAAAATCC
The DNA here is from genome assembly GCA_011033025.1 of Beroe forskalii. Taxonomy (NCBI): domain Eukaryota; kingdom Metazoa; phylum Ctenophora; class Nuda; order Beroida; family Beroidae; genus Beroe; species Beroe forskalii. The sequence goes on along the minus strand of WFMF01000094.1, from coordinate 268,959 downwards.
TTGGTGGTCGATCGTGGGCAGGATTTTAGGGGTGTAAAATCTGCTGAATAGGGCAGGATTCTAGCCGGGGGTGCAACACTGCAACAACCTGCGCACGAGTGCATGATTCTAGCTGGGATGCAAAGTCTCGTCGAATAGGGTGCAGGATTCCAGACGGGGTGCAAAATGCTGTAGAATTGGGTAGGATTCCAGCCGGGGTGCGAAATGCTGTAGAATTGGGCAGAATTCTAGGGGTGCAATATCCTTTATCACCAGGGCAGGATTCTAGGCGGGTGCCATTACCTAGACCATGTTATGGTATCATACAAGACACTGCTACCAATATTGCACCAGTGACAAGCCAAAACTAAGCCTACAGGTGACGCATTACTTACTTGGGTTATTGCTGAAATTTACCACCATGTCCATTAAGATATTTACCATTCGTGGTAACAGATGGTAATTAGGCGTGCGGTTCGAGAGCAAAACTGATAACTAAATCCCAAATGGCTCACTTGAACAGATGTGAATACAGTTATATTAACTACAAAAACAGATCCCTTCAAGCTAAGATTCTTAACTAGCAAGTAATTAGGATATCAGTCTGGGGTGATTATACTTTATATTGGATTCATTAAAGCCTGTATGTGACCATAACCTCAGAAGATTAGGCTAAGATGAAATTCTCATTTTGAATGACGATTGTCAATATTGCCAATTTATTGCCTATTTAGCACGAAGATGCTGTAATAAAAGACAGTTACAGGTGCTACATAACATTTAAATCACACAATTCGATGCAAACTTACAGCATTTAATTAAGAGCTCCGAAATTTAATAAGAATGCACAGTATGAGGCCACGACAAATTAAATGTGACATAATCCTTTGCTTGTTTGTTTTACATGCCAGAAAAGATGAATTATACCAAATAACATGATTTAGTACGTGTGGAATTTGGCTGTGACAATAAAAATATTCCCGGTCTCTTTGTTTTAAGTTTTAAATTCGTTAAATAGCGAAAAGTTAATGCCCTAAAACGTTTAAATTCTAATTCATCAGAGTTAAATTAACTGCTAGCATTGCAGCACTTCTCGTTTAGTATAGTAACAAGGTATCATATCAAGGTATGAGTACTCATATTTGATGATTATTTAACACTAGAAACCAAATCAATGCAATGATTCAATCATGTTATATCAACCTTCGTAACTTAAGAGCAATAGGATCAAAATTGAGTTTCAGTCTAAAGAAACAGCTCATTCATTGCTTTGTTTTCTCAAAACTGGACTACTGCAATGCACTCTTGTTTGGACTGCCTAATTGTCTTATTTCTCGGCTTCAGAAAGTTCAAAATGCATCTGTGAGGTTCCTGTTTGGTAAGAAAATTGGCAAATGGGAACATGTTACACCATTTTTGAAAGAGGCACACTTTCTGCCAGTGAAGTATCGCATTGAGTTTAAGATTGCCTTACTAGCATACAAGTGTATAAACAACTACGCCCAAAATATCTCAAAGAGCTACTCCATGTGAAGAGCCAGCCTCAAAGTTTATCATTAAGGAATGATTGTGACTATTTTCTACTTGATGTTCCTAAGGTCCCTCAGCTCAGTAGAACAGAAAGAGCTTTCAGTTATGCTGCACCAATTGTCTGGAATAAACTGCCATATTTACTCAGAACATGTGACAATCTTAATGTTTTTAAGAAAAAGCTTAAGACATATTATTTTGATATTGCCTTTGAATCCCTTAAATAAGTATTAGAAGTATTTGACTATAACTTTTACGAGTCGCTTTAGATGGCTGGATTTTGTTTTAAAGCATAGCGTCTTTAACTTAGGATCTTTAATAGCTTTAAAGCGATACATAAATGTAGATTATTTATTTATTTATTTATTTATATTTACACTACAGTAGAAATTACTAAATTACATATTTTGGTTGTGTTTGTTTGCAGTGGTTGAGTGTTCCCACTTCCCTATCCCTAATCAAAAAGACAGTGGCAGTTGCAACACAGCAAGTGCCGCTATGAAACAGTCTGTGAGTCAAAAAACGATAAACTGCCTTTCAAAAACACAATCATTTTAGCCCCAGTTGTCTCTGTCACTTTTGTCCCAATTGTCCCAAATGTCCCATTTGTCCCAATTGTCCCATTTGTCCCAGTCTGCATTCACTTTTTTGAGTCCCATTTGTTCCATTTTCTCTGTCCCATTTGTCCCAATTGTCCCAAATGTCCCAATTGTCCCAGTCTGCATTTACTTTTTTGAGTCCCATTTGTTCCATTTTCCATGTCCCATTTGTCCCAATTGTCCCATTTGTCCCAAATGTCCCATTTGTCCCAATTGTCCCTGTCCCAATCCACTTTTTCTTGAGTTTGGGACAATTGGGACAGTGACACCCCCCCCCCCCAATAAGGGGTCTAAAAGAGCCAAATGCATCTATATGTGTGCAGATCATTCAATAACCGGAGGACTCGAAAAGATGCATGGATTTCCTATTCATGTGGCAACTTTTTAAATAGATTTTATCGAAAGCATACAAATTTGCATCATGTCGCTATTGAGCCATATATTTCAATCGAACGATCAGCACAAATTTATGTTAAGATTTGGGGATTTAAAAATATTAGACTTGGCATGCTCTTGCCTAAATGCAGTAATAATGCCTCGATACAGTAGTACGATTCTGGTTTCTGTACTAATTTGGTCACGTGTAAGTTTGTTTTGCTGTGTTTCTTGTGTACCTGACTTAACTTGAATTTTTTCCCTCCCCATTGGCCTTTTTGTTTTACAAAAAGGCAAATAGGAGGGTTGGCAGAGATCGTGGTCTGGGAGGGTGAGAAATGGAATATGTGTATATCAGGTCCAGTTTTGCAATACAACTACTGTAATTTCTGGAAAGTGCCCGGATTGCTCCTTTATAATATCAGTCGCGAAAATGTCCCTCCGTCCGTCCCTCCGTCCGTCCGTCCCTCCGTCTGTCCCCATATCTCATAAATATTCAAAATAAAGAATTTCTTGATTCATGGAGCTATCGGTTTTCAAATCTTATAGGTTGATCTGGCCCATCCGTGCCGCATGCTCGAACTCCTAAATTATGATAAGTTCTAAATTTAATTAGGCTGTTGAAGAATTCGTGTCTTAAAAAGTTAAAATCTTAGTTATGAGTTGGGCGGTGGATTGGAGGTAAAGGCTTCGGTTTTGTACTAGTTTTAGTACCAAACTGCATAACTATTAGACTTTTTGCTGAATTCGACTAATTTTGACAAATACTGTTCGCTGTGAAAGACGAATATTGCTATTTGGAACAAGAGACAGCATTGAAACAGAAAACAAAAGCACGAAATTTGAAAATCAGATGAAAATAAGTGATATCAAATTAGTATAAACATTCAAGAAAATTCATCGCGTGAATAAACGGTGACACAATTTGATGCGAAACGTAAACCAATTCAACAAAATGGCGCGAAATCTACAACGAACTGATATGAGTATTAACAACGAACGCGCGCGCGACGAATTTTAGAAGAATGGCACGTGCCAATTCGTGTTCTCGGTGGTCGCGTGCAGCACGCGCATCAGAACAATATGACTTCATAACGACTGCGTTTTGTATTATGATGCTTAGGTCACATCAAGCACCGCGGGGGAGGGAAATTAAGCGCCTGCATACGGCCTACGGGAACAACAATAATCGTGTCGGTGCAGGCGCAATTCTTGTTAGTTGCAAATGTGCCAGGTTTTGGTCATAGATTCGTCCAGTCATAGTGGAGCACAGTTGACAGTAGGTATGGGGCATTCCTTGTACTCTTGTAGGTCACTGTGGCGATTTCCTTCATAGTGCCCCTTGGGACCATCTGATTCCAGATTTTACTTATCTCCATAATGTTACCTCTTCTATAATACTACTAATAATTCTGCTCTTTTAATATCTGCCCAAATGTATCGCCACAGTCGCCAATGAATCCTAATGAATAATCCATACCCTAACCAAACCTCACTTGTAGCCAGCCAATGTAGCTGTGGATGATAATCACATGATTTTCGAAAGCTTCAGATGAGTTATAACGTTTATATTTCAACCTCTTTGAGCCATAGCACAGGTTTTGGTAATGGTGTGGTGAGAGTTAGAGTTTGGATTAGGGTTCATAGTCGACTGTGATATGCAGCAAATCCATCGCTGATTATGGAAATTCACGTATTCATTGCGGACACTAGTGGCGACAGTGAATGTAGTTGATCATCGTCGAAATTTGTGATAGTCAATCACCATTACCTACTATGGGTGTTTGGCGATCTTCAAGGGCACTAGGAGATCATGATTTATATTGTAGACAGTGAGTGTCACCAATGAATGTCAATGTTTATTGTCGCTATTGATGACAATGGCGATACAAATCGCCGATTGGCGATATTTCCAATAATATCTGACACTTTGCCTACCATTCGTTGCATATATATCGTCTCGTTTCCTGATGCCAATTGATTGTCGATTTCATGGTCCACTTCCTTCTGGATTATAATTATGTAAATATGAAGATAGCAGGATTGTTAAATATTTCTTATTAAGCCCAGTTATTTCTTATTTACTACTTATCTATTTTGTACATTGCAGATATAAGTTAACGATTTTGAAAAATTGATTTTATTCTGAATTTTAAACATATCATTTGAGGCATGGGCCCATGGATTACTGACGACTTCCTGGATTTCACGCAGGAAACAGCAGAGCATTGGATTGACGATATTACCAATATATTATAACGTGAGTGTTATGTACTTTGTTATCTTTAATCCATTAAAATTATGCGTTATGTGCTTATGGGGTTGGATGTTATAAAAATGATTAATCATGTCGATTAGATTGAAGCAATAAAAGTTCTTTTCAATCAAATCAAATATTTGTTTACAAAAAGTTTGTGAGACAACAAAAACAAATTATAAAAACGTGTAACTTCTTTTCGGAAATATTCTTCGTTCATTTGTTCGTACTCTAACCAGAAAATTAAAAAATGCAGAGTATTTTGATAATTCCCGCCCTCGCCAGGGCGGTAACCCCCTGCATATCAGAAAAATAAAAAGAAATAGAGAGTCAGGACCTATCTAGAACGATTCGTCGTAAAATTTTAGGTCTAGAACAACCGTTCTTATAGATACGCGTATACTTAAATCGCACGCTACAGTAACGTAACTGGCCAGGGCTATATATGAGAGAATTCAGTGTCACAGGAGTTTATATAATAACTAGAAAAGCCCGTTGGGCCTGCTAGGTAATACAGAACCAAATAATTAGCGCAGAGAAAGTTTATGAAGGAGCAAAATTTAACATTATTCGTGGGTTACTTCAAGTAATGCTGAACCGGGCAAGTTTTGATTATTATAATTTGTTGTTGTGTGATGAAGTTAAATCTTAAAATTGAAACCGAGTATCGTACTCATACTGAACGTTGAATTAAGCATTGATTCACGCCAAAGAGCAGTCTTCTAAATTCGCAATGTGCTATGCCCAAATTCGATCCAATTTGATTTTCCTTTTGGTCAATCTTAAATTGCTCTAAATTCGCATTTTCCGTTATCATCAACTCAGCATTGATTCAAATCGACCGACGTCTGCCACAGATTTATGAAGAGATGCTATAGGAAATACGATGCCAGCCAAACCCGTCATTTATCTTCAGATCTTGAATTTCAAATGAAAAACAGTAAACACGCCGTTCTTTCAAACGCAACAATGCAGCAGTCAACATTTCAACAACGTATCAGAAAGCACTCTCATAGAAGTGATCATAACCTGCACGTGCACAAAATTTGTTTCCATAGCAACGGCACCTCTTTTTTCCCGTTTGCATTCGTTTCTCTTGATATTTTCTTGGCAAGGTCAAATTTAATTGTATACGGCGGCACAGACAGACATAATTCACGTGCTCTTACGAAATTATAATTAAGATAATAATAAGATAATTTGTGACCCAATTTAAATCGATGAGATCTCAAGTTCTACAAATGGTAGAGACATGATCGAGGTCACGTTTTGTAGATCTAAGATGGGGAATTGCATTAGGCTATAAAAGAAGTTCTGGTGACGTCATTATGACGTTATTATGACGTCATCAACTTAGCGAAATTTTACTGCTTTTTTAGCGAAAATAGGTCGTTTTCGAGCGCATTTTTCACCAAGAAGGAATGGAGATAGCTCAAAAATTTTGAAAAATCGTTGGTTGGAAATTTAAAGAGCTTTCAGAAAATCATACTGATCAGTGGGCTATCTCGATTTTCATCGAGATATACGCGATTTTCTAAGGTGCGGTGAAAAATCGATGTCGAAATTTTAGGACAAAACTTTAATGAGTGAGATGTCAAGAACTACGACTTATCTTGAGATGAGATCGGCCAAAGTATGTTGTACTAAGGCGGAATTTCTTATAGGCTATATGGGAAGATGGTTTGAGCCTATTTGGGTGCTGTGATGACGTCATCAAAATCGCGTAAAACCACTAAAATAGCGTATTTTGCGATAAAATGCTATTTTGCGCTACTTTGAACATCTCTAACTGAGAGAGTTTTCATCGGAATATGTTTTACTTTGATATTTTGCTTTTTAGACCTCGAGATTTAGCTATAAAACGAGTTTCAAGGTGATCGGTCGAAATATGTTGTCATGCGAAGCCTCTAAAAATTGAGCCGCAAAATGGTTGAAATTACGTTAATGATGAAAAATTGTACTTTAGCCCTATTCTGTGTTACGATGACGAACTAATAATGGTTTCTTCATGTCTCGCAGTTACTAAATGTGGGAAATATACGATGAAATAGTGAATCACGTGAGTTCACGTGGACGTTTTGTAGAAATTAGGTGATTTAAATAAATTGATATTTACACGCGATTTTCGACTTGATAACGTTGAAATGGGTTCAAATACGACTGATGCACGAAGAATTAGATCTGGGTGCTACATTTCAGCACGTGAGTTCACGTGGACGATTTGTAGAAATTAGGAAATTGGTCAATTCTAGTAATTCCAAGTTAGAATAACGTTGTTTCGGAATGCGTGAGGTTTAGTTACGTTATTTCCAACCGAAAGAAATGGACTGACGTCACCAAATCAGCAGGGGGTTACTACGACAACCGTCTCGGTTTTGGAGAGCCTATAATAATAGTACAATGATAAGATAATGATCATCAATAATGATCCATTGTATTATTGGAACTATAGCACTTTGCGATGAAAACTTTAAAATGTTGAAATTATTGATCATTTTTATGTAGTGTTGGTGCTCTGTCTAAGCATTTATTGATTCCAATGTTTTGGTGGCACAGCTGTGCAATTATAGTCAAGTTGATGTGTCACTATGATTTACAAGGTATTTTTTTGATGAGATTATGAGGTATTGATAAAAATGATGTGTTCAGATAATAGGCCATTTTCAGGTGACTTGAAGAATAGTACGACTCAATTGACAATTTCAACTTGATGGAATCTACGTCAGCTTTTTTGTTTTTATTTCGTCCTCGCTTCTGTTCAGTCAATTCTCTGTTGACAATAAATGGTACGTGAGTTGTTTTAAATGGCATTAATGAAGGGGGGTGATGGGTCAATATACTTTTGTTTATTGTTAAGCTCAATAATTTTAAAATAATTTCATACAATTTCGGGAAGGACAAAATTGTGCTGAGAACATCAGGGTTCTTAGATCTTGCACCATAAACTGTATTTGTAATGACTGTTACACACCGACTTAAGTTTGATACTTAACGTCAAAGTATTCAACTCTGTGCCACTTGCAACAAAAATTCTTTTCATTGATTATTTTCATGAATTACCGACAGATTCCCTTCTTATATCATTCCATCCATGAAAGTTTTGCTACAGCGTTCGTCATTTCTTCCCTGATGAACCCCCAGTTCCCGGATACAGTACAAGAAACGGGAACTCAATTCTAGAATGGAATGGCTACAAGACAGCTCCTTTGCTGTCGGGGTGGTGCGCAGCTGCGATGGCCTGATAGAGGAATGTACGAAACTCAACAAAGTACAAAGTAAGTACATTATACAAGTCATCGATTATTGATAGTCTATTTGAAGGTTTTGCCGAGCAACAAATACAGTTTTATAGCCAAAAATTTATAAACATTCGTAAAAATTATTGGCAGAAATATCGTTTAAAATTGTTGGTAGAAATGTTATTTTTGGTCGCTAATAATTTTGGTCGCTAATATTTTTTCGAAAATTGAAATGCTATTTTTTCCATGAAAAATTTAATTCCAAACGAGCCTTCTTTCAATTATTGTTTTATCTACTTGTAAGAATTAAGAATTTTTGACGGTGAAACTGTATTTTTGGTTGTTCTTGGAATTGATTATGAATTTTCGAAATCAAATTTGGTCATGAGGACAAAAAATGCATTTAAAATCTGAACTTCTTACCAAATATTTGTAAGTTGTATCTATTTTAGAAATATGCTACACATTTTTAAGACTCGATTGAATTGTACACTTTTGTAAAGCAAATAGCAGTCAATTCCAAAACTTTAGTTTCTACAGTTGTCACCGACTCAGCAGTGATTACTGATTATCGACCGACCTCTGCCACAGTTTTTGTGAAAACAATCCATCTGGAATATCCTCCGTTATTCAAGTTTTATGTCCATCTTAAGATCTTGAATTTAAAGAAAATGAAACGCCAAATTTTAAAAACTACACAATTCAATTCAAAACACTTAATTTAACAGTAGTAGCGTAATAGAAAGTACTCGCATAGAACTGATCATAATCTGCACGTGCACAAAGACTGGTTTCCATAGCAACGATGCATCTTTTCTCCATTATGCGTATTTCGTTTCTCTTGATATTTTCTTGGCAAGCTCAAATTAATGGTGTGCCCGCACAAACAACCATTATCAATTTAATTTATATTAAGGATCGGTATAATGGGTTTGAACGATTGTTTAATAACTGATGCGAAACCATAGTTGCCAATTTGCCCTTCTTTCGCAGGGTGCCCTGCTTTGCCCTGCTTTGCAAACCGAGCCCTGCTTTAGCAGGGCAAATCAGTCCGAAAGGTACCCATATTTTCATTGGAATAAGATAATAAAATCCATGAGTTGGAAAGATAAATGCACACTTGATTATTATACCTGTAAGCTGATTCAGTGATTCATTAATCAATCATTGCTTCATTAGGATTACAAGCATCTTCATTGATAGCTTCATTGAATTTATGCAAAGCTGTGTATTTTTTTAAACAAGGAAATGTTGAAGATTCTTGAAGAGGTTGGTATCGGCACTATTTCAATTTTAAAAAGTACTTATATTGGTATGGAAGTTAGTAGAGTTAAAAAGTATTCTTAGCAGGATGAGCATAAGTGTCTTTTTCAAAAAACATACCTAATGCCCAAAGTGGTTGGTGTAACTGGTGGTTCAGAAAGGTACCCATAATTGATAAGTGTAACTGGTGGTTCAGAAAGGTACTCATAATTGGTTGGCGTAACTGGTTGTTCAGAAAGGTACCCATAAAGCCATAAATGGTTGTTGTAACTGGTGGTTTGGAAGGGTACCTATATCTGGTTACTGTAACGGGTGGTTCCGAAAAGTACTCATTATTGGTTGGTGTAACTGGTGGTTCAGAAAGATACCCATAATTGGTTGGTGTAACTGGTTGTTTAGAAATATACCCATAATTGGTTCTAAAAGGTACTACAGTATAATTGGTTGGTTTAACTGGTGGTTCACAAAGGTACCAATAATTGGTTCGCGTAACTGGTTGTTCAAAAAGGTACCCATAAAGCCATAATTGGTTGGTGTAACTGGTGCTTCACAAAGGTACCTATACCCATAATTGGTTCGCGTAACTGGTGGTTCAGAAAGGTACCCATAAATGGTTGGTGTAACTGGTGGTTCAGAAAGGTACTCATAATTGGTTGGCGTAACTAGTGGTTCACAAAGGTACCAATAATTGGTTGGCGTAACTGGTGGTTCAAAAAGGTACCAACAAAGCCATAATTGGTTGGTGTAACTGGTGGTTCACAAAGGTACCCATAAGCGGTTCGCGTAACTGGTGGTTCAGAAAGATTCCCATAATTGGTTGGTGTAACTGGTGGTTCAAAAAGGTACCCATAATTGGTTGGTGTAACAGGTGGTTCAGAAAGGTACCCATAATGGGTAACTGGTGTAACTGGTTATTGAAAGGTACCCATAATTGGTTGGTGTAACTGGTGGATCAAAAAGGTACTCATAATTGGTTGGTGTAACTAGTGGTTCAGAAAGGTACCCATAATTGTTTAGTGTAACTGGTGGTTCAAAAGGGTACCCATAATTTGTTAGTGTAACTGGTGGTTCAGAAAGGTACCAATAATTGGTTAGTGTAACTGGTGGTTCAGAAAGGTCTAGGTACCCATAATTAGTTGGTGTAACTGGTGGCTCAGAAAGGTACCCATAATTGGTGAGTGTAACTGGTGGTTCAGAAAGGTACCCATAATTGATTAGTGTACCTATTGCCCTTCTTTTTGCCCTTCTTTTCGTCAAAAATCTTGCCCTGCGACGGTTTTTTCAAAATTTGGCAGCTATGTGCGAAACTTTTATGCGACTGACCATGTAGGTAATACACCTAACATTTTAAAGTTGAAAATTTGATTTTTCTTATTGAATTGACCAAACCATGATACTGATATAATAGTTTAATTTGTGACATGATATCTATTACCCAAACTGCATACTGTAATCTCGTAGTTTGATTCAATTTTGTCATTGCAGACGAGCTCCGAACTTCAGAAGTGACAGTGGAGCATCCTTTTCATTCGTTACACTGAGAATAGAAATAGAGAAGTTATCTGCAGATCTGACGCTTACACCAAACCTCTCCGGACCTCTCTCCCTGAATTCGTGATATCATAAACGCCTCCGTTTCAAACGTGAGTAAAATTTTAAAGTTTTGTTTCACAAGCCTCACCATTTTGAATCGCGTCATAACTTGTAATGAAGTAATGATATTCCAAATGCTTGTATTGACTGAGAACATTGCACAGGTAACAAAAACTCGTTTTCACATTCTAAAGTTCTAAATGGCAGCAATTTTTTGAAATAGCAAAGACTCAGATTGAATCATGTGTAACACGTATGTGTGCTCATCAGTCAATGGAACATCGTCTATAGGGTAGTAAAAAGGGTTGTGATGCAAACATAAGGCAGTTTTTTTACATCAGGAAATCTGTTTGTTAGAGGGCTACTTGTCAGTGTTTAAGAACGAGTGTGTAAGTGTGTGAGAGCGAGTGTGTAAGTGTGTAAAACATTTTAGTGCGAGTGCGTAAGGGGTTGTGTGTAAGTGTGTAAAAAGAGTGTGTAAGTGTGTAAAAAATTTACCGCGAGTGTGTAAGTGTGTAAGGGGTTGTGTGTAAGTGTGTAAAAAGAGTGTGTAAGTGTGTAAAAATTTTTAGTGCGATTGTGTAAGTGTGTAAGCGGTTGTGTGTAAGTGTGTAAAAAGAGTGTGTAAGTGTGTAAAATGAGAAAAGTGTTGGCAAGTTCTATTGGTTTGTTATTCATTTCGAGTGTTTACACTACTGCAAATCTAATAGAGTCTTAAATCATGATTCCGGGATTAATTCTCTTTTAAACTTTCTTTTTACCACACTTTTTACTACCCTACCTCGTCAATAGGGTAGTTAAAAAGGGTAGTAAAAAGGGGGTGAAGGACATTTCATCCCACGACATTTCATCTCAGGACACTTCATCTCCCTGTCCTGACCCTAACCCTGACCGTAACCGGAACACTGACTCTAACCCATAACCAAACCCTAACCCAGACCCTAACCTTTGCGTAGAGTTGACATATTGCGAGATTATGTCATGAGATGAAGTGTCGAGATGAAATGTCCGTTCCCCATTCATAGTACTTGTGATTCTCAGGTAGATGAGGGCTGAGGCTCCCCTGTTATCAGGATAGTACAGCTATTCCGATGACATGGCTCAGTAAGAGTCAAGTTGAATATAAAATCTCATCTCCCTGGATCTGATTTTAGACTTTTAGAGCTGGCATGCCTACTGTCCCAGCTAGTGTCAGCAGGGGTATCATTATGTCTAAAACTTTTCGACCTAAATCCCACGAGAAGAAATGAGCGTCCAAATATAAAGTGCAGGCAGGAAGTGATAAATCTTAAACTTGATTCGATGAAATCAGCAATGGCAGTAAAAACCTACTGCCAAGAAAATCTAAAAGTTATACCCCAATTCAATTTTCGGAACGTCAATACCTATAACGTCATAAAACACAGAATCGAACTTGAATTTGAAATCAATCTGGGTATTTGCTTTTCCCTAAAATTGTGCTATGTAGAATGTGGACAAGAGTCATAAGGTATTATATATGTCATGCTCGCTACTATGTTCTAAAAAATCAGTTGAATACTGAAATTATAATTATTCTAGTATTTTATTATGATAAGTTATTTCCTGTTGCTCTGTTAAGCTGCAGCTGTTTGAATAATATTGATATAAGTTCTTCTCAGATGACTGTGTTGATCCTGTGGAAAGAAGAGTGATCCTGTTTCAGTCGGAGTTCGGACAGACGGCAGGTTCAGAATGTGATCCATTTTCTTTCGATGACCTATTTTGGGCTTGAGCTGGATCGCGCTTTGCAATTTACTTTAGCAAAGCACACAATGGTTTAACATTTCAAACCATTTTAGATTGATCGATTTCATTGAGCATTAATCCATCGGTAACAAGCTGCAGCAGTTTGTGACTCCCGTAGATTTGCCCCACTGGTCACAGAAAATATTGGAATATTTACTTGTATGGAGGGCGCCGAGCAGCTTATGATAGACTAATTCCACTACCTTGTGCATCAAATCTGGCAGTACTCCAGAGACGCAGGATCGAAACCAGGCCACACCCACTCAGTGCTTCATTGAGACTTGATACAATCGGACAAGCAGGCACCCCATCCTCTGTGGAACCTCAACACACTTGCCTTGTTCAATATCTCGTTGGCACTGACTGTCCAGTGTCCTCCATAGAGTCTCATCGCAACTTCCCCTTTGGAAGTTTGGAGCCTTAAAACTCCATCCCACCGAAACTCCACGGCCACCATCCACTTCAATCTTATCATATTCCATAGGTAATCATGGCATTAAGTCCATTCAAACAACCGCCAAGAATTTTGCATTTAATGGCATATCTTCTCATCAAGTGATTATGCAGTCATATTATAGCAATGAATCACCGTTACTACTAATCGATTAGGCTTGATGGGCCATGGTCGGGATTATCAAGAGTAATTTGACTTTATATATGCGATGGCAAAAGGTTCTGTGTTCTGATGACTTTTTGTAAATTTTTAATGTTACCTCTTGTATCTCAAATGATTGCTTTAGCTGTTCAGTCTCTGGGTAATTTGAAATACATCCATACGGGCGTTATGTTTTGTATTTCACTTGTCTTGAATCTCAGAGCCTGTTCTAGCTTCTTGTGAGTATATGAGACAGCTAAGAACCTGCAAATTAAATTGCTATCATCGTCTCAAAATCACGAAGCTTTTAGTTTTTATCGATATGATTTATACGGAGCCACTGCTGTGAGCTGTGCAACTGTAGAATTTTTTATTTCATTACTTTGGTAATGCAGAGCGTAGTTTTCAATTTGTAAATCATCTGTATCAATAAGAATAGAAATTTCCATGTCTGCACAACTACAATGAGAATTTTCAATGAATACGCGTATTTTCTCAAAAATCTAGTTTTCCGATCTGTTTTGTTATTTATGGTGCGGCGTAACGCCGCGCACGTACTCAAGAAAGCTTAGTCAGAAATAGGGGTGTCGTTTCGCGACACCCCTGGTTAGGGGAACACCGCCCCGCGTACACACACCTATGCGGCCGCGGGCTTAACTTTAAAAAAAAAGATATTAAGCGCGCCATTGCATTATATGCCTGGTAATATATAGATACCTGACCCGCTGATGCGATGCAGCTGCAAAGTGGTTCAGTGCGCGGCCCGGTGCATGATCGCTCGGAAGAGTCTCATATCTTGCTAAACACGTATATCCCTGTGTGGCACGCGCGGCGCGTACACTGCACACCTATGCGGGCTTGGGAATGTAGAAACGAAGGATGAAGTTTATTAGCTAATTTTTATAGAATGAATCGTGTTACTTAATAGTAAAATTGTTATATTATTATATTATGCTAAAATTGTGATGCTGTATTGCAATTGCAAAAAATTATGATATATTATATTTTTAATTCACAATAATTTTTTATGGAATTGAACTAAAATTTGAAAATTCCACCAGTATATGTCTCCAAATGATTTTACAAGGCCAGTAATTGAATAATGGTATTCAAGCATTAACAAACATGAACTCAGAGAGCAAGTTAAAACGTTCAAAGATACAATAAACTTTTAAAATCAGGATCTTTCGAAAATCATGTGATTGTCGTTGTCAGCTGAAAATATAAGGTGAGAGGATGCTTATAAATGAAAGAGTGGTGTCAGGGAGTGGGGGATGTGTGGTGGGTGTGAGTGATCAGCTGTCGGGAGGTGAGAGGATGCTTAAAATGGAATGAGTGGTGACAGGGAGTGGGGGATGGGTGATGGGTGTGAGTGATCAGGTGACGGGATAATCAAATACAAAATCTCAAATAACATAAACAAGAGAGGTGGCGTCAGTAGATAGGGAAGATGATTCCTGAGTCAGTAGGTCTGAAGGTTGAAGAGATCCTGGGAAGGATGGGGTTCCACAGGGTGCTGCACTTGGGGGTGCTGTCCATTCTGTTCATGGATGGCTTCCTAGTAGAGATGGTGGCCTGTTCTGTCTGAGCATTAATTATTATCTGTTAGGTGCCTGTAATGTTGTTGGTTGATCAATCAACTCCAATGTCTTATCTATAAAGGTGTATGGGTATTTGATTGACTGATGTGTTTTAAATAAAAATCTTTGAGCTAGTAGGGAAACAACTAAATATTGCTCATTTGAACACAATTCAAGTCATTAGAGACCAGTAAAACAATGAACATTTTTTTTGAAATCACAATATAACAGATTACAGATATTACATAACAAACTTCTCTAAAATTTGTTTCCTCAGTATATCGATCTGTCAAAATTCATGCCTTGACCCTTCAAACAGGAAAACTACAACTGACAACGAAAATCAGAATTGTAGACGTGAGCTATCCCCTGATAAACCATCTGGTATCAAATTGAAAGATATCGCAGAAACTGGGAGCTCTGGCACGCGCGAAGCTTTGCCCCGGTATCCCCTCACTGAAATCAGCACACTCTTGAGCAATGCAAACGACAGTTTTGTTCTCATTGTACTGATTACATCCCTATACTCCTCGTTTGTCTTCTCTGCAATGAGTTCAGCCAGTCTATTATGAAACACCATTGCTTGAGGTGCCATCCCTCCAGAAGTGCTGTAAACTAATGGCATGAAACTACATTTCTCCACCTGGATGACACGTTGCTCATAGTTCTTCCTCTTGATGTTTTCGTGTTGTGTGTATACTGATTTGATATCACGGTCTTTGTAAGAATCAGCATTCGGGTGGAAGATTCTGACATCAGTAAAACACATCGTTCATTCCAACGGAGTTGATCAATCAACCTATTCCATTCAATCGACCATTTGACCAAGGAATGTTATGGGTGCCTTACTTAAAAGTGAGAATTGTGTAAGCCATGATTTCTGATATTATTTCTTTGACCATTGATTAACAAGAAGTTACATATAGGGCAAAGTATATAATAGTTATTCAATTCATTTATAGTATGTTGCACAGCACAGTGGCCACTATAAGTATAAGTTAGTCTTAATAATTAAGTACCATTCTTTTGAGGTCAATGGTTTCTGTTTGCTGCCAAAAACTTTTTAGCAAGATATTCTTGACATCACCCATATGTTATACCTACACTCCAATTTCCTGTCTTCATGTGTCCCATCAAGTGTATGGGTGGACAAGACCCAAAAGAGCTCAAAAATACCCAACTGTATATCAACCCACAACATTGAGGGCAAGGAAAGCAAAGGACTCTATAGATGCTTGGCCTAAGAAGGTTTGGGGTAAGCGTTTATTAGCTGAGATGGAAGAAAGAAATTTAATGATATCAGATCCATGGGTTCAAAATCAATTACATTTGAAATATGGACACATACCAAAATCTAAGACAATATAAATACGAAACCCAGATGAGCTTTTGCATTTAACAGTGTATATCTAATATCTTCCAGAATGGCATATAAGTTTTGAAATTGGACAGCTTTACTGATATTTACATATTTGCTCCATCAGCTCAAAATTTAGAGCTGGTTTTATCAATGTCAAATGCTTAGACATATATTCTTTATTGTAGCTTTATAAGCTTTTAAATGGTCAAACAGAAGCTACTCATCTTGAAATGTTGGATCCAGATCATCATTAAAAAATATAATGAAACCTTGGATTTCAAACTTATCACTGAGACAAAGAAGGGTTGATTGATATCTTTTGATATTATATGTTGGCTTTGTTTTCATATATATAGCTATATAATGTTTTCCAGTTTCCTATTGATAAAATCCTTTTTATCAATTTTGATAACAGAAATTTCAATTGCAAAATCCAAAAGATAAGTATATAATAAATAAATAAATAAATTAAAACATTTCTTACACGCCTAGACATCGTCAAATAAATATCAGAGAGGGAAATATTTTAGCCATTTAAGTGTGACAAACTTATAGAACTAAGAACTCAGAAAACCATTGAGTCACAAATACCCTGATATTACTATAACTATACGCATAGTACCAGTAAGCTGTGATAGGCCAGATATAAATCGAAAGACAAGTACATTTACTTTATATCAGGTATTATTAGTCATGGATCATATTTCTCAGTATCAAATCAATATCAAATAATAAAACCCCTAATATTGCTTTATTTTCTCAACCTTTCTGACATATGCATAAGCATATGAAACATCTTCCTAGCTAGTTAAATTGAAGATAATCAATTTCACTTTATCATGTAAATAATGAATTAATGGTTTATCTTGCTTAAGAATTTTGTGCTTGATTTTTAAATGCCCAAATTAGTGATTACCAACATGTATCAGATTTATGACCCAACTTTTTTGCAATACCAACTTCAATAAGTTAATTTATAAGGTAGTAAATCTATATTACTATATTACTTGTTGAGTTGTAATGCTCAATGGATGATGACCTTCCCCAATCCCATGTTGAAAAATGCAGAGATCAGCTCTTCAAAGATTATAATGATCCAAGTGGTGTCATTGCTGACCAGAATGGAGAAACACTGCATCATTACATTAAGTCAATCCTTGTTGATGCATTAGAGCATAAAAAAGATAATAAGGAGGTCTCTACAACTGTCATAAATACCTTATCTCGATTGGTATGTATAGGGAAAGATCCAGAAACAGAATTACTCAGTTTGAAGCAAAACTTATCAGTTGCTGGACCATGTGGCAAGATCCTTCAGTATGGTGAGCCTACATTTAGCTGCCTTGAGTGTGCTCTTGACAAAACATGTGTCATGTGCATGGACTGTTACAATGCTAGTCCTCATGCCAAGGAAAACCACAATTTACTTGTGAACACTTCTCAAGGAAGTGGGATGTGTGACTGTGGTGATGTTGAAGCCTGGAAATATGTAAGTATAAGATCATGATGATATAGTCACTTGTATCTTTTCATTTGCCATGGTTATATTCTAGGTACACGCTGCCTTCAATATTTAAATAATGAACAAATAAACATGCTCTGCGACATATCAATTCACATGTGCAATTTAAGAAGTAGATATTGAACCACGTCTTTCTCCACTCGTCTGAATGATTAAATCCTATTTAGGAATATATTTTTTAATGTCTGGCTTTTTTGATGTTTTTAACACCTTGTTTGATAACGTTATCTCTTCCAGGGGCCCTCCTGCACTTTACATGCTGGTTCTGGTACAGATGATGTTGATGACGTAGATCAGAAGCTTCCACCTGCTGTGAGACAAGTTGCAACTGCACTATTTGAGGTAGTTACATGCAAGGTTTGATGGATGATAACCGACCAATTTCCCACAAATTCGTCAACTCTTTAACGTCAGCTTTTAAGATGGTATCTGTTGATATGTCAGTTAACATTTCATCGAAACAATAGTAAAAGTAAAAAAATAAGTGGTGCATTGGTACCAAACTCAATGAGTCATAAGTGTTCGAAATATTATAATCCATGAGCCCTTACCTTTTCTTCACAGGAACTGTTGGATGTCGGACTCAAGTCTTTCCTTCTTGACACGAGTGAAGCTAAGGAACTTCCAAAGAGTCTACAGCTCTGTCAAGATACAGACGGTGCTCAAGTTTGTGACAGGTTATTCAAGATTTCATTCTGCGAATTCTGGTTCTTTGAAGTCTGCATTCCATTGAACTTTCGCGGTGAAAAAGTGAAAGTAAAAACTCTTATTCATTTCTATTTCTCTCTTCTATCAACCATGAGCCACACTTTTTAAACGTAACGTTTTGTCACACACTTTCCCGATTTACAAGGTTGTGTGTATCTGTACGAGAGTGTTAATTATGTTAGCTCTGCACTTCATGACTTCTACCGTACCTTACCCCCTTAGACCCCGATTCGAACTCCTTCCTCACTCTAACCCCTCGTTATCTAGGTACGTGACAGTGATCTACAATGACGAAGTTCACAACTTTGACGAGGTGATAGCCCAGTTCAAGCAGCTGCTGAAGAGCTCGCACAGCCAGGCGTCAGCCTACGCCACCTCCATAGACAGAGAAGGGAGGATGTTGCTCAGATCAGGGAGCAGGGTGGAGTGTGAGAAGCTGGCCACCATATTCCGCACTTACGAGCCCCAGGACTCCAGGATCAGAACCAACAAGGACCCACTAGTGGTAGGTTGCTAATTACCTCTTATTTACTTATTTCCTGGTTTTAATCCTGGTTTTAATCCACATGTTAGCGTCCAAAGTGCTAGCTTCGAAATGTTAACTTATTAGGAAACCTGGTGCGATAATGAATCTTTTTCAACAAAAGAATTATCATTGTTATGTGGGCAGTGGTCAATGCGTCAATGTGTCTTGAAATACATCATACAAACATACTATTTGAGTAGGTCTTTCAGTCGTGCATGATTAGGTCATGCAAGTGTTAACTTTACGCGTGAAATACCTATCTGACCTTAGTCCTGTGTATATGTATTTTGTAAAAGTCTCTGGAATTTTAAGAAAAAATCGCTCAACTGCAAGATAATGAATCTTGAATATGACACTCATAACGGCTAGCAGCTAAATGTCTGCTTTTAAATGTGATAACGTAGGTGTCACTAGTTGTATGATTGTATGAAGTCCTTCTGAAATTTCCACAAAACTGCCACTTTTGAGTGCGTAAGTGCGTGGTATATCCACCGTTTACGTACATGGCGCCGTGCAATGCGGAAATATCAGAATGATCCTCATTTCTTCATTTCTTCATTTCTCAGGCTCGCGACACCTCTGAAATATGTAACTGATAACAGTTGTGAAATATAGCAAATTCCATGATATCATAATACACACCCTGTACACATATTATATTACTGTAGAAATACACTGAAATACGAATCCATTGTGTACACTGTACTCAAGACCATGATTCTCTCTTTGTTATACATTATTCAACATTATCACAGATTTATATTTAGCGTTGACATTCACACCTAGGTCATAGACATGACATATGTACTTTGACACTTACAATTTATCGCATGGACGATTATAATATAGCATATCCATTGCCATCAAGTGATGAATAATGTGTGTTTCTAAGTGTCGGTGCATGTTCATTGAATATCAGTTATCAGGTAACTGTTAGAATACATAAAAGATTAAAAGAATATTCAATGATTGCTT
Organism: Beroe forskalii; assembly: GCA_011033025.1. Lineage (NCBI taxonomy): Eukaryota > Metazoa > Ctenophora > Nuda > Beroida > Beroidae > Beroe > Beroe forskalii. The sequence continues at coordinate 249,091 of WFMF01000094.1, read as the reverse complement.
CACCAACTGAATTAGAAAATCACCATTCATCACATATAATATGCTAGACTAGTAGACTATTATTGATGTAAGTGAATCATCCAGTCAAATTTTCCTTAAATCCTAAGTTTAAGCTTAATGCTTACGTATTGGAGTTATCATTTCAATTTTCATGATGTTATTGTCCTTTTCGTTAATCGTTCCACCATTTATAATGACACGATCTCCTTCTTTCAGACGGCGTCAATGAGCGAATACAACTTTGCCCTTCAGAACCTGTTCATTGACATCATAGACTGGTTAGGAGAGCTGTCAAGGTTTTGAGCTAGAACTTTGTACAAAATGTACTCCTGGATAATATCTATATGAATGAATCTATTATTTTGATCGCAAGTTTAAATCTCGAACGGCAAATTCAATTCAGTGCAAAATGAAAAGCATAGCCCGTCATCCATGGACCACGATATGGCACACCATTTAGTAGCGCTATACTAGGACTCTGCCTCAAAACAACCGCCGAAACCATGACCTTGATGAATAAAATAGCCTTACATAGCCTTTTGTTCAAGAGCATGCTTTTCAGAAAATTGTACTCATTTTGAGTTCTGATTTCTACTGAAGGTGGTAAAACTAGCGTTGGCCTCTCCTAAATTTTATATAGAAAACCTCTGAGCCATTACTCCTTACATGACTTATTTCAAACCGTTGAACTTAACGTCCCCTCTCTAGGTGAGTTTCAAAGGGATGGGCGTGTCACAGACCTTCGTAGAGAACGTCATGTTGAGCGAGGCACACTTCTGGAAGAAGGTGAAGTGTGCGTGGCACAGCCTCTTCATGTCGGTTTACTTTGGAGATGCCAAGTACAAGAAGGAAATCGGTGTTCTCTTCATCAAGAACTACAGCGGGGTCTTCAAATCCTACCTCTTGGACAGCAAAGTCCGGGAATTCTCCTACTGCATCATATCCCTTACCGTCCAGCTGTTCACGGTTCCGTCCCTGTCCACCGTCCTCATGACGGAACACGCTGCCCTCTCGGTCATCTTCCAGCAGTTCTTCGAAATCTACACCCGGTTCGTGAAGCAAGTTGCGGGCAAGTCCAAGTTCCAGGACCTCAAGTCGAATGACAACGTGTCTAAGCAACGTAACCGAGTGAGTCACCTGCTACTCGACTCCAAGTACATCCTCTCGAACATCCCGGACACCATCTCCAGCGCCACGGAGGATGCGTTCCTGGAGTTCCTGCGGCAGTTCGTTACCTTCATCTCCTACATGCAGGTATTTGGTAACTTAGGCCCTCTTAATATTTTATTAGTTTCGAAAAAATGATGTAATTAATGTTTTTGTCCAAACAGAGGTGTTTGTACCTCTTTGAACTATACTTGTTTAATTCCTGTTTGATTCCTGCAGGAGATGAACCCGCACGTGCGTGAGAGCAGCAACCACATCCTCAACGAGAAGGAGTGGGACCAATACTTCATCCTCGAGATAAATGACATCCGTCAGCTAATGTCCTCCGTAGCTCGGTGGTGCACGGCCTCCCCTCGTCTCTTCGTCAAGTCGCTGGAAGTCCTGCTCAGGGCACAGCTCGATAACAGTGACAAGTTCGAGGTGTCTAAGCCCACCAACGTGACGTCATACAGCTCTCTGGACTACATGGTCCGAGCCCTGGGGGAGCCCCCAACACCAAGCCCTGGGAGAGAGAACACTTCTCCATCATGGAGAAGAAGCTGTTCAGGAGACAGGTGACGTACGTAGAACATGACATGTTCAGAGACCCGGTCTCCTTCCACTTGCCTGTCACCAGACTCTTCGCTATCGTCTTCTCCTTCTTCCCTAAGTTCGACCTGCCCATAGAGTTGCTGCTAAAGACCTTTACCCCTGAGGAGCTGATGGACATACCTCTACGGTCCGTGCTGCTGAGTCAGCAGATTGAGGCGAGTATGTGGAAGCGGAATGGAACCACTATGGAGCAACAGAGCAGTTGTTACAGAGACCACTACAAGTGTGTCATGTGGGATAAGGACTTGCTGGCTATACAGCTACTCCTAGCTATATCATCGCCAGAAGATGCTATCCTGAAACTTGTCCAGAAGTACAAGATAGAGCCCTACTTCGTCCTCCTCAAGTCGGAGCAGGTTTCCTATGATCCTCTGATCAGGATGGCTGAAGCTTTCTCCTCCCTTCTTCTCTACATCCTAGCTGAACGCTTCAGGCTGAATGTTAGCGAGGCAAGTGAAGCAGATATAATCCGGAAAGATGCCGTTCACATTCTGGCTGTGTCAAATGTCCTGCGGAGTAAGGTCATCAAGACCCTGGAAAATAACTACGATCACTTCGATGATGATATTCTTAACAGCATCGAGGTTGATGATATTCTAGACAAGATATCAACGAAGATTCCAATCGAGGATGGCGTGAAAACCATGTTAAAGCTAAAGGACGAGTGTTACAACGAGTTCATCCCGTTTTACTACCACTACTCGCACGGCCAGCGCCAGAGTGCGGAGAATAAGTACTACCACGAGAGTGCGAACAGAGACTTCCAGCCCCCGCCCCTCCCTGCCTTCACTACACTGACAAAGAACCTGCGGCATTACTTCGTATCTCCTGTTGTGCAGCGCTTCATGTACGTGGTACTGAAGAGGTTCACTGCTTCAGATGCCCCCGTCATGGTGTCTGACCTGCTCCTTCACCAAGTTCTCTATCTCATTATGTTCGGGATCCTGGATGAGATGAAGACACCTGATGACCCTCTTCCGGTCCTGTTTTCCTCCGTGATAGCACGAGAAGATAATCCGGAGTACTTGATCAGTGAGGAAAACACGTGTTCCATTGTCAGTCTCCTCAAGAAACTCCTGACCATGAACATTAAGAGCGTCAACGAAGTCAAGCCGCTCATTAAGTGGACCCTCACCACATTTGACACGTTAACCAATGCTTCCGAGGAAGCAGAGAGCGTTGAAGAAGCAGCACCTTCCCCCTCCACCAAAACCCCTGACTCGAGAAGAGAGATGATGAGGAAACGCAGGGAAGCGATCCTCAACAACTTCAAGTCGCAGCAGAACAAGTTCATGTCGGAGAACGCGACGGTGTTTGACAAGTTGCAGAGTGACGAAGAGGCCAAAACGGAGGATCAGGAAATGGAATCTGTTGATGAATCAGTTAATCACGTTGTTTGTGGCCCGAACAAAGGTCCGATACCGAAGCCTGAGAACCTGATTTTAACCTGTATCCTGTGCAAAGACAGCGAGAAAGTGAGTGTGAGCAGTGGTTACTCCACCATGATGTATGGGTGTCTGATAGAGAAGTCGGTGGTTCTGAAGGTGGAGAAGGACAATGAGATTAGCGAGGACTACAGGATGAGTCACCTGATTGGAGGCGAGAACCTCCACATCCAGTCTTGCGGACATCCGGTCCATCTGAAGTGTCTGCAGAAGCTCCCCTCCACCCTTCCACAAATCCTAACCATGACTGGTACTGACCGGAACAGACAGGAACTCTTCATCCGAGACCGGAGTTCCTCCTACCTTCCCATAGGCGACTTCTCGTGCCCCTACTGCAAGATGGCAGCTAACTGTGCCCTGCCCGTGGTAGGTTGCATCCCTCACAGTGCTCCAGATGTTCCTACTGAAGAGTTTCTGGAGGACGTGGCATGCCGGCTGGATGATAACAACGACATAGAGATGATGGAGTTGGAGTTCTCTGAATCTCCTGCAGAGTCCACCTCATCTCTACAATTCCTAGCCTATGATGAGCTAACTGAGGCTAACTTCATGGAGATACTCAGAGATTCAGTGAGGAACCCCAGTCTCAGACTGCAGAATACGCTGGCCAGCTCTTCTGACCCTGATGAGGAGACCCAAGTGGATCCCATTGCCAAGTTCAAGGAGGATATGAGGAGGTTCTACAGAAGGGCTAAGAACATTCTGGATCAGGAAGCTATTGGAGCCCGGTGTTACGCTCCCTTCGCCCTCAAGATGGTGTCCTACACTTTCTCCATGCTGGAGTACGTCCTGCGAGAGAAACCTCTGCTCAAAGGGCTGGCAGAGTACCAGGAAGGCTTCTTTGATTCCATCCTGAGGACCCTGCAAATGAGCATCACTTCCAGTGATCACTTGTTTAGTCAGGAGTTGTCCCGTGAGCTCCTCTACCTCTTCTCTCCCAAGGTATCGAACAGTGTCGACCTACCAAGCATCCTTAACACTGACATTTTCACTGTGTTCGTTGCCACACGGTTCGTGGTTCACCAGGAAGGTAAGAGTTACGATAACGCTTTGGTGGAGCTGTGTGTAACTGCCCAGATCATCAAGATACTGCTGTCTGTGGAAGTTAACGAGCTGTCTGGGACAGACAGTGGAGCTGAGGACGCGCTAGCCATCCAGCTGGCGTCCCTGTGGGGCCATGTTAGGAAGATGTGTCAGGTCAGTGATACTGACGATCTCTTCCAGTGCCCCACCTACCTCGTCAGTAAGGTCAAGACCAACTTACTGCCGTTGCTGAGGAAACTAGCGCTGTTCCTGCGCTATGCAACCTCCATCCCCGGATCCGATGGTCTCAAGGAAATGCAGAGCCCGGAGGGAGAATTCAAGCTATTACTCCAGTATCTGAACATTGAGTCTCTCGAGAGTTTGTTGAAGATCGAGGGCACCTCCAAGATAGAACTGGTTCAGAAGTGGTGTCAGTCTCTTGACCGCACGAAGTTCTGGTCTACGGTGAAGTTCAATGAAACAAAGCGCGAAGCTAAGCTCATCCCTCTCCCACACAGCTACATTGATCTGATCGTCAAAGCTTCGCAGTACACCTGCCCTCGTATACAGTTCGGTAAGATACAGACCACTGCCATGTGTCTGGTGTGCGGTGACATGGTGTGTTTCCAGAGTTACTGTTGCCAGGAAACCATTAGGGACGATAACTTTGGGCCCTGCAACATGCACGCTCATCGCTGTAGCGGTGATCTGGGGATATTCCTTACCCTGGACAAATGTCAGGTTCTCCTGCTACCGCTACGTACCCAAGGACACTTCATCAACGGACCTTATGTCGACAAATACGGGGAAAGTTACAAGAGCACGAGGAACAAAGCTCTGACGCTCTCGCCACAGATTTACGAGAAAATAGAGAACATGTGGGTTCGTCATGCGATCCGTCCTCTTGTGTTTAGAAACAAGGACAGTGGCGGCTTCGCGAGAACTGAACAACTCGGATTTATGTACTGAAATGATAATTGTCAGGGAATCTCCGTGTGGTGGTACATTTTGCTTTCAGCATTTCATTTATTGGCAACCTGCTGTGTTGTTCGTGGGAACCTATAGTCAGCCGATGTAATTGGCTTATTGTATAGTGAAAACTCTTCTTGATGAAATGAATATTGTTGATTGGCTGTTTGGTTTTACTTCAATGATTTAGTAATTGATAATATAATTCAAATCTCAAAAGCAGTATTGATTGTGTTTTCCATCTCATTGAATTAGGTTGACTTGAAAGTTTGATGAAAATGAAATATATGATAAAATTAATGAATAATTTCAGGTTTATTGATAATCATATATACAGGACAACTGCTTCCACTAATTTCCAGTGTATCGTGAGATCAGGGCACGCCCTCTCATTTAATACAACCCTGTCTCTCCGTAAAGATATGTTCTTTGTGAGTCGAAAATTACGATCATCGTTCGGTCCAACGCTGGATTCTCCCTGAAATTTGTTGGATTCATGATTAGGTTGTAGTATTTAAGATAACAACGAAAGTAACTGGCTACATCGTCATAATGACGTACAAGGTGTACCCTAAGTGACGAAATTGTCGAGTTATTTTTGTCCCACAGTCTAAAATGTAATGCGCACGGCTGTTTTTGTTGTGGAAACCCAATAAATTTTTGGTCACGTGATCAAATTTGAGCCGCGCGTGAGCAGCGCACAGTGCAATTAAATACATAGAAGGTCACTGAATTTCGAATGCTTCATTACGTGATATGAACTAATGACCTAAAAATAGTTGCAGTTTAAATTTTCACATCCTTTAGGATCGGTTCGGATCTTTTTGGGACATACTAAGAAATTACTAAGTGAACCGGTTTTCAGTTGTAATATGAAAGTCAATTGAGCAAAAATTAAAATTCGATCTAGCAAATGATTGATCGAATTCACCGCTTTAAGATTGCTGTCTGTAGTGACATTTAAATCATGGACTAAACTCAGATCTCGCAATTCAATTTAGGAAATAGTCCACAGATGGTAGGACAAAACACCACCCGGACAAAACACCACCCGGACAAAACGCCACCCAGACATATAACAGTTAACACCACCCTAGAGCGGAAATTGTGCGTTGGGAACGTAGAATTGTGCGTTCCTTCCGCAAAATTTGTGCTCTAAGGTGGTGTTTCGTCCGGGCGGTGTTTTGTCTGTCTGCACAAGCGTGGAAACGTTTTCGTGGTGATTCCCAAAAGCAGTATTGATAGTAAAATGTGTATTCTTAAATGAAGTTGACTTTAATTGGGCAGCATTCATCGACAATTCGCGTCGAAATTGTATGAGGTTTTCGATAAGGGTTCGCATTGGGACCACCTCTCAATTGACTTTGTTGGGGAAGATTTGCACTACGAAACCGCTTCAATTTCCAATGGGAGCCTTGTCGGCCGTTGACAGACCCTCGTGAGAATCAGCGCCGCTGTCGTCAGCGGGTCATACATCGTACAATGGGAGCTCAACTTATAACCTCAGACATTTTTATACCTCACAGCACCTCATTTCTCTCGCCCCTGACTCTAGCCCAAGGAACCCTTATATTAACTCTAGCCCTAAACCAGACTCTAACCTTTGCCTGTGGTTGAAATAACTTGTGGTAAAGTGTCGTGAGGTAAAATGTCCGTTCCCCTTTTTAAGTTTACAATAAACACAATTTCATGGAGTGTAGTGGGGCTTAAATAATTTCATTAGCCAATAATTTCATTTGTGAATTGTGACCAAAATCAGAAATGAGTTTTGCTGGTTACATACGGCATACTCTTTTCTTTTTCATATTTTTCTTTTTCCATAATTATTAATTGCGCCATGTCCTATTTCTTACGCTATATAGGAGCAGTTAAATCTTGTGAAAATTGAATGTAAGTGCGCAGTTTTGCGCCTCGGTCATATTAATGTATTTGTAACTCCCTAAGAAAGGATTTAATGATACTCTTACGACAAAGATCCAGCCATTTCTTGATTGTCTTATCCATTTGAGGTTATGTCTGGTGATAAAATGATGCGGAAGTGGCTTCAGATCACACACATGCGAAGCACACAGCATCTTAATAACAGTTTGTCCAGAAGAAGGCACTACTAGTACTGGGTAGCAAGGGAACGTGGGACCTGGGACCAGTCTCCTTGAATGACAGAAGTAAGAGTGAGTGTTTTTCTTTATTATTGACCCTTATTCGGCGGGGACTCCGAAAAATTTGGCAATTTGTGACCTGCTTGCATGTCATTACACACTTTTTCGAGCCAGTGGGGGCCTTTTTTTCTATTTTTACTAAGGGGGGCGGGGGGCTTTTGAAAACAAAGGGGGCCTAAATTTTCATAAACGAATTTTCTTTTTTAAAGCCCTAATTTTGCATAAAAATACAACAAATCATGTTTTCTGTTTGCTTTGATTCTGAAAAGATGGATTTCAAGGAAACTTCATTTTACACTTAATCATTTTGGTGTACAAATTTTTGAGAAAATCCTAGGTAGGGCCAAGGCCCCCATAAGATTTTTCTGGGGAGAGGGAAGTACAACAGTAAAACCTTCGAGATAAAAAAGGGGCTTTTCAAAACTAGGGGGCTGGTCCCCTGTAAAAGGGGGGGGGGCGTGTAGTCCCATGCCCCCTTGCCTACATCCCCGAGACGTCTGCATATGATGGGAAAAAAATTTGGTTCTGCTTTCATAATTCTTTCAACAGATTCAACATATTCTATTATTAGGATTTCAGTGAGTTCCCATGGAATTTGGCCAGATAGACCCTTTCATATCGAATATCGACGTCTACGTTGGGCCAAATACCTCCTTCCAAATTGTTTTGCGGGATCTTAGACCAATCAAATCGCGAGCACGCTCTAAGACCGCATTATTATTGTTAAAATTAAATGATTCTTGATTCATTTCCCCACTAACTATTTCCAGTTTCATGATAAAGAACTAACAATCCGCCGGTGATGGTCTAAATGTTGAGTGCGTGATCACCGATAAAAGCCTTCCATTAACTTTGAAATAGGTTGGTTTTTCTCCCTGACATCACATCATTGAATGCTTGAATTCTACCACTTTATGGATATTAGTTTCAACAAATAGTCCCTTTCTCGGTTTACGAAATGGTTTCAATAAACAATGAATAAGCATACATAAATTTATTGATGTATGCTTATTCATTGTTTAATGAAACTATGTATACGTCGTTGATATTACAAACAGGAACTATAGTCGAATCAAGCCGAACCGAGAGCGTAACAAACCAAAAACCTCCCCGAACCAAGCCGAAACGATCCGAAACATTCTGAAACAAGTGATTCAACCTGAAACACACTAACTCGGGTTTATTCGCTCGTTTCGTGTTGATTCACTTGTTTCGGCTCGTTTCAGCTTATTTCGGCTTGATTCAGAGAGGTTTCTCGGTTGGTTTGGGGAGGTTTCGGTTTGTTCCGCTTGTTTCGGCCTGATTCAGCTAGTTCCTGCTTGAAGTAATAATCGACGATCTATACATAATTCAGCGAAGCATGCAAAATTTTCTGTGATCTTGAGGATTTGAACTGTTATTTCAGAAAGATCCTGTTCAATGATAATAATAATTTAATAGTAATAATGATAACAAATTGACAGGCGTGGTTCTTATATTTCTTAAACAATTCCGATCCCCTTGATACTTTGATAGAGGCATTATTATACCTATTTTGGACAGTACCGAACAAGCTGCAAGATAACGAATCCTTCCCAGCCGGCACAAAGAAACCAAACCAAAAATAAACCAATGAAAAACGTTTTTCTTTGGTTTAATTTTGGTTTTCGTCAAACGTTATTTCTAAACGTTTTTGATACGTTTAATAGACGGATCTGTAGAAACGTTTACACCAAAACCAAAATTAAACGTTTCTGATACGTTTATTTTTGGTTTACATATAACGTTTTCTACAAAACCATAAATAAACGTATGTGGAACGTTTATCTATGGTTTACAGAAAGCTAATTTGTGGATTGAAGTTTCGTTCCATAGAAACCTCAAGTAAACTTTTTAAAAATGTGTATTTTTCGTTCACGAAAAACCTGTTTATCACAAACCCTGTGTGTAGCACCCACAAGGGCTTTAAAATCAAACTTGATCCGGCTGTTCAGGTTATTAGAAATTCCCACCCCATAGCAGTCACGGACTGATGGCTCGCTCTGTTGCAGATATGTCCACTGCAGGCTCTTCTCCACTTCCCCCGCACAACTTCGCTGGTAATCTCTTCAAGAACAAACAGTATAATTACTATTATTTAACTCACAGCCCGTTCGCCGAGTTTGAAATCCAGATTACGGAGCGGCCTCGTACTTTTTTCGGATCGTTAAATAATAATGTTACTACACACGGATATCGGTGTGGATTTCCCATATTCCACTCGGCTTCGCCTCGAGGAATATTCACCAATCCACACCTCAATAGTGTGTAGTAACATCATATTATTCACCATGTGGTGGGGTTATTCCGGTTGAATATAAACGTGTAATTTAGAGTTTTTTGTCGTATTATTCCACCCTTTTCGGTATTATTCACACTTTTACCATGTTATTCCACTCTTACACCGTGTTATTTGCCATTTTTATGATGTTATTCAACACTTTGGCCAAATAAGTGATACGACAGAACGTCCTTTTCTGTTGGGAGAGCTGGCACACTGCTACCTTGACTGATCAGTAGATAATTGCTCTACACCAAAAAAAGTGATACTAGAGAACGTCCTTTTCTGCTGTGAACTGTGCAGAATGCTAAAAACCTCAGCCTTTTAAAGGGTCAAAGCTTTGTACTTTTTACACTTGGTGAATAATATCGTTACACAACTCATAAGTGTGAAGTAACAGCATGTTTTCAACTCGGGCTGCGCCCTCGATGAAAACAAATCATTATTCAACTCAGCATTCGGCTTCGGTGAATAATGCGATTTATGCAACTCGCTTCGCTCGTGGCATAAATCATGTTACTTCACACTTATTCGTTGAGTAACTCTATATTACCGCCCTTTCTTTCACTTTCAGTCGCCGTGTTTCTCAGCAAATTTCACCGCAGCTTTCAGCTCTCTTTTCTTTCTTCATACCCCAGCTCATGCTTGACCGCATCACTGACACTCCTCAAACTCACTCTTGAATTGCTCACATTTACTCTGCTGTAACCGAGTTTCCTGATTTTTGATCGGAATCCGCCTCAACTGATGAATCGATCCAGCTGCTGACTCTGCTCTTGCTCTCTTGACAAGAAAACCGCGGACAGCTGTCAAAACCAAATTTGACTGAGTAGACTAGACTTGTCAAACTTCATCACTGTCGTCTTGCAGTACAGTTGACCTCCTCCCACTTTTCACCAAACACAGCATTGAAAGTTCATTTCCTTCGCCACACTGTGCAGATTTTCTAGCGAGAATTTAATGCGTGATCTTTGTACACTATATAACTATATGGCTCCAAAACCGCAAAAGAGTCGTCGCTGAATTATCTCCCTTAAAATTGGATGAGGCCGTTCAAACCCATGCAACTCCTCCGAACACACTTTGGGTTCACGTAACTCATCATATCGTAACGTTTAATGCCTGAATAAATCAAAAGTAGCGATTTCAATAAGTTCTACAAAACGTCCGTGCTAACTCACGTGCAAAATTGTAGCATTGGAACCTAATTTCACGCACATTAATCGTATTTGAACTTGTTTTAACAAAATCAAGTCGAAAATCCCATGTATATATTGATTTCATGAAATGCCCTAATTTCTACCAAACTTCCGCGTGAACTCACGTGCAGCACAATTTCATCTCCTATTTTCCATCATTTTTGATTTTTTACTAACAGGCAACAGGACACCATGAAAAGGTCACTTATATAGCATTACTAAGTGCGGCAGCAGAACGTTTTTCGCCAAAAACCTATTTTAATCATTTTGCAGCTCAATTTTTAGAGGCTTCCAGAGGCCGCATTTAACACCTGATTGCCCTGAAAATTGTTTTATAGCTAATTCTTAAGGAACAACATAAGCAACTTACCAATTTAAAACATTATCCGATAAAAACTGATTTAGTTATAGATGTTCAAAATGGCGCAAAATAACATTTTAAACATGGTTCTACTCTCTATCTTTCCGCGGATTACCGCCTTGCCCAGGGCGTGAACTCGTGCCAGCTGTGGACAAAGGCTTGTGCTATATTGTGCAAATACGCTGCAATTTGTTGATAAGAAAATTGCTTAATCAACACGCACAAAAAACTGATAGATAGCGAATGAATAAGAAATAAACGAAAATAAACCAAAAATAAACCAAAAATAAACCAAAAATAAACCTTATCATAGAAACACAAGGAAACCTTTTACCCTTACAATTATATCCCCCGTCCTGCTTCAGTCTGTAAATTGTGCCTTGCAAGGCAAATACTGTGGTTAATAACCCAGTTCTATTACTTTTGTTAAAACCATGTGTGTACTCATACTGTATACTCATGGTCGACGGAGGACTCACTAGATAGTCCAAGTCGAGATTGTCCTAGGGGTCTAGGACAGTAAGAAATAATTTAGTGATGAAATGGTTAATCAATTGGTTTATTTATAGTTTTGAGGATACCAATCAGAAACGTTTTTTTGAAAACGATTTATAAACCATAAATAAACGAAACCGCAGGAACTATTTTTCGAGTGATTTTCCGTTTAATAACCGTTTCTGTTTGACGTTTATTAAACGTTTCCCTAGAAACGTTTATGAAACGTAAATTTTAAACCGAATGTATGCTTTAAAACGTTACGCGAAAAAACGTTTAATAAACGTTTATTAAACGTTATTTCGTTTCGTTAAGGTTTCCCAAAAAACGTTGAATAAACGTATTTTAAACGCTTTTTGGCCTGCTGGGTTGATATAAACACGTGGCTCTCATGATTAACCTATAATTAATTTCATTGGTTTCTTATATCATTTTCGTCAAAGTTCCGGCGAAAGTTGCCACATTTCTAGTAGTAGTGGGTTTCAGACTATTTATAGTATTATTAACAATTCATATCACGGTGTATCACAAAATACGGTAACCGGACTTTATGCCGACAGCGGACTATATGCCGACATAGGATTTCTAGGGACATGTCGGTATATCGTCTGTCGGCATAAAGTCCGATTTTGGACTATATGCCGACAGGCAAATCTGTGCTACCCTTCTGTTATTTGGTTTATCGTATCCTTGTGCCTTATCCGATAGTGTATAGCGGTTATTAGGCAGCATCAAGCCTGTTATTCGAGAGCTTTTCCGGTGGATCGCGTGTCATGTGTCGCTAACAAGATGCGATATTGCGATCGCTGATGAGGTGCTAGATGCAGCTTGTTATTAGGTGAAGTAAATATAGTGATATTTTGTGAAGCTGTGATTGAGATTATTGGGTTGTATGAATTTAGGGACGATTTATGAAGCTGTGATTGGGAATAGGCAGTAGCAGGCCTGTTATTCGAGAGCTTTTCCGCTGGATCGCGTGTCATGTGTCGCTAACAAGGTGCGATCGCTGATGAGGTGCTAGATGCAGCTTGTTATTAGGTGAAGTAAATATAGTGATGTTTTGTGAAGCTGTGATTGAGATTATTGGGTTGTATGAATTTAGGGACGTTTTCTGAAGCTGTGATTGGGATTATAAGTTGGAGTGAATGAAGTGATGTTTCACCAAGCTGTGATTGGGACACAGATGAGTATATATACCGAAGAGTACAGAGTGGTGGGTTCGGCAGTCCGGAAGTCCTTCCAGATGGTAGGAGCTCTCCCCTTCGTTCCTCCCGGTGATGTCGACATGGCTTGGCGGCACCTCAAACCTCTCCTTCCTTCAGAGATGGACTCCTTTGCTGCCTACATGGAGCACACCTGGCTGGGGACTTCCTCTACCAGACCTCTCTTCGACCAGTTGGGATGGAACCAGAACTTGATGCCACCATCTGCGGTCTACCTTGGTCTTCCAACCTTGCGGAGGGATGGCACAATGGCTTCAAGAGCATTGTGACCTGCACCAACCCCACCATCTGGTCCTTCCTGGATGCCTTGAAGCTGGAGCACTCCCTCACAGAGCTGAAGATCGTGAAGCACATGACCAGAGATCCCCCTCCTACCCGACAGAAGAAGTGGATCAACTACGATGAACGTCTTCAGAGAGTTGTTGACAAGTACGATGATTATAGTATTGTAAGATATCTGAAAGTTGTGGGTAGTTTGATTTAGATAATGAGTGATCTTATGTATTTGATTATTATGTGTGTGATATTATAATACTGATCATATTATTATCTTTGCAATTATATTTTGCGTTTTTATAAGTCCGGGAAATCATGTCGGTAAAATGTCCAGTGTCGGTATAAAGTCCATTTTTGGACTTTATGCCGACCAGGGGTTTTTCGGAGTCGGCATATGGTCCAGTGTCGGCATAAAGTCCGGGAATCACAAAATACAATTCGAAGCATTTTGATCGTGCTTCATTATCTCTTTTTTATTCAAACATGAATTTTTCATTGTATGTTATTTTCTCTGCACAATTTCGTTGTATGCCTTGTTTTCGTACTCACTATGCAAATCTTCTAGTGCACTCAACTTATCTTCAAATTTTTGTTCAATTCTTAAAATGCCTTATAAAATTTGTTTACCCCACATCAGTACATCACTGTCTCATTAATGCCCTGAACCCTCAATCTCCATGCAAATACCTACTTCACTGTTGTGAAACTTGAAAGTGATTATATTATCATGTTAAGGATGGGCTCATGGTTTATTGGCTTCAAAAATGAAATCCTGTCAACTTTTTGAGAGCTGCTTGACAGGCCTGATCAAGCCCACCCCGTGCTGTGACCATCCTTTCGATGGCTAATCATCACGCAAACCACTTGGCACTTGCCAAAATGTCAGGTAATGATTAATGAGGGCTAATTTCCGTGATTCTGCGGGAATTGTTCCTTTTACGGGCTTATCCTAGTCTAGACTTGGAGAGTTTCTGAGAAATGCTGTATTACAAAAGTTCCATATTTTCTTGTTAATATTATGGAGGGATTATGTAAACTACTCAACACAACTACACGTGGTGGAGAGAGTTTCATAAAAACCAGAACAATTAATACTTAAATAGGTGTCAGAAAATAGCATCTTATTTTCGTAACTTGACCATTTAGGGTACTGTACTCTCGTGCTAATAATATTTATTTTAAGTTCTTGAAAAGATTGTCAGGTATGTTAGCCTATTTTGTGGATGCCGTCAGTGGGTTAAAGTGCTAATTTTGATACTACATACAGGAACTTGTCGAATCAAGCCGAAACGAACCGAAACCACCCCGAACTGACCAAAAGACCTTTCCGAATCAAGCCGAAATAAGTGAATCAACCTGAAACAAGCGAATCAACCCGAATTGACCCCTACCCTTACCTAGGTTGATTCGGGTTCATTCACTTGTTTCGAGTTGTATCGCTTGTTTCGGGCTGATTCGCTTTTTTCGCCTCGTTTCAGCTTGTTTCGGCTTGATTCGGGAGCTTTTTGGGTTGGTTCCTGGTGGTGTGTGTCGTTACGCCGCTTTGGCTAGTTCCTGCTTGTAGTATCGACGTCGTTTCAAGTTTTCATTCTTTCATTAACCGTAACCTACAACTCACCTGTGACCAATTGACTATTGACAGTAATAATGTTGGCTCGATTCACGGATGCCTGGAACTAGCTATCTAAACTAAAAGTTAGTTTTGTCATTTATAAATCATAATCACATGTGTGATAATACCACCTCAAATTCGTGATCTTTGGCAATTCAGGCACGAGTAGCTGGGGGGGGTAAACAAGAGGGAGGTATGAAATGTTATTATTGCATTAGATTACACATAAAATTGAATAACATTTTTTGCTTTTCCTACTAACTATTGAGACACGGATGATTGCTGATCATGATTAGCACTTCCGTACTGTAGTATGTAGATAAAAATACGTTGCTGTGCAGTGTCCAGTTACTGCATCTGAATCCGACTATTCATTTTAAGCTTATTGAAGACATTCCGTAATTCTTTTAAGTACCCAACACTCTTAGGTATAATTCTCAACTTAGTATTTCGAGTGGAATTCGAATATATTTGGTAACTATATTGCTAGGCCAACATTGGCCTAGCAATATAGTTACCAAATATATAGTATCATTAAAAACAAGGAACCCACTTTAACATTGGTCATTTTATCAATGTTAAAGTGATCTTCTAGTTTTTAATGACACAGTTTTTGATATATAGTTCATCATATTCTTAAGATTTAGTGAAATGGTTGTGAGAAATTGCTGAATAAGTTTAATAACCAATTTATTGCTTAAACTTTTAGGTTACCGTGATAATCATATGACAAAATGTAACACTGAATTACCAGTTTAACGAATTTGTTTGTTAAGCACCCAGAGAACTTATTATGTAATGTAACGACGTCAAATAAAAGTTCAACCTGTTAGGTTATTTGAATCCGTTCAATAATTTAACGCATTGCATCGGGTTAACCAGTTAACCTCAGCTTGAAATTATGGAGGGTAAACAAGTTGTAAAGTTGACCGTTATCATTATGCGACTAAATAATGTTGTTTGTAGCACTATCCGTGGGGTTGAGAGGGTAAATAACCCAACGTGACTCGGGGTGGAAGTTATTAATCTTGTGACTGTCAGCAGAGGATGGAATTGTTGCGAAATGGGAATCCTTCAATACCTAGTTATCATCTTATAGAAGTTAAGAATTTGGTTGTTTGGATTTAGGTAGTGTGGAGGAATCTACTAGGTAAGTCCTAGCTATTTTTGCAAAAGCAATGGCTTGATACAGTGTAGGGCCGTAAGCGCATCTTCGGAGTACCATCGCCCACCGGCATTCTCTTTTAGGCGTCGATGGTGTACGATCGGTAGCCGGAGAATTATCCTGTTAATTTCCTGATCCTTGGCAAGTTTCTAAAATTTGGTTATCTCCACCTTAGCACAGTTCCCAGATCTTGACAATAATTGGCAGTTGAGACACCTGTAGACTGGTAAAGACAGATTTGATAGTACTTGAAGACGGACTCAGCTTTCTAAAAATACGAACTCTCCTTGATTCTCAATCTTCAATAGTTAAATAATAACTGGGGAAGAAGGTCTACTGCTATACAAGCGTTAGCTAAATTACTCCATGCTTGTTGTTTGTTTTTGCGGATAGTTTAAGCTCCAGATAGCACGTTAAATACCCCTTTATGATCCTTTATCCGGTGACCTGCCTCTAATTCCTTGATTCCAATCAAATTATTACTTTCAAAAAGCCATCTGCGAGCTCGTGTACGTAATGATAAAGAAGTATTAGATCAATCTACTAATATCTGCATCAAGCAAGTAATTGCTTGGACGTTACCCGTCAATCAAGAGCGTCTAAATCGTTCTACCTGTGGATCTAAATATATACTGGAAATGCTTAGCAATGAGTCCCTGCGCGCACACGTGACCCGCTAGTATTTGCACGTGCCAATTTAGCTGCACAACGTCCTAACAAGCTGGTCCTTGTTATTCGGGTGCATGACACCATCCCTCGGATATTATATGTACGCGGTGCACTTCATCCCGACCAGTGAGATTCCAGGAAAGGGGGCATCCAACCAATAGGAGGCAAGGGTGATGTCACGTGACGTGTCTCGTGGTGTGTTAGATAATGACAAGAGGGATGTTTCTGCTTGACGATGGTTAAGAGACGATGAGTCTTTGCGCTACACTAGGAGGAGTGAACGGTAATTAATGATTACCGCTCATTCTATACTTGTAAGTGATAGCTTCAACAACTCCTCCTCCTAACACAGAACCTGATAATCCAATCCGTGTGCATCTGTCACTCTAACCCCACCAATGGCAGGGCTCGAGCCTCATCACGTGCCACGCGGTGTTCCACGCCCTCGCTCGCCCCGGCCACGCACCGCGCGCGGGGACGGCCCAACATCAGCCGAATATTAGGCTGTTATGCGATAGTATAATATATTTGTACACTTTCGAAACATTGCATTCCTGTGCGATTTGTTTAGATCACTTGCCACTCTCTTCACACCATCTTATTAGCATTTCGCTTGAGCACACACGCGCACACACCTTGACTTCGTTTCCTTTGTGGGATCAGTTAATCAGATAACTGTCCTGATTGAATCAGTACTTCCACGTATTAGCATGGAGATTAGCGCGTGTCCGTGTTTTCTTTCCGATATGCCCCGCTTGGTTAGGAAACGCCCTACTTGAATGTTGCTTCTCGAGTATACTGCAGTCCTCAATGGTTTTTGTTTGGTGAGTTTCCGCGTAATCACTACCTGCATGATCCGAGCCATATTTTTCACGAAAGTTGAAAAAATCTGCTTATGGTTGATTATTGTAGTGACTGAAGCGAGTGATCCGTATTTTTTACGCCGACCGTCGAAGTAAACAGAGCAACTTTTACGATCTATATTATATTATCTGCCAGTAATGAAGAAGATACTGATGATTCTGTGAGCAATAATAATGCGCTGCACATGTTGTCGGGAGGCATTGTTTAGCTGATAAGTTACAGGGCAGTGCAATTAAAGGCAGGGTTAAAGTCAAGCCGGGTGTTATGAGCTGAGTTTTGAATTAATCCTTTTGTCAAGAATTGTTATTATACCCTTTCTTCTAGTATTCTGAACATGGCCTATATCGAGCTACGCTGCATTGTAATCGCCCTTTTATCAAACGACAACAATGTCTTGCTTTATATTAGGCACGTGCCCGCACTCCATTTCTGATTGGTCACTCGCTTCTCGATGGTGGTCTGCCATTGGCTGAACTTGTGACTCGTATTATATGCGTTCGACCTCAGGTCTGAAGCGCTTGTTATAGCGATATGATGATGAAACAATAGTGCTTTTATCCATTGTATAATACCTGCATTTGTGAATTAGATTGTTCGGTACTCATCCTGGGCGCAGAGTTAGAATTAGAGCAACCGCGGTCCATTGTCTCTGATCCACTGATCACTGGAGTTTTCACTCACCATTCACCACTGTACTTGTGGGTCACTGGAGTTTTCACTCACCATTCACCAGTACCACTGTACTTGTGGGTCACTGGAGTTTTCACTCTCCAGTCACCCCTGTACTTGTGATTCACTGGAGTTTTCACTCTCCAGTCACCACTGTACTTGTGGGTCACTGGAGTTTTCACTCACCAGTCACCCCTGTACTTGTGATTCACTGGAGTTTTCACTCACCAGTCACCCCTGTACTTGTGATTCACTGGAGTTTTCACTCACTAGCCACCACTGTACTTGTGGGTCACTGGAGTTTTCTGGACCCCTGTTTTCACTCACCATTTTCACCACCAGTCACCCCTACTTGTGATTCACTGGAGTTTTCACTCACTAGCCACCACTGTTATTGTGGGTTACTGGAGTTTTCACTCACCATTCACCACTGTATTTGTGATTCACTGGAGTTTTCACTCACTAGCCACCACTGTTATTGTGGGTTACTGGAGTTTTCACTCACCATTCACCACTGTATTTGTGATTGACTGGAGTTTTCACTCACTAGCCACCACTGTTATTGTGGGTTACTGGAGTTTTCACTCACCATTCACCACTGTATTTGTGATTCACTGGAGTTTTCACTCACTAGCCACCACTGTTATTGTGGGTCACTGGAGTTTTCACTCACCATTCACCACTGTATTTGTGATTCACTGGAGTTTTCACTCACTATCCACCACTGTTATTGTGGGTCACTGGAGTTTTCACTCACCATTCACCACTGTATTTGTGATTCACTGGAGTTGATGTTTCTAATCCGACGAATTTAGAACGTATAACTGATATTACATGGCTCATAAGCCCTTATTTGCAACCATATACATCGGGTTATTTCAATATTATAGGGTCGGGATGGATCCTATAACCCCATGTTATGTGGTCGTTTCCGACCCTATAAGCTGTGTTTACAGTGATGACTCCGACGTAGATTCAATATGAAAGTTTATGACGTGAGTCGCCTAAATATCTTTGGGGGGGGCCAACCCCCATAAACCCCCGGTGGATATCGAAAAATGGCAAATGGGGGTTTAATTTTTGGGGGTTTATGGGGGTTTATGGGGGCTTAATTTAGTTAAATTTTGCTGTTTTATGACTGATTTTGTTCACAATTTTTGGCATTTTACGGAATGGTACCATTTTTTGTTGACGATTTTTGGCTTTTTTTTGAAATGGTACCATTTTTTGTTGATGAATTTCGGCCCTTTTTCTGAAATGGTACCATTTTTCAGCGATTTTCAAGCCTTTTTTGATTTTGAAATGGTAACATTTTTGTTGCGCATTTTCGAACCTTTCCTAAAATGGTACCATTTTCGGCCATTTTTTTGAAATGGTACCATTTTTTGTTGACAATCTTAGACCCTTTTTTGAAATGGTACCATTTTTTGTTGGCGATTTTCAAGCCTTTTCTGAAATAGTACCATTTTTTGTTGACGATTTTGGCCCTATTTTGAAATGGTACCGATTTTCATTAAAGATTTTCGACCTTTTTCTGGAAAATTAAACCCCCATAAGCCCCCAAGTGGATATCGAAAAAGGCAAATGGGGGTTAAATTTTTGGGGGTTTATGGGGGTTTATGGGGGTTGCCCCCCCCCCCCCATCTTTTTAGAGTCGTTCGGATCCTATAACCCCATGTTATAGGATTTTCCAAGAGTTGATAGGGTATTTACAATGATGACATCGTCGTAGATTCAATAAGAAAGTTTATGACGTGAGTTGTCTACATTTGTTTGCGGACCATTACACGAGTAACGATACCTGCCGCCTCAAGTGCCAATTCAATTTGAATAATTTGGTTGGAACGCAGATATTCGAATTTTGTGGTATTTGAGACTCCAATGATCAACAGGCTGTTCAAATGACGCCGTTATCTTGCTTCACTGTGGTAAATTGCTACATGGCATCACAATATGCATTCCATCGACATATGTCTACAAGTACATGTCTTGAGGCCCGACAAAAATGCAATTACCGGCGAGAGCATTCTTACCATGACGCCTGATACAACTATACAAGTACAACTATGAGACGTCATGTTTCATATTTCTTATGAGTTTCCACCACAATTTATGTAATTTCGCCATGTAATATCACCATAGGTCTCAGGAGTACCTAATACCACATTGTTTTGAACTCGGCTTCGCCTCGTCCAAAACAAACCATTATTGACCTCAGCTTCGCTTCGGCCAATAATGCGTCTATATATAGTTCGCGCTTCGCGCTCACTACATATATGTGGTATTATATAGGTTACTCCTTCGACCTATAGTTCTATACCATGATGACATGACCTCGTCAGATATTACATGGTTGGGCCTAAACTAAGTGTGACATGGTCAATCACGTCATGCTTAGCTAGAGCCCTTGGCATTATGGCCTCTTAAATAATTTCCGCTCAATTTGTATTGAGAAAGTTAGAATCGCAGGAGAATTTTCTCTGAATTATAACTGTGCAATGTTGGAATTATAACGAATATCAGCGTTAATTGAAAGGGTCCGCCCTTACTTCGAGCAGTTCATAATATATGCTTTATTATCTGATACTGATAGTGCTATTTACGATACCCGAATATATAACCGAAGATGAAAAGGTGTACATTAAATGGAAACCAGATAATAATTTATGAGAGGTGTATGAAATAGAAACCGTGATAATAAATCATGTGCAATAACTCGCCTAATTGACCAATGTTATCGAACATGTTAGGTATCTAACATGTTGGATCTTCTTGAACAGATTAGAAATGGTTGCTTTCACGGAATCGAACTTTCTACGATAACTAAACAGTTCAACGGTACAGAAATAAAATTGGCACAACTTGATATTATTTAGATTTCGGCGATTGCTCATTTTATTTCAAGTTTTGGTTGTTATGTTACTCTTAAATTATAGGAAATTTCTGTTGAGATTACGACTTTGATTTCAATTCTAGGTGGGTATTTTTACCCACTGGTGGGTACATTTAACAAAAATTTTGTAACTGCTCATAACTTGGCTTTCTTCTATGCTCTGTATATAATTCATGAAGAATATTGCAGTAGAATTGCCACACGGGTGGGTATTTTTTGGACATATTTCCAACTGATATGAATGAAATGGTATTAAGGTTTTAACTTCAGAAAACAATTTATTTCTCATCAAATGGGAAAAAGCCTAAATTTTTGAAGATAATCTACTTTTCTGGAGTTAAAGGTCCATTTTTTGAGATATACCTGCTCAAAGATGAATTTATTTTCAAATTTTCAACATTTATTCCAAATTTTCGGAAAATTTGTCTGACAGAATTTCTAAAGAGTTTGGTGTCGAGATAATTTTCATACTTATTAATGAGTATTGCCTTGTCAAAATACAACAACTCCCATTGCTTTGTTTGAAGTCTCCAGCGAGTAACAGGCTCCCAAAGAGAGGCTACAAAATGACCACTGGTGGGTATTTTTAGGACACAATTGACTTCGGAAATTACAATGACAAATCATTATGAATTTCCTTCTAACTCCAGATTAGGTAGTAAATTAAAGGTTGATAATTATAAATGCTACAGGAAAAATTAACTGGTTACCATTAGTGTGTGATTTTATATTGAACATCAAAGTGTGTGCTTTAAAAATGACCACCTGTGGGTAATTTTCAGCTTTTATTAAGTCGTTTAAATCCATAAGAACGGCAATAGAACGATATTAAATATTCGTTACGTTTGCAAAATATCATTGGCAAGAATCTGAGGCCATCACTGAAATGTCTCATGTTAAATTGCTCTTTAAATCATCACTAGAAGTTCAATATTACCCACCGGAGGGTAGTTTTCAAAGCGAACTCAGATTTTCTAATTTCAAAATGTTATTTTTGTCTTCAAATTGTTTGATATGAATTTCTGATGAACTGTCTACCTGAAATCTACAATTTCCAGCAAAATTTATGGCACAATGCAATTAATCCTTCCAAAGGGGGCCAAAAATCTAAAAATACCCACAGGATTTTTGGCCCCCTTTGGAAGGATTAATTGCATTGTGCCATAAATTTTGCTGGAAATTGTAGATTTCAGGTAGACAGTTCATCAGAAATTCATATCAAACAATTTGAAGACAAAAATAACATTTTGAAATTAGAAAATCTGAGTTCGCTTTGAAAACTACTATACCCTCCGGTGGGTAATATTGAACTTCTAGTGATGATTTAAAGAGCAATTAAACATGAGACATTTCAGTGATGGCCTCAGATTCCAAGGATCGACCGAGGCCTCGGCTCGGCCTCGGTTTTCACCGAGGATTGGGGTTTTACCGAGGCCTCGGCCTCGGTCAGAATTGCCAATCCTCGGAATGCCTCGGCCTCGGTCATTTTAAATCCCAATTCTCCTCGGCCTCGGCCGAGTTTTTTTAAATTTGCCGAGGATTTTACCGAGGATTTTAAAGGAAAATATCCATATTTGATAACAGGAAAAACCTGAATTTTATTTTGAAAAGGGCCCAAAATAACTTGTATGATTTATTTGAAAGATCTTGAAACATTTGATGAACTGTGGCCATCATATTTATTTGACTAGTCTCGTCAAAAATAGGAAAAAATGGGTAGGTAGAAATTTAGGAGCTTCAATTTAATTCACTAGCACTGCACGTCTCAAGTTGCTGCCGTGATTTTTTCGACCAGTCTTGTCGATAATAAGCAAGAATTGAAGTGAAACCCTATTGAGGCACCAATTTAATCTGATCTAAACGTCTGGCTTCTGGGGGCTGCCGCCTGCCTCCCCAGACCCCTGCCTAGCACTGTATTAAGTTGCTGCTGTGAATTTTCCTTGATCAGTCTCGTCGAAAAGAGGCAAGAATTGAAGTGAAATCCTAATGAGGCGCCAATTTTATCTGATCTAAACGTCTGGCTTCTGGGGGCTGCCGCCCCCAGACCCCTGCCTAGCACTGTATTAAGTTGCTGCCGTGATTTTTAAGTGAAATCCTATTGAGGAACCAATTTGATCTAATCTAAACGTCTGGCAGCTGGCCTTTGGGGACTGCCGCCCACAGACCCCTGCCTAGCACTGTACTTAAGTTGCTGCCATGGATTTTTATCGACCAGACTGTTTTAAACTTTACAAAACTACTTTATACAATCAAAATTGAGACCTGAAGATGTCGTAGAACGACGAAATTTGTTGTAAAGAACCACATCGTTTCCATTTGTAAGTGTACCACTGAATCAGAGAATAAATAAAGTACTCATTAATTACAATTATGGGACTCTTATTCAACGTCCCGATCCGTAAATTTTTCGAAAAAAGGCAAGATTCAAAGTGAGATCCTATTGAAGCACCAATTTTTAATCTCATCCGAACGTCTGGCTTCTGGGGGCTGCCGCCCCCAGACCCCTGCATAGCACCGTACTTAAGTCAGTAAGTCACTGCGGTGATTTTTCTCCGATCAGTCTCGTCAAAAATAGAAAAATAGGCAAGAATTGAAGTGAAATCCTATTGAGGCACAAATTTAATCAATTTCAAATCTTAACAACTGGCATCTGGGGGCTGCCGCCCCCGACCTCTCCCTAGTCCCTAGCACCGTACTTAAGTTGCTTCCGTGAATTTTCCTCGAACAGTCTCGTCGAAAATTGATGAGAATTGAAGTGAAATTATATTTAGGAACCAATTTAATCTAATCTAAACGCATGGCATCTGGGGGCTGCTGCCCCCAGACCCCTGCCTAGCACTGTAGGGACTGTGGTACTTATGTTGCTGCCATGATTTTGTCCTTGAAGAGTCTTGTAGAAATTAGTCAAGAATTGATGTGAAATCATACTGAGGTCTGAGGTACCAATTTAATCTAATTTGAACGGCTCTGGGGGTAGCCGCCCCAGACCCCTGCCCAGCATTGTACTTACGTTGCTGCCATGATTTTGCTTTGAAGAGTCTTTGTAGAAAATAGGCAAGAATTGAAGTGAAATCCTTTTGAGGCACCAATTTTCAATCTTATCTGAACGTCTGTCTTGTGGGGGCTACCCCCCCCCCCCAGAGCCTTGCTATACATTGTCAAATAGGAAGCAACGTCAAACCTAAAGCACTGTTAGGTTACAGAAGTGAAAGAAGGCGAAGTAAACATATGCCCGCAAGACCAAATTTTATAAACCTTTGTCTTGTATTTTAGGTATTCCATCTCTCTATTAACATACAAAACAATACCTATTATCTACTATAAAGGGTCAGTGGTGTATTGAGCACAGGATCCAAAGATCCTGAGTTCGAATCCCGGTAGGTAAGCGCCACTGAGCTAAGGGTGAGAGATTCATCTTGAGCCTATGCAGCCCGACGGTTCACTCAGCCGAGCATACAGGAAACTGTGCGGGAGGGTTGAATGAGGCGAAGCCCATTACAGCGAAGTCTCGGGCGAATAAAGTATGGATTACACTTCCGTACGGCTATTTGAATAAAAGTAAAACCGTCAAAATTAAAAAATAGTATAGTGTATACTATGCTATATTATGCTCGTTGAGGTCTCATACAGGTCCCTTGCAGGGAACTGTGCTTTCATTTGTCCAGATAAGATGAATAATAAGTGCAAATAATGCAGTTAAGATCTAGTATTACGGTCCACTGAACAATATCAATTAGTTTTGACCTTTCCCAACAAAACGGTGCAGTTGTGGTGATCCGTTCAAATTGTTGAAAATATCCACTGAAATCCTCGGCCTCGGCCTCGGCCTCGGTGCAAATTAGGGCACCGAGGACTCGGCCTCGGTCAAAATTTTAGATCGTCGTTTTCCTCGGCCTCGGCCTCGGTTGAAATTTCAGATTTTCATTTTCCTCGGCCTCGGCCTCGGTCAGAAATCTGCCCCTCGGTCGATCCTTGTCAGATTCTTGCCAATGATATTTTGCAAACGTAACGAATATTTAATATCGTTCTATTGCCGTTCTTATGGATTTAAACGACTTAATAAAAGCTGAAAATTACCCACAGGTGGTCATTTTTAAAGCACACACTTTGATGTTCAATATAAAATCACACACTAATGGTAACCAGTTAATTTTTCCTGTAGCATTTATATCAACCTTTAATTTACTACCTAATCTGGAGTTAGAAGGAAATTCATAATGATTTGTCATTGTAATTTCCGAAGTCAATTGTGTCCTAAAAATACCCACCAGTGGTCATTTTGTAGCCTCTTTGGGAGCCTGTTACTCGCTGGAGACTTCAAACAAAGCAATGGGAGTTGTTGTATTTTGACAAGGCAATACTCATTAATAAGTATGAAAATTATCTCGACACCAAACTCTTTAGAAATTCTGTCAGACAAATTTTCCGAAAATTTGGAATAAATGTTGAAAATTTGAAAATAAATTCATCTTTGAGCAGGTATATCTCAAAAAATGGACCTTTAACTCCAGAAAAGTAGATTATCTTCAAAAATTTAGGCTTTTTCCCATTTGATGAGAAATAAATTGTTTTCTGAAGTTAAAACCTTAATACCATTTCATTCATATCAGTTGGAAATATGTCCAAAAAATACCCACCCGTGTGTACTTTTCTGCAACAATTATCATTAAAAGCTTCTTGCTAGCAAACTGTGAGGGTTTAGAAAAATCCCATCCGATAATATTATGTTGCAGAGTTGCAGTTTCAAGACACGCAATTTCACGTTATATTGTTTATTTTTATCTACAAACCACAGTAAAGAGGTGCTGAACTCTCATGATCCCTAATGTCCGGAATGTGAACTTGGTGCTAAGTATAATCACGTACGCACACTTTGGCGCGCGAATCATAAATATCAGAATCATTGTCATATCTTCTGTTTCTGGATAATGTATGCTGTTTGTCAAATGCCCAGCGTAACCACTGACTGTCCTACGTTATCAATGGATCACTTTCTAAGCTTGTTAGCATTGTCTCATTGTGTGATAAAACGTTTATCTGTTTTGATAATAGAGATTTTGGTAACTGCTGATTACTTTTCATCATTTCATTATTACGGCTATTTACTTTGATGTTCTATTTCTAAAGCCCTGCTAGTTGCCACTCATATTTTCGAGACACCGTGGTATAACCTTCTTAGGCTGCGTTCAGGGATGCCTGGCTCAGGCTGGGTTCAGGGATCATTTAACTGCGTGGTCATGCGCTTTACGTGCCTCCCATCCCTTTTAACACTTTCAATTTCATTTTGAGGTCGCTGCTCTGTTGGTGGCATGTTGATAAACTGTCCTATTCTTCTCCGCCGGTCTACCTCTCCCGAGTATTATTCATTATCCTTTAATTGAGAGTTTGGCTTTAAGTCCCCGAATGTTTTTGTAACCATTTATGTTGCTAGATAAGAGTATCTCCTCGCAGTTTGTTCTCCTCTGCCTTATCACTGACACCATATTACCTATTCATATATCCAATGGTAGGCCTAGCTCCATATCTGTTGGTGTGCCTTGAAAAGTACCCAGACGTGGCGAAACTCGCCGCTCCTCAAAAGGTCGAGACACCTGGGAAAATGTTTTTAAAGTGCACCATTAAAACAGGAGGTGCATATTGTAAGCATCCTGAGTAATCGATGATATGATATGATGGACGTGGGCCTCAATTTTCTAAAACGACTTCTTATGTTCCACCCTCACTCAAGTTATTCCCGTGTCTCATTGGGTTTCCTTCATTTTTGTTGCATTCTCCATTTTGGGCCATAAATCATTTTTGGAAATTAATATAATTGCTGCTCTGGTTGGAAAAGAATTATTATCACCCTCCCGTGATTATAATTCGGGTGTGATAATTATCGATATATCACCCCTTTAAAACTACTGTATAGTGGCGCGCGCAAAAATTTTCTAAAGGAGCAAATGAAGCCCAAATATAAAACCAAATCTAGGCGGTAAACAGCCAAAAAATGAATGCAGAAAAAACTTGAAAAGAAATTTTGATAAAGGAGCACTTGCAAATCTATAAAGGCGTTCAATCCGGACGAGGGTCGTCAGACCCGAGTGGAAGGAAATACTGTTGTATGGCTAGCCCCTGGCTGAATCCTGAAGAAAAGAGCTAGAATCCTGATGTAGGCAGCGTAAATACCGAAATCAGAAGCAGCTAGGTCAAGCCAAGTAGGGTCGGGTGATAATACAATTAACTAACTCATGGATCGTGTTATATCGAAAATTGTCAAACTCGGCTGACGCCTCGTGTGATAATTTTCGATATAACACTCCCATTCGTTAGTTAATCGTTCATTCTCTTTAATCTGCATTCAAAACGCATGCAGAAGCTTGAAATTGAATTGCAAACATATGATATTGATACTACAGGGTGCGCCAAAAGTCTTGTCCCCTTTTACTTTTTTGATTATTCGAAAAATAAAGCAGATATTTCGATTCTGTAAAAACTTTCTTCAAATATAACCAAAGAATAGCGGATTCTGAGATTTATAGGTAACTATGACGTCCCTAGCAACCACACGAGTTCCCATAGCAACCGACCTAAAAATTGAAGATTTTTGGCATTTTTGACACATAGATCTAGACCACATTTTCTCTTTATATTGGTCATCATACTGGATAGATACTTCGATTCTATCAATAGTTTCAGTGATCACAAACAGTCACCGATGAATTCTGAGATTTTCAGCTTGCTATGACTTTCATAGCAACCACACGAGTCTCCATAGCAACCAGGCTCAAAATGGGATATTCTGGGCGTCTTTGAAAAATTAAACTCGCTTACTGCCATTTATTCCAATTCTATTGATGATGGAAATGGTAGTAAACAATACGAAATCATCAAATACAGTGAATCTAGCTCAAAAGGGGTTCAATGCATGTTCGAAGTAGTCTCCTTGGGTGGAATTTGGGGTTAATTTTAGTGAAAATCCTTGAATTTTAGGCCCGGTTGCTATGGAAACTTGTGTGGTTGCTATGGAAGTCGAAAAAACCTGAAAATCTCAGATTTCAGCATTGACTGGTTATGATCACTGAAACTTTTCACAGAATCGAAATATCTATCCTGTATGAAGACCAATCAAATAAGCAAATTTGGTTTAGATTTATGTCAAAAATGCCAAAAATCTTCAATTTTTAGGTCGGTTGCTATGGGAACTCGTGTGGTTGCTAGGGACGTCATAGTTACCTATAAATCTCAGAATCCGCCATTCTTTGGTTGTATTTAAAGGAAGTTATTACATAATCGAAATATCTGCTGTATTTTTCGAATAATCAAAAAAGTAAAAGGGGACAAGACTTTTGGCGCACCCTGTACATTCCTACTGATGGAAGCCATTTCTCAAGATTTATCTTTCTGTCTTTTACTTGTAATCGTGTGTCCATTGTACAATATACATAGTTGCATTATATACTTACATAGATATTAGGTTATTCCCATAAAATTCAGGCCCAAATCGCACGATATGAAAATTCGTGAAAATTCGCCTATTCCCAAACCGTATTCCCAGAGGGTTCGGCTTCACTTCTCACAGCGGAATAAGAAATCATAAATGTCTGATAAAATCCAAGCCATGTTAAATCAATGACCGTCAGTGGCTTGACAACACCCCGCTCATTGGTAATTTTCTCGTCATTTTTGTCGTGACAGGATCGAAAATCTACCTTTATAAGGCAACCTATCAGGGCCTATAGGTTTAATTTCATTAATACTCGTTACCTTCTTGCTTCCCACTAATAAAGTTTCTCTAGCTTCAAGGATTTCCTTAATAAAGATCCACGTTCCTGAATTAATAATTATCTCTCTTTTTTCGTTGGTCATTACTATCTGATGTTACCTTCTAATCAAGAGTTCGAAACCCTCTAATAATCGTGAATAACATGCACTTAAAACGTCTTCACAAGGTGAAATGGCATTAGAGATCATGAGCAAAGCGTGGAAGCTTGTAAGAAACTCCCGTCACCATTGTAATCATACTATAAGTAGTTGATTTACATAAAGTGCCCCAAGCACTTCTTTATTATACTATAATAGGGTCTGGGCCCCCTCTAATACAAACTTACAAAACTCAGTCATTCGGAACACTGCCTTTCTTGAAGAAATGAAAGATTTTAAAAAAACGAAGACCGGCGTTGAGCAAAAAGCCTTTGCATCAGTGTGGGCCTTGAACCGCACCCTTCATGTCCGTATTTGGCAAAAATAAATGTCACCAATTAAGTTACAATGAACTTTTTAATAATTAAGAACCATGTTGTCACTCAGTGATTTTAGTGCTCATAACATCTGTTAGTATTTCTCTTGTTACACACATGGGTCACGTCTCTGAGAATTATTGCCGCTCAGTTGCCCTCGGAAAACGCCCATTATCTTCAAATTTTGAATTTTCCCTCCCCGCAATCTCCTTTTTTGTTATACAAAAATTCATGCAGAACTGAATTTTGCATCGATGAATGAAACGTTATAAAATAACCTAGCATGGAAACACGAAGAAATTTTTCAAGCATTACATATATCCCCCTTCCTAGGTTCGGGCAGTGCCATGGTATAGCATTTGCCATTTTATAAACTTCATTAGCGCCATAAATTTAAGTGGTATTTAACCGAAAAACTATATTTTGTCAGTACTCAACCGTGGAGTTGCGATGCTAATTGGATGATGTACTTAAATATTCGGTTAACAGCCTTCCCACTTATATTAATTCGCCTTGAAGGGTTTATAATTTACGTTAGTTCTCTAACTGTTAAATTAGGGTTTAAGAGAGGTGCCATGTGTGGGAGAGAGCTTTGAGAAGGCGGTGCTTAACACACAATAAATGAGGTGGCTTAGATGCAGGTATTCCTTGTCAGGAAATGAGGTGGCTTAGGTGCAGGTATTCCTTGTCAGGAAATGAGGTGGCTTAGGTGCAGGTATTCCTTGTCAGGAAATGAGGTGGCTTAGGTGCAGGTATTCCTTGTCAGTAAATGAGGTGGCTTAGGTGCAGGTATTCCTTGTCAGGAAATGAGGTGGCTTAGGTGCAGGTATTCCTTGTCAGGAAATGAGGTGGCTTAGGTCCAGGTATTCCTTGTCAGTAAATGAGGTGGCTTAGGTGCAGGTATTCCTTGTCAGGAAATGAGGTGGCTTAGGTGCAGGTATTCCTTGTCAGGAAATGAGGTGGCTTAGGTCCAGGTATTCCTTGTCAGGAAAAGAGGTGGCTTAGGTGCAGGTACCGTATTGGCCTTTATTTAGCCGGCCTTTTTTAACCGGCCTTTTTTAACCGGCCTTGTTTAACCGGCCTTTTTTAACCGGCCCTATGGAAAAAAATCAAATTATTTTTGAACCGTTTTAACCGGACCCTTGGACAAAAATTTTTCTGGTGGTTGCCAGATCAAAGATTTTTTGCTCTGAAATGGCCACTAAAACCCCTTTATACTAAATAAATTGCATCAAAAGACCCAAATCTCGGTCTAATATTATGATTTCGGTCATGATTATTGATTGTGTTATGTAATGACGTTCCAGTTAATTTTACACTATATAAGCCGAGTCATAAAAGTTTCATTTGATCTAAATTTACTGGCCTTTAATTTGAACGGCCCCACTTTAACCGGCCTTTTTAACCGGCCCTTTGTACAAAAATCTCAAAGTCGTTTTTGTCGGTTAAATAAAGGCCAATAAGGTATTCCTTGTCAGGAAATGAGGTGGCTTAGGTGCAGGTATTCCTTGTCAGGAAACTGATATATTGGCCGGCTGCAAAGCTCTCCTTACATTAAATAAACCACTTCGCCGCTGACTTAACTGTATATTGCGGCCACTGACCAGTTACCCTCTTAATACTTCGATATATAGATTATTGTTCAAATCCCACTCTTACCTTCCAAAAGTGGGTAGCAGGAGTAGCGTGGCTACCGAGGGGAAAATTTGACAAAACCGAGGGGATTTTCAAGTCAAGATGCACGCACGCACAGCATGCGTGCCAAGCTGAAATCTTGAATAAAATTTGATAGAAAATCATATTTATTCACAACTTATGTGTTCTAATAACAACGTGGATCAATTTAACTGTAAAAATGCATTAAAAAGTTGGGGGAATACAAAGGGACGTCATCATAAAGTGAGGGGAAGTGGGAAGTGAGGCAAGGGGAAATGAAGCCGAGGGGAAGATGGTGTGATGGGTAGATGGGAGATGGGATGAGGGGAATCAAGGTGAGGAGAATTAAGCTGGGGGAATCAAGGTGAGGAAAAGTAAGGAGAATGGTCGTAAAGTGAGGGGAATTAACTAAGTAAGATGAGGGGAAGTATGGTGAGGGGAATTAACTAATTAAGGTGAGAGGAAGTGAGGTGAGGGGAAGTAACTTGGTGATTCGTGATGAGATGTAAGGTGAGAGGAATTGAGGTGAGAGAAGTATCAGTTAAGGCCAAAGGTGAGGATTGAGGGGAAGGTAAGGCGACAATTTCTTAGAGAGGTGGGGCATGGCTGATGAGGGAAAAGCGACATGCCAAACGAGAGAAAAATACTGACCATTGTAAACTTTTGTCATAGGTCAATAACAGATAATTGATAGAAAACGTCCTATGGCAAGAAAAGGATCATTAATCAAATTATACATTACCAGATTGATCTCAGAGGCAGAGTCATGTACAAAACCTTAAAATTTTTCGCCTGCAGCGGGCTATTGTAATCCAATAAATTTGTCACCAAATTGATCCTAGACACAATCGCAGATGTGAAAACTTTCACAATTCTTGCCTGTGGCTGGATGTTTCAATCACATTATAGATTAACCAGATTGATCTCTTCGGCAGATTCAGGCGCAAAACCATAAAAATTTTCGCCTGCGGCGGGCTGTAAGTGTACTGATCGAATTTTGCCTCCAAATAGATCCTAGACACAATCTCAGATGTAAAACTTTTCCAATTTTTGCCTACGGCAGCCTGTTTTAATCACATTATACACTAACCAAATTGATCTTAGAGGCAGATTCAGGCACAAACTCTTAAAAATTTTCGCCTGCGGCGGGCTGTTTTGGTCCAATTTTGTCACTAAATTGATCCAAGACATAATCTCAGATGATAAACTGGCTCTTTCAATCACATTATACATTGACCAAATTTGATCTCAGAGGTACAAAACATTGAAAATTTTGATTCAACTATGCGATTAAATTGATCCTAGATATTATTATATCAGATCTAAACATTTCGAAATTTTTGCCTACGGCAGGCTGTTTTAATCGCATTATGAAGTAAGTTAATTGATCTTAGAGGCGGATTCATGTGCAAAACCTTGAAAATTTTCGCCTGCGGCGGGCTTTACTGATTGAATTATGTCACTCTATTAGCGTGTAGCTCCGAGCAGGCTTGAAACCGAGGGGATTTTGATATTCGCTACCGAGGGGATTTTCCTTTTTGGAAGGTAAGATCCCACTTCTATAATACGTAATGGATGGCTCTCCTTAGCTCGTTAAACGGCAATAACTCAGCGCGCCGAGCTGTGCTGCTCGATCTAATACTAGAAAACCCGCACTCTTAGAATCTGCTGCTAGATTTTAATATTTTGACAATTCTTGTATATTTTCTGACATTTTCATATTTTTCAAAATTAAAAATTTTTATTGGCATTATAATACAGCCGATTTTTGCAAAAATCGGGATGGACCTGGAACTGTTTTATAACAATTCATTTTTGGTTTCAGGGGCTAGTATAGGGTCTCAGGAAACCACAACAGAAAGTTTAAGATCCTAGCTAATGGGGGCGATGGTTTTTTGGGCCACGCCCTTTTTACGGGTGACGCGTAAGCCCTAAAAATTAAAATCTTTATTTTTTGTCCGATTTTGTTGAGTTTGGTGTCTAAATAGGGGTATTTTGATACGAGAAAAACGATGGAAATGATATTATTTACTTTTGGGCATGATTTCACGTCCTCAAATTCAAAAAATGTGATTTTATGTTGTTTTTGGCCACTCCGGTAGCCCAGCCAAAGTCAATATTCAATATCCGAGCAGAGAGAGTTTCTCAACGGTTTTTGATAGCTCTTAGGGTCCTTTATCGGAAAAATTTGCTGCCCTCCCGTGAATCGACGTCCTTATGGGTGCTGGTGCCACGCCCATTTTTCCGCTGAGACACGTATGGGTTTAAACCCATAACTTGGCTCAGGAAGGTCGTACAGACTCTTTTTTGGGCTCAAACGAATCGCAATGGCCATGTTTATATACGACTTGTTGATAAACATATGCCCTAAAATGCTCACAAAACCAAGTTATGGACGAAAACTGATTTTGAGCCCAAGCACAAGCCAAAATTTGGCTCTTTTTCATAATTTGTGCCAGGAATGTCTAAATCTAAATCTTGGCTGTATAATCACATTCGTCGCAATAGCAATGTCCTCATTTATATAAAAAACCGCAATTATCATGTCTACATTTATCATGAGAATAAAAATACAAAAACTGGGTAACAGACCAAAAGCTGGATTTTGATCACATAAATTGCAATGCAATACCTATCATGGGTTCATTCAGCCTCGGAAATCTGTATGCTATCAAGTTATTAAAGGTTAACATTGATCAATTACTTTACAATTGAGTTACTGAAAGAGCCCTGACAGGACTCTAAATATTCCAATGAAGAGATCTTTGGCATATGTGGCTTCTTCAAGCCGAACAATCTGCCAAGTTACCAACTAACCAATGTCAGTACACTTCCATGACCGGGGAGCAGCGAGCTTTTTGTTGATCGGGTATTCGAGCTGATGAATCCCCTCAACATGAGTTGGCTGATCTCAATGTCAATGGGGAGATTCCTATACCTGGAAGCTCTTCCGGTGCAGGCAAGTCCTACACCATGAACACCATCATAGATCGGTGTCAGGCTGAAGGAATTGGCTACGCTGCAACGGCTATGACAGGTATGGCTTCACTGCTCATCTCCGATGGTAGAACTGCACATTCTACTTTTGAAATTCCTATCCCTGTGAGTTCGAACAAGTGCGACGTCGCACCTGACTCCCCCCTGGGGCGAAAGACCGAGAGCTCAGGCGTGTGAATTTCTGGCATTGATGAAGGATCAATGATAACCATATTTCACACAGATGCCATTGATAGGATGCACAGGGATATTAATGGGAACAGACACACACATTTCGGAGCCAAAGTGCTCGTGATTATGGGTCAGTTTGATCAGACTCTATGTGTCGTCCCAGGGGTGACGGAGGGCGAGGTGCAGAGAACGTGCCTATTCAGTCATCCCGAGTAATGGTCTCTGGTCCGTCGGTATGCGTTCACACGTAACATGCGTGCTGATGCCAACAGTCCAGATGTCGTA
Organism: Beroe forskalii; assembly: GCA_011033025.1. Classification (NCBI taxonomy): domain Eukaryota; kingdom Metazoa; phylum Ctenophora; class Nuda; order Beroida; family Beroidae; genus Beroe; species Beroe forskalii. The sequence continues at coordinate 214,684 of WFMF01000094.1, read as the reverse complement.
AGACTAAGTTGGAATAACTGGCTAAGTCAGGTCTCTCAGGGTACTACACCTCAACGCTCTTCTGACCCCTTCCCCGGGCAGATTGATATCCCTGAGGAATGCCGTCCAATTCATCTAGATACAGGGGATATAATTGGGGAAGTGTTTGGCAATTTTGAGGAGGATGACAAACGTGGTATTCTTGCACCGCTTAACTACCACATTGACAATATGAATGAACGGATACTTAGGTTGTACACGGCTTACAATAAGGTTAATTGGGATGGCTACAACCACCTGTAACACCAGAGCAAATGGCCCAAGTGAAATTTGGAAGTCTTCCTTCTCACAAATTTAACGTTATGGTCGGTGGCATAGTGATGTTGATTAGGAAGTAGGAACCTGGACAGTAGGTGTGGCCTCACAAACGGTGTTCGTCTTAGGGTTGTTGAGCTTGGCGAGCATGTAATTAAGGTTAGAACTTAGACAGGGGATCACCGGAATTAAGAGACCTTCATCCCCAAAGTTACTCTGGATGCCACCCCAGATCAGGCTCAGAGGCTTGGCTTCAACACGAGCTGGACGAAGTTAAGCTTGCCTGGGCTATGACAATCAACAAATCAAACTCTCGAGCGTGTTGGCCTAATGCTACCAGAGCCTGTTTTTGGCAAGGCCTGTTCTATGTTGCTTTCAGCAGAACCCGAGGTTATGATCGCTTCGTGGTTGCCATTGAGCCATTCACAATGGTTAAGTTAATGATCAATTTTAACATTTATTAACATAATGTGGATTTTGGATGCTGAATGGTCCCAATATTGGATTTCAATGTAACCAAAATCTTGTTTTTGTTTGATTTGTGTGCATTTTAGAGCAAATATTATTTTCAAGATAGATGTAAACATGATAATTAAAAATCTTTTGAACTATTAAGTAATTACTTTAGACATTCCTTGCACGGGTTATGAGAAAGAGCCGAGTTTTGGCTTGCGCATGGGCTCAAAATCAGTTTTTCGTCCATAACTTGGTTTGTGAGCATTTTAGGGCATATGTTTATCAACAAGTCGTATATAAACATGGCCATTGCGATTCGTTTGAGCCCAAAAAGGAGTCTGTACGACCTTCCTGAGCCAAGTTATGGGTTTAAACCTATACGTGTCTCAGCGGAAAAATGGGCGTGGCACCAGCACCCATAAGGACGTCGATTCACGGGAGGGCAGCAAATTTTTCCGATAAAGGACCCTGAGATCTATCAAAAACCGTTGAGAAACTCTCTCTGCTCGGATATTGAATACTGACTTTGGCTGGGCTACTGGAGTGGCCAAAACAACATAAAATCACATTTTTTTTGAATTTTAGGACGTGAAATCATGCCCAAAAGTAAATAATATCATTTCCATCGTTTTTTCTCGTGTCAAAATACCCCTATTTAGACACCAAACTCAACAAAATCGGACAAAAATAAAGATTTTAATTTTAGGGCTTACTCGTCACCCGTAAAAGGGCGTGGCCAAAAACCATCGCCCCATTAGCTAGATCTTAAACTTTCTGTTGTGGTTTCCTGAGACCTTATACTAGCCCCTGAAACCGAAAATGAATTGTTATAAAACAGTTCCAGGTCATTTCAAAAATCGGCTGTATTATTATAGACTTTTCATGGACGATCGTTTTAATTCAATCATAAAGTTTTGCATTTTTCACCACCCATGTTTTTGATGAGTAGCTGAGTTGGTCATGGATGGTAGAACTCACCTCTTCTATTTAATCGACTCACCCACTATTTTCGAAAAATAAAATTAACTCGTAATGAAGTTAGCTAATCATTAAGTTCAATGATGTATATTTTATTCTGCACGTGCAATAAGCAATTTTGATTCTTGAATTTCATAGTGGCCATGGCATGACTCGTGACATCATGGTAACTCATGACATGTCGCTTCTATTATGCGCTGTCCAGTTGAGCTCATTTCTGTTAATATAACTGCTTCTACGTCGAAAGTAAATACTTTCGCGCTTCCCAAATTAACAAATCCGACTGAACTTAGATCCGTTTCCACCCCATAGCAAACATCCATACGAAATACCGTAGTTCTCTAGGCCGAAGATACTCAAAAGTACCCGGGGCTATAAAATTTTTATAAATTTTGTGTCATATCAGCACTAAAAAACTGCGTCATGCAGAAAATCACGACTTTTCAACTCCATTAACGGCAGAAATTTTTCCTCGCTCACAAAACCACCATTTTTCCCCTGACATAAGATGTTATAATCATCGATAAACGAGTCTTCGCAACTAACTGTAAGCCGGGATGAGAGAATGCGATTTATTATGTAATATATTTTATGACCGTAACCACTCACAATACGAAGTATTCGTTGAAGGACCTGTTAGCCTTTTAAGGTGTTATAACAGTTCAGTACGTGCTGTACTATATTCACATCTCGCTAAATATACTCGGTTAACGTGCTGTCAAAGTATAACACCATCGAGAGAGAGAGAGTGGGAGAATTAGGGTTGTTCTTGTTAACAGCTTTACAGGTTTCGTTATATAATTGTGTGGTGGGATCCCAGGATTTACTGCTATAGCAGGGGATCTGCACAAGACACGTCTGGTTTGTCCCTCCCCCTCACCTCCCTGATTTAGGGCTACTATTCCAGTGACACATTTGTTCTGCAAGTAGGGGATTAGGGGATTGTGGAAACGAAAGAGCCTTCTCCAGTCGTACTGTCACTCCGATAGTTTGATGGTATGTCATAGGACTGTGCACACATTAATATCGAGTATAAGTATAACTGGGAAATTCATCACGTGCATTTTGTCGGGCTGAAGCATTGTGGAGAGATAATCGTGTATCAAAGACGACTTTGAGAGTCTCCGGTGGAATCATTCGATTTGTTTGCCAAACAAATCCATTATCTTGTAACTCAAAGGTAGTTGTGTTTGCCCCGCAACTCGCATTATAGCCCATGCGGGCCTTGTTCTTTATATTATCTCCGATGTAGAACTGATGTAACTGTCCTCAGATTGCCGTATAGTTGTTTTGCGCATGCTGGCATGCCATCTTCTTAATTCTAATTTTGAATAACTGCCATTTATTTAAACTGATTTTTATTGGCTTTTGTTATTAAGTGAGCATTTTTCATTTGCAACTTAACAAAAAATCAATCTAAACGACCCTCCTCTGGATATAATAATGATATTATGTAATTGTTAACATCAAAACCCGGTATATTATAGTATTATGGCTGCGTACTTTAATATAAGCGAAATCACTTACCTACCATTCATAAATTAGGTTTTCTGTCTGGGTCAGCTATGTGGTTACCAGGTTTTGTCTTCGCGAGATAATCCCTTCTTAGGACTCGAACTTATGCATCAATTCGAATCAAGGTCAGCCGTAGGTACGTTTGGAACTTCGAGTTAAGAAATTACGCCAATGGCTCGTTAATTCTTCTTTTTTTAAGATGCTTTTTTATTTCAATAAGTTAGTGTTGATAAATAGCTGTATGAAATACATATGGAATGACCTTACATATTTACATAGTTACTGAATGATGCATATTTCAACATAACCATCTATTTAAACACAGAGATATGAACGGGTCAAATCACAGTACTTCTCATGTACTGTGCTTTGTAAATTAAAATGCTGTTGGTACTAGGTTTTAGATACATAGATACTCAAGTTCAAATGAAACTATATTACTGTGTGAGCGTGAATTTTCAAATTTCCAACATCTATAATTTCCGGTAAAATTATCAAAACTCGAAATTTGAGATTTAATTAGGTTCCAAGGCGGAAATCTGCCGATCATATCTCTCCATGCCGATATTATGATCACACAGAGAGATATGATCAACATTGATCAATGCTCAGAAAAGATCTATTATGTTATTCATCATTCCCCAATAATTTGTACGAGAAGTAGTTTAATGATTATTGGTAAGTTGGTTATTGATTAATGATGATTGTAGCCTCTGCGACAACCATCGTCATTAATCAGTATCAGTATGCGAGTCCTATATAATAATAAGTGATCCGATCATTCGGTTAAATTGGTTATCATCAATTTATCAAATCGCGATCAAAGTTCGCCTGAGTTGCATTGAAAAAAATTGGAAATACTATAATAATAGCTTGAAAATCCATTTTTGGCATTGGGAACCCAAACACTTATATGCCCAGTTTTGTCATTGGAAACCCAAACACAAATATGCCACTCGTTCTTGCAACGATATAATAGAGCAACCATAGGTGAAGCTACTTCAGTTTAATCACTGGACAGTCTGAACGTTCATTGGCCACACCGTCGCCAATGGGTTAACTAATATATTCCGTGTATATAAACCTCCCCAGACGTTGGTTACTGCTGCGGTTCGGGATTATACGGCACTTTTTAATATCGTTAAATCCGGATAAAAGTGTGAGAAATGAATCAGGCAGTTTGCGGTCAAATATATACTCTAAGAGGACCATGCTTTAACGAGTATATAAAGCATCAAAAAACATAATGCATTTCCATGATTTGCGGCTACCCTATAATAAGCAGCGGTCTGTTATAAGTGAGAAGAAGTGTTTCCACACTTCAGGGTGTTTGGTGTTTGCCATATTTTTGCTGGGCTTTTTGTGCTGCTAGTGCTACTGAACGCTGTTTTTTTCTAACGGTTTTTATAGTCAGGTGTTACATTACCCTGGGGAAACCACGCGGTTTCGTTAACATGATTCGTGAGCAATATACTTTCGATTGTACATTGAAGAAATGGTGTCAGCCAAGTATTATGTTTCCAAAGTGAGCCAAGAATGCTGCACGCATTTCCTACGCGTCTGTTAGATAAACTCACTCTGCCGCGATGTGGCGTTAATTTAAAACTAACAACTAGCCAGGATATTAAATACGTGAAAGATCGTCAAAAAGTACGATGTGTTGACCTCTGAAGAAGAGTACGCGTATTTTCCTCACAATAGAAATTTCAACACGGATTCTGAATGCTAAATACATGAAAAAGTACGCGCGCATGCGTTACCAAATATGGTAAAACGATGGTATTAAACATTTAGACTTTAGACTTTAGAGTGCGTGCGCGACCTATACTTGACAATACGGCATATTTGAAGTTAAAGCAAAATTTTAAAATTGAAGGAGAAAAAATACGGCAGTTTGCACCGTAAAATACGTATTTTATTTTTGCCGCATTTTGCCGAAAATGTGTATTTAACACCATGCACAATACAGTGGACTGTGCTGGTGGGGGTTTGGTGGGATCTCGAATTGCCTCCCGATTGATTTGCAATTTCCAATGGACAATATTGGATCATTAGCTAGGAGAACTATAATTCTGAAAAAAAATTGGCTGCCGGACAACTGCGCACACCGGAGCTCAATTATTGACAGGGTAGCGTGGGAAAATTTGGAGAGTAGCCCAATCAGTTAATCCTCTACATCTGAAACGACAAGTGCGCACATTCAATGATCCAGCTCTGGGATCAGCTCAGGTTGTGCTGCTTCGGTCAGGAAGAGAGGGTCTAGTCGGCAGGGTTGAAGAAGACTGAGCAGGGACTCTTGAGGCCTCTGTTCTTGGAGCAACTCCAGTTGGTGGTGCCCATGCCGTCGGGTAGTCCTCTCCTTAATGTTAGCAAGTACACATGCCTATCTCAGATATTCCAAATAGCATGCTCATAGCTATGAGCCGTGATGTAACCCTCCCAGTTCCTTTCAAATGACACGCTAAAGCTATGAGCCGCATCACGTGAGTCGAACGTCACCTAACCCATCATGACCTTGCATGACAAAGCACCCATCGTGACCTTGCATGGGCACTCGCATGGGCACTGCGCCAAGAGACGCTTCAAGTTCACTCACAGTCTCAACTAGAAACATTGGGCGCACTTGTTGTTTGTTATAGTTTGGATCAGATTCTGACTTGGCTGAGCTGCAATGGGCGCAGTTGTCGTTTTCAGCATCTGAAGTGCTCACTCAGCTCAAATCATTGACAGGGTACCCTGTTAGACCGTGGGAAATAGATTCTTATGTGCGCACTTGTCGGTAGGCCAAAAAATTCTATCGAAACCACTAAGAATCGAAATAGTTGTAGGTCGCCAAATCATTTCTTTATTTAAAAACATGATTGATGCTTCCTAGTTACCATACTTCAACGATTTTGAGGGGCATGAAATTATGAAAATGAGGTTTTTGGCATCTACCCTGGTCTCATGAGGCAGCGCACGAATCTAGTATAGCAGCACAAATAATATCGGCGTACGCGTGACGTAACCCCGGAGTAAAATAATTCATTAATTCTAAATAAATTATACCTTTCGTGTTTATATGCTTCTTTTGGGGACTATAATCATGCTGAGCGGACAATTCTCTGCTCTATGTATATGAATGACAATGAAGGCAAGCTTATCCACTTAAATCAATAGAAAGATGGATGTAACTATAAATCTGTTAAGGAGCTCGTCAATTATCATAGGTCCACATTCCCACGTGATATATTCCCGTTGCTATAGGGGACTCGTGTCGTCACGTGAGTCGGATGAGTCACGTGGTGTGAAGTATCACGTGATGCATTAGTTTTAGATTTGGTGAGTTGGGGCGCGTGCAATGTGCCTTGTCACGCGTGTATTCTTGTTACAATGAGTTAGGTAAAATAGTGCTAATTGATTTTTTGTTCCCTCACCTCTAGCGTGGTGGACTCGAGAATACTTTTGAGATCACCTCTTCTTTATAAGTTTGTTGTAACTCCGTCTCGAGTTTTTGTACGTTTTTCTCCATCTCTCTCCCTCATTTTCACCCACTCTGAAGCATCCCATGATATATGACATCTTAGCAGATCGTTACTGTTAACCAGATAACCTCCTCCCCGATTCCATAATCCAGGAAATCATTATATCGCATTCTGTAAATGTGCATCATCTCGACCAGGCGTTTCATGGCTTATAACTGGACAAGGTGGTGAGAGAAACAATTTTGCTCGAGGATGTTACGATTAACTTGGGTTGGTTCTCGTAAGAATCTTGTTGCAAGATCGAGTTTACTGATCATGATATGGTTCAATGTTCATCATAGTTGTCCGTTTCATTCATGTGCCCATGCAAGAGAGATAAACCCAGTTCTTTCATAACAAAACTAAGGGATCTGTTTTGTTGCATAAAAGCATAAACAAACACAAACCCGTAGTAGCGTCAGCTGCTGGCGGTTTTAAACTGTTGAGTTTGTCATATTTTCCCTCTCAAAGCTCAAGATTTGCCTCAAAAGAGTCATCATATTAGGATTATGAATGTAAGTTTAGGCCTCAGTGCACTTTCCTGTATTGCTATTAATATTTTATCTCCATATCAAGCAATGTCTCGGGAATAGTGCTTATAAATTATTGATTATATTCCAATTGCCCAGGCTGTTTTACCGGGTTCTCAATCAAATTTACAGAAAATACCGATAATGCGGGCCTGCTGATGAGATCACGCCGCGCCAGCCTACCTCGCAGTGTATCACACGTGTTATAACCGAGCTGCTGTAACCATGTTCCATGATATCGAGTTAAATGCGGACTTGTTAATAACCAGAACCATAATTGACCTTATATGAATTTGACTATGACACTATATTTTCGATTACACAATTCCAAGGAGCATGACCTCCGAACGTATTATTGCGGACCTTTTCCCAAACCCCCACTCCATTTCCAGACTCCGCAGACCTCGCTCAGGACTTATATATATATATAACGGTATATTTACAATATTATCAGAGAATGAGTTTTGTTTTAATTTCATCCACCCCCCGGCACTGATCTAATGTGCGAGATTTTGATACCAGGCGTTGAAATATATTACATATGTTCTGATTGCCGTGATGAAAAATCCTTGCGTTTGACCGCTAGTGTCAATATATTTTCCGATAACGCTCTCCATCCTGCCTCTTTTTAATTCTCATCAGACACGGCAGCGGACCAATGGTGCACGTACGTTGTAAGTCTCATGAGCCGTGGTTCTGTGTTGGTGGTGGGTTGCCACCTTCAGCATCGCTCATTGACAGTCTGTCACAACTGAGTGCGTTGTTGCTCGTCCTCTCAACCTCCACTTCTCATTATGTTGAAAAACGAAGGGAAATCGAAATTCATATCCCGCGACAATATTCCTAGATGTACCCAACTTCAGCTATTTTGTTAACTGAACTCTGAGCATGGAATGTCGAAGTGAATGTGTTAGTTAGAGTATCCAGCACTATTTGGTAGACTTCCTCCAAAGTAGACTTATCAGTATACTTAGATTGAAATTGGCTTCAATTTCAATCTAATTCGTTCAGATTCGTTCAGAATCAGTATAACTGTGCAATCTGGCGAGTCTCAGTTAACTTGGCAAAGGAACTTGTATTCCTATTTTGGTCTTGGCAAAGAAAAAGTATGACAATGGTATCTATTAAGAGAAGGAAGGATATTGAACTTCCATATTGGAGGAATTATTCGTACTGGTTTCTTCATTGTCCATGATTTCAATCAATATTTACCTTGAGTGACGAGACCCTGAGAAAGCTAAACCTTTACTCTCCCCTCGCTGGTTACTATAAAACTACAAAATGCTTGCAGTATTCCTGTTGCCCAGCAAGGAGCATCACTTAATATACTGCTCATCGGAAATCCCGCGCATCACATCGCAGGAAATATTTCTCCTTTAATGCGATTCATATTTAAACAACATATCGTCCTCTCCTCCCCACATTACATAACATTATGAAGGAGCATTATAGCATGCCTACCCACCACATTCATTATCACTGGGGGAGGATTAGCTGTGTCTACTGGAGGTGGTTGTTAACCCCATTACCTCCACCACCCTTCATAAAACCCAACAAGCACCCCTCCCATTGGCTGGGATAGCTCACGTGACCCCCTCTCACCTTCTCCACCGGCTAGAGGAAGTTATTAAGGTAATTGCATGTGTTTGGTGTTTATCCGTGGCGGCCCCTTAAGTTGTTTACTTTGTAAAGCCCTTGTCATTAATTAGAAATCCTTGGGCAGCAAGCGCGCTGTGCCCTTGTTTCTCACGGCAAATAACTTCATCATATGCCGCAGCGTTACGATCCATTGCCTAGTTACTAGGAATATACACAGGGAACTGTAGTAGTATTCCTTCTCCTTCTATGGATCATCGCGTTTATAATCCGTTTAATTTCTCTACCGTGTCAAGAATCAAAATGGTGAAAATTTGAATATTAAATAAAGATCATCTATTATTTTTGTTTTGAATGGAAACCGCTTCAAAAGTTGGCTTGCTGTTATGTGATTGAACAATACAATATTTCGATTAATTGAATCTGGTGTTAATTAGCAGCAAAAAGCTAAAAATAGAAATATGTCATTGAAAACTGGCATCGGACTTATTCCATGATTTGGTTCAAATTTGGATCTATAAACCTGCTTGACTTTCCTGTGGTACGTATGAGTTATGATTGATCATGCTAGCAGTAGTTGGATATAGTTGAACTTTAGAAGTATTTATCCGATGATGTCTATTTTAATTGATTTTATTCATTACATAACGTTAGACCGGTCAAGATCTTTTGACTGAGCACCCGAGGTCCATGATCCAGTGTACTTGTCAGTCTATAATGGTGACAAGATTTTCAGATTAACGGTAACGCTCCTGACATCTACTTGATTATGTGTGTCCCTCACGCGCGTTTAGCCATATCGCTCATTGTAGCCCCTTTTAAAGCTCTGTTCAAGGGTACCAGACCTGTCTTGCTAATTCAATTATCTCAGGCAGCAGATCTGACTGGATCGACTTTGATTTTAATTTGACATAACCATTTCAACGGGGATCGGATTCAGCGACTTAAATCGAAACAAACATTTCTCAGGATACTTCAGATATATGACCATGGCTTGTGAGCGTCAGTTTCACATCTTCCCAATATCTTAGAAAATGTGATGCGTAGCATATTTTGATCATTTTATTTCCACAATATTTATAGAAGCCAATTTTTGCATTGTTACCCTAAGATCAAAATTTGTATTATTTTAAGCCTATTTATTAAATTTGGGCCAAACTTTCTAGCAAGTAGCAATCACCAAAGTTCGGCAAAATTTTATAAAATCCATCGCTGGAATCATGAACTAGTCTACTATTAACGCTATTTTCTCAAAAAAACATATTTTGTTTTTTCACTAAATACTTCCATGATTGCGATTCATGATCTGGCATTTGGTTTGAAGGGCCGTTTAAATCGAGGCCGATAGCCATTAGCCACTCTTGACTCTTAGTCTTTGCCACTTCCGTAAGACACGCGTCAAGTCAACGTTAATCTAACGACGTGTTACTCTGTTACTCGATTCACTGATTCAGATAAAATCCGTTGGATCTCAGTTATACGGCTTACTCTGCAGAGTTTCTGCAGAATCCTGTAACAAACTAACTTTAGAGATATGACGATTAACTCAATACTCATATATCGCTAAAGATGTTTAAATGGAAGTTTGGAGAATGAGAGAGTTTGTGCGAGTGATTAATAAGTTTGCGTTTTAACTAAGTAAGATTTAATACCACCATGGCCTTACTATCATCATTTTAATTCTCTCTCAATATTGAGTAAAGAGAGGAATTACAGTTAACTATATTTTAGTGTCCTAACTCATATAGCATTGCTCCGCTTTTAACTAAGTAAGATTTAATACCACCATGGCCTTACTATCATTTTAATTCTCTCTCAATATTGAGTAAAGGGAGGAATTACAGTTAACTATATTTTAGTGTCATAACTCACATAGCATTGCTCCGCTTATATACATTAGAGTCGCAGCACCACGTCCGGAACCGATCTCAGTTCCTAGTAACTTAGTAAGTAGTATTAATCATCCTGACAGCTGTTATAGAGCGTCATGGGGCTACCCCAAATTAGGAAATTTTACATTTAAAAACTAATCAATATAATAAATCGACATGACAATTCTGATTTAGATTTTGGGTCTTTATATATTAACTATATGGTTATACGAAGAGGTGATTATATGGGGTGTTAACTGTTACTTTTTGATTGAAAGTCATGTTAACTGCTTCAACCGGCTTTTCGCATAGCATTCGATGATTCATTATTTAATCACTACAACGAAAATTAGCTGTAGAACTCCCTCGCGCGGCTAGGGTGTGATCACCACAGCTTTCAAAGGTATTATTTCATCCCTACTCCATTTGATCCGTAGATTCCACTTTTCTGTCAACTCGTCCCAATGCTGAAAATCGTTTTATTCCGTCGTTAATTTTTACTTCACATTGTTTTTCTGCATTTAATCGGAGGTTTTCTTAAGAAAATCTTAGGACATCAATTGCTATATTTCTTGTCAAGGATATAGTCTTACCTTCCAAAAGTGGGTAGCAGGAGTAGCTCTGCTACCGAGGGGATTTTTCTCAAAACCGAGGGGATTTTCAAGTCAAGATGCACGCACGCGCAGCGTGCATGCCACGCTGAAATCTCGAATAAAATTTCTTAAAAATTGTATTTATTTGCTACTAATGGGTTCTAATAACAATTTAGATCAATTCTTACTGTAAAGATGCAAATGTGAGGGGAATACAAACATACAAAGGGACGTGAGGGGAAGTGATCATATTAGGTGAGGGGAAGCAGGTAGTGAGGCAAGGGGAAGTGAAGTAGAGAGGAAGATGGTGTGATGGTCAGATGGGCTTAGGGGAATTAAGGTGAGGGGACGTTAACTGAGTGAAAGTAAAGTGAGGGGACTTAAGTAATTAAGATGAGGGGAAGTAAGATGAGGGTAATTAAGTTATTATTATGGCGAGGGAAAGTATGGTGAGGGGAATTAACTAATTAAGGTGAGGGGAAGTATGGTGAGGGGAATTACGGTGATGAGATGTAAGGTGAGTGAGGTGTTATAGTTCAAAGATAGATTATCGATAGTCATAGAATACGCCTTTGGCAAGAAAAGGATTGTTAATCAAATTAAACATTACCAGATTGATCTCAGAGGCAGACTCAGGCACAAAAACTTAAAAATTTTCGCCTGCGGCGGGCTGTTGTGATTCAGTAATGTCACTAAATTGATCCTACACACAATCTCAGATGTTATACTTACATAATTTTTGCCTACGGCTGGCTGTTTGAATCATATTATACATTCATAAACAAATTGATCTTAGAGGCAGATTCACGCACAAAACCTTAAAATTTTTCGCCTGCGGCGGGCTGTTGTGATCCAATTATGTCACTAAATTGATCCTAGACACAATCTAAGGTATAAAACCTTCACAATTTTTGCCTACGGCTGGCTGTTTGAATCACATTATACATTCATAAACAAATTGATCTTAGAGGCAGATTCACGCACAAAACCTTAAAAATTTCCGCCTGCGGCGGGCTGCACGGATTGAATTACGCCTCTTAATTGATCCTACACAAACTCAGGTGTAAAACTTTCACAAGTTTTGCCTACGACTGGCTGTTTTAATCACATTATACATTAACTAAATTGATCTCAGAGGCAGATTCATGTGCAAAGCCTTGAAATTTTTCGCCTGCGGCGGGCTGTACTTAATAATAATTGCCACTTAATTGGCTCTTGGCTCCGAGCAACCTTGAAACCGAGGGGATTTTGAAATCTGCTACCGAGGGGATTTTCCTTTTTGGAAGGTAAGGATATAGTTTATGTGATTTGATTTGATCGGCATGACTCCCAGTCGATGACTCTTCCATAACTTCTAATCTTCTATGGTAGTTCTGGGCTAGTTCTATATAAAGTTGTAATAAAAACACTTTTGGGCTTCATCGTTCATAATCCCACTCAAATTTTATTCCACATGGTATAAACTTCTCGGGCCACGCCCTCAAGTTAATCAGTTGTTTCATCAAATATAAGTGCGGGGAATAATAATGCGTAGATGTCACGAGCTCTGAAAACGCCAGACGCCTTCTGAAATTCCCACACAACCGCCATTTGTACGTACGTGGTGCTGATTCAACAATATAACACGCACATTCATATGGTGCCGCACGGCTCGGAAATTTCAGAATGATTCTCATTTCTTAGAACTTGCGACAACTGTTAGCCATGCTGTGAGGGGTACGGTGGTCCCAAACTTCTCCGTTCTCTCTCGTCATCTACGGATGTTTGAGAATCTCATCGCACTTGACGAGAGAGGACCTTGTATCTGCAAGGTTACCGCTGATGCTTCACGGTTTAGTCTCTTCCCTCTCCTCTCTGTCCCTCCTTGGATAATAAAATCGATATATTCAGCATTTATTTCATGTCTGTCACATACACCAATACGTACCTTTACTGACTTTGGACTGTGTCCGAGCAGCTATTGTGTGAAATATGTTGGTTTATACAAATCATGTGTTTCTCAACACAAACCCAGATAACCAGATAACCTGACTCAGTACCCCTCCTCCCACCTTTAGAGAATATAAGACTGTGTTGCACTGTTGCTATATAATCCTGTCACTATAATCCTGACTCAGTACCCCTCCTCCCCCGTAGAATGCATGCGGAGAGCACTAGTGTCCAGTTAGTGGAGATGACGAGTGACTTCTCCTCCTCCTCCTCCGGTGCCCTGCAGGACTCAACCGTCACGTCGGAGTGTGGCATCCAGGCAGCTTCCGATACTGTGAGTACTCATACCTTGATATGATACCTTGTTACTATACTAAACGAGAAGTGCTGCAATGCTAGCAGTTAATTTAACTCTGATGAATTAGAATTTAAACGTTTTAGGGCATTAACTTTTCGCTATTTAACGAATTTAAAAACTTAAAACAAAGAGACCGGGAATATTTTTTATTGTCACAGCCAAATTCCACACGTACTAAATCATGTTATTTGGTCATAATTCATCTTTTCTGGTACAGTTGTAAAACAAACAAGCAAAGGATTATGTCACATTTAATTTGTCGTGGCCTCATACTGTGCATTCTTATTAAATTTCGGAGCTCTTAATTAAATGCTGTAAGTTTGCATCGAATTGTGTGATTTAAATGTTATGTAGCACCCGTAACCGTCTTTTATTACAGCATCTTCGTGCTAAATAGGCAATAAATTGGCAATATTGACAATCGTCATTCAAAAATGAGAATTTCATCTTAGCCTAATCTTCTGAGGTTATGGTCACATACAGGCTTTAATGAATCCAATATAAAGTATAATCACCCCAGACTGATATCCTAATTACTTGCTAGTTAAGAATCTTAGCTTGAAGGGATCTGTTTTTGTAGTTAATATAACTGTATTCACATCTGTTCAAGTGAGCCATTTGGGATTTAGTTATCAGTTTTGCTCTCGAACCGCACGCCTAATTACCATCTGTTACCACGAATGGTAAATATCTTAATGGACATGGTGGTAAATTTCAGCAATAACCCAAGTAAGTAATGCGTCACCTGTAGGCTTAGTTTTGGCTTGTCACTGGTGCAATATTGGTAGCAGTGTCTTGTATGATACCATAACATGGTCTAGGTAATGGCACCCGCCTAGAATCCTGCCCTGGTGATAAAGGATATTGCACCCCTAGAATTCTGCCCAATTCTACAGCATTTCGCACCCCGGCTGGAATCCTACCCAATTCTACAGCATTTTGCACCCCGTCTGGAATCCTGCACCCTATTCGACGAGACTTTGCATCCCAGCTAGAATCATGCACTCGTGCGCAGGTTGTTGCAGTGTTGCACCCCCGGCTAGAATCCTGCCCTATTCAGCAGATTTTACACCCCTAAAATCCTGCCCACGATCGACCACCAAGGATTTTATCAGTAGCTCTGTGGCAAGTGGTTGCTGCTTCTCAGTGTTATCAGCGTATCAGGATACGTTAACCTTACACTGCTCGACGATTTAGTGAATGCTGTAATCTTCACTGGGTAACCACACCTACTCAACTACCCCATCACCATTCAGTGAATTCAGTAATCTACACATGATTCTTGTCCATAGTTCCTAGACTTACAATCACCGTGGGTGTAACTTTCCCTCTAGTCTGGTCAGTTATGCACGAAAATTGCTGACTTTCTGCATTTATAGGTGCAAGTTTGAGACTCGGTTTATAGGCTCTCCATAGGTAACTCTTTCGAAATATACCGTGATCCAATGTTGAAAAGTGTGGGAACATGCCCAAATGACCACGCCCATTTTTACCGTGGGAAAAATTCGAAATTTTGATTTTCGGCCAATTTTCACATGCTTGGCATCTAAATAGTATGTTTTTGACCCGCTGAATCGATTCCCGGCATCAGTTTTTCATTTCAACCATCCCCTGACCTTATAGGCCCGACCACGCCCTTTTTTGGTGACGTATCAGCTCAAAATGATCCAAAAGCATTAATTTCATCTAGAGGACATATTATACATCAAAATAGTACTAATTTGGACCCCTGAATCGATTGCTGATGTAATTTTTCAGTTTCGACCTTCACCTGCCCCTTTAGGGCCGACCACACCCTTTTTTGTTTGGATCCCATGAGGCCATAACTTCATGAATCATTCCAATTATTATTATATCAATGTGTGTCATCGAACTAGTGGTTTTTCGAACTCCTGAATCGATTGCTGATGTTATTTTTATGTCTCGACCTTTCCCTGAACCTGTAGGGCCGACCACACCCTTTTTTGTTTGGATCCCATGAGGGCAAACTTCATGAATCATTCTAATTATGTAATTATTATTATACCAATGTGTGTCATCGAACTAGTGGTTTTTTGAACTCCTGAATCGATTTCTGATGTTATTTTTATGTCTTGACCTTCCACTGAACCTGTAGGGCTGATCAGCCCCTTTTTGCCTAGACCGCAAAGGGCCAAAACCGCATGAAATAAACCTCATTAAATATCATCATATCAATGTTGGGCATCAAACTAGTGTTTTTTGACTCCCTGAATTGATTGCTGTTGTTAATTTTCTGTTTCAACCCTCCCCTGGGCCCTATCCGGCATCCAGTAGGGCCGACCACGCCCATTTTGTTTTGGACCTTATAGAGCCTAAACTTTTTCAATCATCCGGTATATCGTTGAGCCAGAATGGCTTCCCTTTTTTCTCGTGCTAGCAAGTCACATATACCAGATTTCACTATACCATTATATTATCAAAAACATTTGGAAAGCTCCCCTGATGAATCTTGGGTTTCACCATTTCCCCACTTAGCTCGGGGTTTACATCTATGAACGGGATCGCCCATACCAGACTAACTTCATTGCTAGGCTTCACCACCGCCACAGTATAACCTTATGAAGTTGTAACCGAGAACCTCGAATCATGATATCGCCCCGGGCTATCAGGCTTTCCATACCTTGTGCTACATTGTACCAGACTGCACTTTACTCGTATTACCAATGCTCCAGGCTTACACCATAAAATAGGATCGCCCATTCCAGGCTCACCATTACCTTGGGCTACAGTGTACGCCTGACGAAACCTGATCATGTTATCCTGGTCTTCACCGACATTCTGGCCTTAAACCGTAACAGGAGATCACCCTTACCATAATCACCCTTACCTTACCGTACCTGACTCCACTTTATTAATCTTGGGCTTCACTTTATTCACTGGGCTCCCCATACTAGTGTACGCACTACAATATTAAATTTTCCTAGGCTCCTCCATGCTAACATGGGTTCCCTTGTGCTATGTTGGGTTTACCCTATATTAACTTGCCCCCGGTTATTGCAAAGCTAGACAGCCCATACTAACATGAAGAACTGACTTGGTCTCACAAAAATTGTAATTATTGACTCGGGCTTCATAAATAGGGTTTTTTCTTTCCTGGCTGCGCTGTTGGCTGGCATCCTAGAAAGAACTTTTTTCCGGTTTTGAGATTTTGTTTTTAATTTCGAAATCCGAGGAGTTTTTGGGAAAAATGGGGTGGGGGTGGTGAAATTTTGTCACAAATTGGCCAGTGCTGTCTCAAATGGGCTTGTATTATCTCAAATGGGCCCGTTTTTTTTAATCAAGTTTCCGCTAAAAATTGGGCCTGTGGTGAAAAAAAGTGGGCCTGAAGGCTACCTGAAAAGAAATACTTAGGCTACCCTAAACTTATTCAGCTCATCCATACTTATTTGGCCTCAACTCCCCATACCATTTCGGCCCAATGTCATCTTTGCTGCCCCATACTATTTTGGCTCCCTGTGCCATTTTGGCTCCACATGGGATAGTCCATGCAGGTACAGGCATGGATCCAGCCCAGAATTTTTGGGGGCGTGCAAATTTATACAGCTCACTCGGCGCCGCTTCGCGGCACCTCGTTCGCACATAGCATAGGAAGTTTTTGAATATTTGAAGGATAATTAAAGTATGTATAAGCAGGGGCTGGGGCGGCAGCCCCTAGAGGCCAGAGGTCTAGATTATAACAAAATGGCAACTCTTTAGTGTTTGGGCTTTGTTTTCAACTTAACAGCGCTGTTGTTGCTGTTGTGCGAAATTCAAATGAATATCACATTTAGAAGAAAAAAAAAGCAGCAGGGGTCTGGGGACGGCAGCCCCCAGAAGCCAGAGGTCTGGAGTATAAAGAATTAGCAACTAAACAGTGTTTGAGCATTGTTGTCAACTTAACGACGCTCTTGTTGCTGTTGTATGAAATCTCAATAAATATAAAATCAAAAGAGCAGCAGGGGTCTGGGGGCGGCAGCCCCCAGAAGCCAGAGGTCTGAAGTATAGAGAAATGGTAAGTCAATAGTCTTTGGGCATTATTTTCAACTTAATAACAGTGCTGTTGTTTCCGTCATAAAAATTCCAATAAATGTTATACTAAGAATCAAAAGATCAACAGAGGTCAGAGTTCTGGAGTATAAAGAATTAGCAACTAAATAGTGTTTGCGTATGTTGTCAACTTAACGACGCTCTCGTTGCTGTTGTACGAAATCTCAATAAATATAAAATCAAACGAGCAGCAGGGGTCTGGGGGCGGCAGCCCCCAGAAGCCATAGGTCTGAAGTATAGAGAAATGGTAAGTCAATACTGTTTGGGCATTATTCTCAACTTAATAACAGCGCTGTCCTTTCTGTCATAAAAATTCCAATAAATGTTATTCTAAGAATCAAAAGAGCAGCAGGGGGCTGGGGGCGGCAGCTCCCAGAAGCCGAAGTTATAGAGTATTTAACGAATTGGCAACTCATTAGTGTTTGGGCATTGTTGTTGCTGTCGTACGAATTTCCAATGAATATTATATTTAGAATCAAAGGAGCAGCAGGGGTCTGGGGGGTGGCAGCCCCCAGAAGCCAGAGGTCTGGAGTATAAAGAAATGGCAACTCAATAGTGTTTGGGCATTGCTTTCAATATAACAGCGCTGTTAATGCTGTCGTATAAAATCTCATTGATAATTGATATAAATATAAAATCAAAAGTACAGGGGTCTGGGGGCAGCAGCCCCCAGAAGTTAGAGGTCTGAAGTATTAAGAAAGAAAGAAATTGGATTCAATCAATTGCATTGCACCTGTTATTTGCGACTTTTATTTTCGTTGTTGTAATACTGCAAAGGCAGTACTAGAGTTTTTGAATCAATAGGGTTCAAAAACTCTAAGTCCTGTTTTTGTCTCAAGCCTTCAAGGCTATTGGCATGAATATTATTTTTTGGATGGAGGCCGAAAAATCGTGTGTAGTACACTTTGTAGGTACTACACAATCACCCTTGCACAACTTAATGACCCGTTTTAGCCCGTGAGCTATTTTTTCACTTTTCAAGCCTTATTATTAAGAAATTTATTTTTAGTTCATGTAACCCTTTTGTTATAGTTCTGGAGGTGTGCTTTTTGTTAATGCGTAATGCATGGGCCCTCTGTTTTGTTTCTTTTCACTTTTGCTCACTATAGAAATATGGTTGAACATAGTTTTATGTAGATAAAAATATCATTATCAGAGGTATTCAAATTTAGAATATGCTTCTAGAAGTAACGAATGAATGAAAGTTTTTCACTAAGTTTATTTTTGGCATCTTGAATTAAATCGCAAGCATCAAATTTTCAAAAATTGCACGCCCCCATGCACGCTCCCAAATTTCTGATGGGGGCGTGCGCACGCCCCCGCACGCCCCCGGTGGATCCATGCCTGGAGAGGTATACCCGGGTACTGGTGGTTGATCTGGATACGTGCTCATGATATGGGATGTTAGTCTCCATTTGAAAGACTCTATGGACGGAGCACAGGTGACGCTGCAGGGAGAATGTTCCAAAGCTTTGGGCCAGTCACTGCGAATGATTTATCAAACAGTGACTTGGCGTAGGATGGGGCTTTTCTTGGGTAGAGGTGGAACAGAGCATCGAGTTCCTAGCCGGATGTGTTCGTAGGACTTCAGTTGGAGGTCATTGGGAGCGATACCTTTGAGAATCTTCCAAACCTGGATGATGATGTATCTTTCTCGGCGTCTCTGGATTGACATGAGATCTAACTTTTTTAGCCGTTCCCAATAACTGAGACCTTTGCAGCCGGATATTTGACGGGTGAAGGCTCTTTGTGGTGATTCTAGCCTTTGGATATCACTCGTTAGTGTGGGGTTCCATACTGGACAAGAGTATTCCAGTCTGCTTCGGACAATGGACTTGAAGAGGGTGAGCATGGTATTTCGGGATCTGTCTGAAGACACTAAGCACCCAGTTTGCCATTTTGTTGGCACTTTCGACCGCAGTCTTTACCTGAGTCGACCATTTCAAGTCAGGGGTGAGCATTATGCCAAGGTCTTTAACACTTGGTGCCGGGAGTATTTCTTGACCAGATGTAGTGATGTACTTGGTCCACTGGGATGTGAATGGGAGTTGCTGGAGAAGGTGGCTTTTAGGTGTTCTGTAGGTGAGGAGCTCGAACTTGTTTTCAAAGCTGGGTCATGGACGTCAACAACAATAAAGGCCCACCTCGTAAGATGGGATCACCTGAACCAGGCTTGCCCTTTAACCTGGGCCTCGGGATACAGTGTACCTGACGCAACCTAATCCTGGGCTCCACCGAAGTTTTGGGTTTACCATGTAACATGGGATCACACTAACCGCGGGCTATAATAGTATAATGTATCGTACTTGACTTAACCATAATAACTTGGCTTGCCATACCAGTAGCTTCTATACTAGGTATAAGTCCTTATATTATCATTATTGAAGCGTATTAGTTGGTGCTCCCCATAGGTACTTACTTGACATCCCCATACGAACTTGAACTCCTTCATGCTAACTTGGGCTCCCCTTACTAGGGCGACTCTTATTAACTTGGGCTCGCCCATAACTCTAACTCTCCTACCGATCTGGACTCACCCAAACCATTTGAGCTCTCCTGTACCATTTCGGCACCCTGCGTAGCCATTTGATTTCCCGTATAATTTCGACTTCCCTTACCTCCATACCATTTGGGCTCCCCATACCATTTGGGATTCCATGTACCAATTGGGCTTCCCTGTACCAATTGGGATTCCCCAACCCATTTGAGCTCCCTGTACCATTTGGTCTCCCGCATAACTTGGCCCCCCATGCAATTTGAGCTACCCAGTAGAATTGGGGCTCCCCACTCCATTTGTGCCCCACGCTATCATCTGGGGCTCCCGTTACAATGTAGTCTTCGTTTGCAGTCAAAACAAAAACGGTGTGCTCCGTCCTACAGGGTCAGGGGAAGGTTACAACAAAAAACTAACAACAGCACTCGATAAAGGGAGCCAAAATTCACTAGTTTGATGCCCCATATTGATATGATAATACTTAATGAGTTAATGAGGTTTATTTCATGAGGTTTTGGCCCTTTGCGGTCTAGGCAAAAAGAGGGTGATCGTCCCTACAGGTTCAGGGGGAAGGTCAAGACATAAAAATAACATCAGCAATCGATTCAGGAGTTTAAAAAACCACTGGTTCGATGACACACATTGATATAATAATAATTAGAATGATTCATGAAGTTTTGGCCTCATGGGATCCAAACAAAAAAAGGGCGTGGTCGGCTCTAAAGGGGCAGGTGAAGGTCGAAACTGAAAAATTACATCAGCAATCGATTCAGGGGTCCAAATTAGTACTAGTTTGATGTATTATATGTCCTCCAGAGGAAATTGGTGCTTTTGGATCATTTTGAGCTGATACGTCACCAAAAAAGGGCGTGGTCGGGCCTATAGGGTCAGGGGATGGTTGAAATGAAAAACTGATGCCGGGAATCGATTCAGTGGGTCAAAAACATACTATTTAGATACCAAGCATGTGAAAATTGGCCGAAAATCAAAATTTCGAATTTTTCCCACGGTAAAAATGGGCGTGGTCATTTGGGCATGTTCCCACACTTTTCAACATTGGATCACGGTATATTTCGAAAGAGTTACCTATGGAGAGCCTATAAACCGAGTCTCAAACTTGCACCTATAAATGCAGCCGGATGTGCATAACTGACCTGACTACTCTGCATCACCTGATTGCCTATTACCAAGTCTTGTAATTGCTTTATCGCGCTGGTCGCGGATTCGACTGAGTCTTTAGAATAGAGGTATGTTAAAAGTTGAAAGCGTTATGTAATGCAGCTCGCACTAACCATTATAACTGCTTATTACAACCCATTACCACTGCTTGTACTGTTATAAAGACGCTGTTAAAATGATTAATATATTATATATTGAATATTCTAACTGGAATAGTCGTGAGACTGAGGAAGGATGTGAGATTCTGCAATACGTGTCATATTATGTGGGTTTTAAAGGAAGATGCGGCAAGGGGGAAGTGTAATGCGGCATCTCTAGGTTAGGTTTGAAAATCTATTTCCTCCGATTGGTCTCGCCCAGGCAGGTGGATTTTCAAGCCTAAAGTTGAATTCCAAAATTCTAAACTACAATCAAAAGTTTAAATTCTACATCCACCACTTGTCCTTACTTCCTTATAAATTGTCCTAACTTCCCTATAAATTTGTGATATATAACCTTATTAAACAACACTCCAACTGTACAGTTTGAACTAGCATACCCATTACCCAACATTGATTAACATTCACAGTACCAAAACCAGCTAATAAGATAATATGCGGTGCAGGGTGGTACTGTTGCAGTTTGCACTAATTTCAGGAGGAGAAACCGAGTTCTTTAAGTGTACTATGATCACTTGAGGCGAAGCCGAGTATTGATAAGTACACATAACACAAATTCGATCGAGGCGTTAGCCGAGAGCAAATAAGTGCCCAGCCGGCATTTTCAAACCAAACCAATAATAAACCAATAATAAACGTTTATATTTGGTTTAAATTTGGTTCCCGTCAAACGTTATGGATAATCGTTTTTGATACGTTTAATAAACGTTTCTGTGAAACGTTTATTGAAATCCCAAAATAAACGTTTCTGATACGTTTAATTTAGGTTCATCCAAAACGTTTTTATATGATACCATTATAAACGTTAAATTAACGTTTATCTTTGGTTTACAATAACAATTTTACGGATTGGAATTGCGTTTCATGGAAACCTCAAATAAACGTTTAAAATACGTTTATTTTTGGTCAGTAAACGTTTCTCGCCAACCAAAAATAAACTTTTTCGAAACGTTTATTGTTGGTATTCACGAAACGTTTCGCACAGAACCAAAAATAAACGTTCCAAAAACTTAAATTTTGGTCCACAAAAGCGTTTTCTTAAAACCGAAAGTAAACGTTACAGAAACGTTTATTTCAGGTTCTGTGGAAAAACATTGAAGACCAACAATAAACGTTCTGAAAGTTTATTTTGGTTGGCGAAAACGTTTACTGCAAACCAAAATAAATTTTTAAACGTTTATTTTTGGTTTGATATAAACGTTTTTTCAAACCAAAAATAAACCTTCGAAAACGAAGTTAACGAGGTTTCATTGAAACACAAGGAAACATTTTATTCTTATAAGTATAATCCCTGGTCCTGCGAGCCTCAGGAATATTTGCCTTGCAAGGCGAATACACTGGATAACATCCCTGTTATATAATTTTTGTTACAGTCAGGTGTATACTGCCTATACATGGTCGACGGAAGTTTCTCGTTGCCCGAAATTTTTCCCCTTGTCTTCAGTCTCTTCACGTATTACTATCACTAAACGTTTCTAATCGTAATAATCAGACGATATGAAATACAGAAATATGTTATATGCACAGGCTTTATTGAGTCCGTTTCGTGTCATGTAAACGTTATATTTTTGCAAGTTTGCAGTGTCATCAAATTTTCGCTTGGTAGTCGATTTTCCTGACGTTTCAACCGGTACTGAGCCGCGTGCAAAACCTTATCAATTTACATAGTTACAGCCAAGAATATAATTAGACGCTTTCAATGCCCACTTAGACCATGATAATCATCATGATAATGACGCTACTATAAACCTCATCTACCTTTCGTTTGCTGCAGTACAGCTGCTGTATATTAACTCCTGAAAGATTTCCTCTAAAACTGTAATAACTTAATAAGGAATTTCTAACGAATTTCCTGCTCGAAAATCGAATTCTTTTACTTTCCAAATGACAAATAGCATTCACGGTTTATGTTTAAAAACTGAGTGCCCAACTGTTCCATGCTACTATCATACTATGATGCTAGGGCATTGTAGTTTAATGTTTAATGACACGCTAGTCGCTACATTAATAAGGCCCGCACTATTTCACCTGCCTGGAAATATCTCAGCCATCTATTTCTGATCCCACGCATTTAATCTAATGATCGTTATTAACCTTACATGGTGACACTTCCCGGATTTCTCGCTATTTTAACCAGTAACTAGGGCATTATATTAAGCGTACTTCTGTAAGAATTGGGAGCAGCTGACACAGGAATTATAATAGGTTGTTTGAAGGGCAGCTGAAATTCATTGCCTGGGTCTTTATCTTTTAAAGGGGATGCCCCGCAAGTGCGTCGTTACATGGCTTGGTGGGCATGTTGCATGAATTCCAGCTCACTCCGAGTATATCGTTTGTAAAACACAGCTATTGTTTTGTGTCCATTGTGTCCATTGTCCAAGAGCTGCTGTGTACCAACTACTAATGGGTTTGTGCGTCTGTACGAGGTTTTGCACTTATTCAATAGCCGACATGATATGAGTATAAATAGAGAGAGTACCAACGAGAGTACCAACGAGGGCTTTGATGAAGGGACGTTGTTATCATATTCTAGCACATGTCAGCAACCCACATAATAAGTTTCTTATGAGTATTGAGTACGTAGTGTGGTAGTATGGAGGTGTAGAGTGGATTGGTATCGTGGAGTGGTTTAGTGGAGTGGTATAGTGGAGTGTTAATGTGGAGTGGTATAGTGGAGTGGTAATGTGGAGTGGTAATGTGGAGTGGTAATGTGGAGTGGTAATGTGAAGTGGTATAGTGGAGTGGTAATGTGGAGTGTTAATGTGGAGTGGTATCGTGGAGTGGTTTAGTGGAGTGGTTTAGTGGAGTGGTATAGTGGAGTGTTAATGTGGAGTGGTATCGTGGAGTGGTTTAGTGGAGTGGTATAGTGGAGTGGTAATGTGGAGTGGTAATGTGGAGTGGTAATGTGGAGTGGTAATGTGAAGTGGTATAGTGGAGTGGTAATGTGGAGTGGTATAGTGGAGTGGTATAGTGGAGGTGTAGAGTGGAGTGGCAGTATTAAATGGTGGTTTTTGGATTGCTTGACTCGGCATGGAAAGTGATGATTTAGTAACATTTTAACTCTCTATTATAAACGTTTTACGGTATTCAATTATTTCATAATGATATTTTCATGACTGGGTAATTATCATAAAATTCAACATTTATCATTTCAATATTTCATGAAAATTGGATAACTCGCCGCACGATAAAAAAAACTTCTCGCTCTCTCATTAAATCCTGAAATCCAATGTGTTCTATGGATTTCATTGCTGACTATTCGTAGATTGATAGAAGGAAGTAGGAACTCAGAACTCATGATTGAATATTATTTATGCGTTATCTTAATTTTGCTTAATTGCTTTTTAATGACTGTTCTTATTCTAGAATTACTTAAATAAAAACTCACTAAGTTGAGTATCTGGCTGTAGTAATATCGCCGGTAACTTTGAGTATTGTCTACAATTTGTATACTCGAGTAGATTATCATATGGTGATTAGGCAATTATACCCACGGTGAATTAGCCACACTGTACAATGCGGACAAGCATGGCTTCAGTAATTTGCCGGGCAGGAAAAATCACGGGCAGCGGGATGCGGTCAATTCGGCGCATCAAATCATAGTAATGGCGTCATTGTGAGCAGCCCGTTGCTCGTGCCTGGTGTATGCGGCATATACCTGCTATAAGCTCTATATATCGTGTGCATTTTGTGGTTGTGTGACATGTCATGGGTTGGCTTACAGGGGTTTGTAGGTAACCGGACTTTATGCCGACAGCGGACTATATGCCGACATAGGATTTCTAGGGACATGTCGGTATATCGTCTGTCGGCATAAAGTCCGATTTTGGACTATATGCCGACAGGCAAATCTGTGCTACCCTTCTGTTATTTGGTTTATCGTATCCTTGTGCCTTATCCTATAGTGTATAGCGGTTATTAGGCAGCATCAAGCCTGTTACTCGAGAGCTGATGAGGTGCTAGATGCAGCTTGTTATTAGGTGAAGTAAATATAGTGATATTTTGTGAAGCTGTGATTGAGATTATTGGGTTGTATGAATTTAGGGACGATTTATGAAGCTGTGATTGGGATCAGGCAGTATCAGGCCTGTTATTCGAGAGCTTTTCCGCTGGATCGCGTGTCATGTGTCGCTAACAAGGTGCGATCGCTGATGAGGTGCTAGATGCAGCTTGTTATTAGCTGAAGTAGATATAGTGATGTTTTGTGAAGCTGTGATTGAGATTATTGGGTTGTATGAATTTAGGGACGTTTTCTGAAGCTGTGATTGGGATTATAAGTTGGAGTGAATGAAGTGATGTTTCACCAAGCTGTGATTGGGACACAGATGAGTATATATACCGAAGGTAAAATGCAGAGATTATCCGTTTCCAACTGATACCAACATGTCTAGTACATTCAACCAGACATTTCATCATCTTGTGGCAGCCAACCAGACCCTCAGCAATGACCCTACACTCCCCCCACCACCTCCTCTCCATCCTGCCCCCTCCCCAGCTCCTGTTCTCCCCGCCTCAACCCCCCTTCCTAGTGCTCCCACTCCCACTCCAGCCCCATCCTCTCCTCTTCCTCCAGTGGAGTTCACCACAGGCAAGAAAGGAGCTCAGAACGCCCTGCTCGGAGGACACCGGTACACCCGCAACAAGCAACGGGGGGAGAAGTCCTACTGGAACTGCATCTTGAAGAAGGATGGCTGCACTGGACGCCTGGTCCTCCACAACAACATCCCAACCAACACTCCTGTCCACACCCATGATGAACAGACTGTTGAGCTGAGTGTCCACCAAGCCAAGATCTCCCTGAAGTCGCAAGCCGTCTCTTCAGACCTCAACCCTAAGAAGCTAGCAGCTACCCTCACTTCCTCCTTGACCAGCGAAGAGAAGTCCAAGCTTGGCTGCGACGAGGAGTCCCTTGCTCGGCCAGAAGAACCAGACAGAAGAACAACAGACATCCCATCAACCCCACCACCCTGGAAGACCTGGTCATTCCTCCCTCCTACCTCACCACCTCTGATGGGGGCAACCTTCTCCTGTGGGATTCCGGGTACTCCGCCTCCCTGAGAAGATCCTACCTCTTCGGAACAGACGATTCCCTTGAACAGACGATTGCCTCTCCAAACCTTGTCATAGATGGGACCTTCAAGACCTCACCTCACCTCTTCACACAGCTGCTCACTGTCCATGGACTCCTGGATGATGGGTGGCGGATTCCCTGTGCCTACGGACTCCTTCCTGGGAAGTCAGAAGCCCTCTACACCAACCTCCTGGAGGAGCTGGACACTCATGGACCCTTCTACCCTGACAGCGTCCTCACTGACTACGAGACCGGTCTCCGCAACGCTGTTCTCTCTGTCTGGCCAGGAACCACCATCCGTGGCTGCTACTTCCATTTCAAGCAAGCACTCTGGAGGAAGTTCGCTTCAACAGACCTGGTCCCTGAGTACAGAGTGGTGGGTTCGGCAGTCCGGAAGTCCTTCCAGATGGTAGGAGCTCTCCCCTTCGTTCCTCCCGGTGATGTCGACATGGCTTGGCGGCACCTCAAACCTCTCCTTCCTTCAGAGATGGACTCCTTTGCTGCCTACATGGAGCACACCTGGCTGGGGACTTCCTCTACCAGACCTCTCTTCGACCAGTTGGGATGGAACCAGTTTGATGCCACCATCTGCGGTCTACCTCGGTCTTCCAACCTTGCGGAGGGATGGCACAATGGCTTCAAGAGCATTGTGACCTGCACCAACCCCACCATCTGGTCCTTCCTGGATGCCTTGAAGCTGGAGCACTCACTCACAGAGCTGAAGATCGTGAAGCACATGACCAGGGATCCCCCTCCTACTCGACAGAAGAAGTGGATCAACTACGATGAACGTCTCCAGAGGGTTGTTGACAAGTACGATGATTATAGTATTGTAAGATATCTGAAAGTTGTGGGTAGTTTGATTTAGATAATGAGTGATCTTATGTATTTGATTGTTATGTGTGTGATATTATACTGATCATATTATCTTTGCAATTATATTTTGTGTTTTTATAAGTCCGGGAAATCATGTCGGTAAAATGTCCAGTGTCGGTATAAAGTCCATTTTTGGACTTTATGCCGACCAGGGGTTTTTCGGAGTCGGCATATGGTCCAGTGTCGGCATAAAGTCCGGGAATCGGGTTTGTACGGTTCTATGTAAAGTTC
Source organism: Beroe forskalii (assembly GCA_011033025.1). Classification (NCBI taxonomy): domain Eukaryota; kingdom Metazoa; phylum Ctenophora; class Nuda; order Beroida; family Beroidae; genus Beroe; species Beroe forskalii. The sequence goes on along the minus strand of WFMF01000094.1, from coordinate 187,005 downwards.
AGTACAATGTCGTATGGCATGCCGGAAACCCCGATTATTATTACTTTATCCACATCATCCTGCGTAGCAACCCAGAAAACATGCATTTCATCCTGTCTGTTTGTATTGCAACGCAGTTTACAACTTTACAAGTTATCATATTATTTTCAACACATAAAATAGATGAAGATATAAGGCGACATTTATAACTTTTCAGTGCACCATTTTATCTATGTTCATGAAATCTCTGATTTCAAGCAACCATTATATTGCGACTCGAGAGCAATTTATTAACGTTATAATATGCTCACAAAAAAATCAGAGCAGTTACTATAATTTCAGTCATCAACTCAACATTTCAAACTATCACTATGACGTCACTCTGAACACCTATAATATGCTAATACTATTCGGGATATAATTATATGAAACATATTCGAGCTGCTCGTGTACATTATATCTTGACAGCTCTATTTTGATATGGTCCTCGTGTTATATAGTTCTATGAATGCGAGCAGGGTGTTGTTCCGCTGTACGTGTGACGTCATAGTCACGGTTTTAAGTTATCCGTTAGTGACGTGAGGTCGCATACTGTCATTTGCAGCTTCACGCGCGCAAGACTCAGCATATTCAATGCTTCAATGAGATATATATTTTGTTATTCGTTCCAGTTGGCGTTGCTGTTGTGGTGCTGTGAAGATGTTATATGAAACCTGAATGTGATGGTTATCTGTGTTAGAAAGTTGCATGATCATATGGTTATAATACTTCCTGGAGTTGATGCCAGTGTTTTATAGCCAAGCATGCTGCTCAGCTATGGGTATTTTAATCCTTTTCATCTATCTCTCGTATCTCCTATAATTACTCACTTAATTAACGACAAGACTTCCAGGATCTAATATTCATTGCCAGTATCTACCATATTCCGCGCACAGTCAGCGCACTATAATTTCCATCTTTCTTCACAGAATGACACATCACACACATGTCCGGTGAGTAGCATGATGATTGTATGTTCGCTGCTTCTCAACATCAATCATATATACTCGGAGCTCTGCCACGCTGGTTCCGGTGATGTGGTGCACGGAGCCGAGCAGGCGGTTAAACGTCACCAACTTACCACTTTAAACTCTGATAATGACGTCACTCGCAGCCGTCTAGACGGTGTTTAGTGGCGGTATATAATAGTTGTGTTCTGAGCTGCATATCACTTTGTTTACCTGTATATTTGTGTTTAATCTACTAGGTCTACTGCTGTATAAAGGTAGGTATAAAGGAATTACTGCAATTTGATCACTTCATAGGCCAGTTTGACCGTTTTTCTGTTTGCTCTGTATTGTATGTTCTGTTTTTGTTCTGCCATCCCAAATTTACTTCACACTTCCTTGCTTGCGCAAGACTGACAGAAGATCAGCATTAGACCTTCCCGGTGCTAGGGCAAAGTGACATACTATGACCTTTTGTCTTGTATGAGTACTACTTGTATTAATTGTATGAGTATATATCATATGAAAACATCATCTGATATATTTTTGCAACGTATGATAATGCTTTCGTGCTTTAAAAGCTTTCTAAAACACGATCACTAGCGTATTATTATAGAACAGACTCATTTTACTGTTAAGCTACGTGTCTTCACGCTTTTCTAGGCGCTGATCTAATATTTAGCTGCAGTATGTAGGACATTTCATTCATTGTACAACGAAGGAGTCAATTCTTGAGCTGAAACTGAATTTTGATAATTTCAGATTGAAATTCAAATATCGTTGATACCTCCTCTCCTCTTCCACCGAAACCGAAAAGGTCTTAGTCCCTTAATTTTTTTTCACAAGCACTCTATGTGTCCATGCGCCTATGGCAAGTTTTTTGAGATCCAAATTGAACTGATTTACCTGACTTTCTTCCTTGAAGTTGAAAAATTGCCAAGGGACCATTGAGATTGACTTCAATTTATGTATTTGCTTTTTATCTGTTTTTATTTTTCAGAACTTCTTCCAAATGAAAATTCAATTTGTTAAGAATTGAACATTTTAACGTTGATAGATGAATTTCATTATTGACAATATAGAAAACAGTCGGAATTAGCAGAAATTATTCGCGACAAAATTAGGGCTTCATTTTGCTACATTGGCCACTCACTGCTGTTGAACTTTAAATTATCATAGCTAATAGTTATCTTAGGATAACTGTAGAGGATAATATAGCAGTTTTCCTTTTTTTCATCCTGTATTCTTCTAAAGCCATAATTTCTATCCTTCTTTACTTTCTATAGTGTTGTAACAGAAACTCAATTCTTGCGACTTCCTTTCTTCTTATCTCCTTTGAAATTTACTAATTTCAGGCAATTATGGAAACCTACTTCTGTATCCAATTTACCATGAAGCTCCAAAACTTAATTCAAAAATGGGAATTCTTCCACGGAATTTTTGCTAATGGTGTCCTTGGCCCTACTAGTACTATTATAGTAGCTCTTTAAACCAGCAGCTGTCGTGACGTCTGCTGACTATTTATGCTGCATCCTGTTATAATATTAGACTGAATGCACCCCAGAACTCCGAATGGTGGAATTATAATATAAGAGAGTACACTAAGTACCTCTACTTTAGACCATTTCCCTCATGTACCCACAACGTGCTGTGGACGAGGCGTAGGCGAGTGACTTCACCGAGTCACCATTCTAAACTATGATAATGACGCGACTCTTAACCGACCATTACAGCAGCGCGGCCACTTTATTATATATTTAAATAGTGTCTGTTGTGTGCTCTCTCTCCGAGTTTAATTAATGATATATAAGTCCTTCGACAACACTATTACCGTCCAAATACCTCTGAGGAACTGTGCAGCGCGTGGTTGCGCTGCTGTAATTAGAGTTCGCGTGCAAGGATACTACTCGGAGGTGGGTGACGTCATTATCACGGCAGAGAGTGGTACCTTGGTGAAGTCACTCGGGCCTTTTTCAGTGCGTACGTCTCAGATATTATTTATATAAGAGCGATATATTTATTTTCTTGAGTCTTCTAATGTTTACTCTTTTCATGTGTTTGTATACTTGTATTCGCTTTGTCCTTTGTATTTTGCTTCTTTGTTTTCAATTTTCATATATTTTGTTGTCGGATTTTATGTTTTTCATGGAGGTCTGATATTATTGGAGAACTTGCTGCATCCGATGACATAATGGGCATTTTAATAATAAGGCATTAGATAACATGTTTATCATCGAATTATATTATATGCGCATAAAGTTACATATTCCACGAGTTTTAGCGAAGTTATAATTAGCTTTTCTTCCATTTCATGAGATATTTCACAGTTCTCTTTCCACTTGGTTGTTTTTCAGATAACGGCACAGGTGCAAATCGCAATATTTTTGAAACGCTGCCATACCAACTTAATTTTCTCGGTGATAATTTTCGCATTTTCTTGTCTGTTTTTTTCAACACTGAAATATTTCATTACGTGGCCATTGACCAACGGTGCCATTCATTTCGTATTTTGTTCTTTAGTACTCAAGTGTAATTCGAACCATTACCTCATTATATTTATATTTCTTGTGTTTTGAGCCGGCATCTTAGGCTTTTTCTATTGAATAATCCGCAGGCCTCCCGAAAGATGCTCAATTTTCTGACACCTCCATATGAAAACGAGTGGCTTTCAATTTGTCGTGCAATTTTTGGTATCAACTAAATTTAGCGCCCCTTAAAGAAAAGCCCCATGGTACCCAGCGGACGTGGTGATTGCTCTCTAAGCTCTTTGATCCACACTTCGGTGTCAAATCATTAACCATCAAAATTACTTGAAATACGGTCTGCATGCATCCCACTGGCTGCCCCCGAAATTATTCTCGATTCAGTAGGGCAAATATTCAAGGCATAATGATAATCGGTAATCGTTTATGGTGCTCTGGGTGGCCACACTCCACTGTCCATCCCTCGTACTTTATCGCTTTGTGATTTATCTGATGAAGTCAGAAGTAGGGTGTCAGAAAATGTTTGATGTTGTGTTATAGGTGTTCTTAAATTCATTTCGGTATCGGAGGACAGATTTGTCCTAATGTCCTTCCGTGCTGGCTCCAATATATTGTATTTGACTCGGAATATTCATGGAAACTGCCGTCATTCGCTCAGACAAGTTATAGGAACTGAGATGGGCCTTTGAATAATGCAACGACACCCCTTGGCCTTGGCCCCTAATGCGACCTAATTGCATTGAGCGACGCCGACTGTTCGATTATACCCACTGTCTCTATATGCGTCAATGATGCATTGAGCACTGTAGCGCATCCCCGTTTCTGGTTAAATTCACGCGAAGATCCCTGGCTGCACTTCCTCCAGATGTGAGATATCCACTTAATGGTATTAAGCAGGGCCAATCAGGCCACCCACAGCGAGATTGATATATATTATATGCAGTGCGTATTATGTGCCACAATTATAAGAGACCATTTATCTCACCCCGGGGACCCATGTCATGTTAGACAGCATGATCGTGTGACGCGCTCTCCTGTATTTGCGAGTTGCCACCCCTCATTACTGCTGCCTTTCCTTGTACCCATTATACCATATGCAGTCAAATTCGTCTTGATGCAGTGCGGGCTCCCCACGTGATGAAATAGAATTGGAGGGCACTCTCACTGCACACACATAATTGCGTGGTCACTGGACCATATTCAGATATTCCTCTCGCTCTCTCCCAGCTCCTTATAAACTTATTGCGTCGGGTGGAAGTTCCTTGGCAGCGTGGTATTCGCTGCACCAGCTGCTGCTCTGTGTATGCCCGTATATATCAGTGGGGCAGACCTCGCTCCAATAAATTAGGTGGTTATAGGGCGCAGGTGACGTCATTATCAGGATTTAGAATGGTTTGCTGATGACGACATGCTGCTTCTTTCTCGTGAGCGCAGATTATTATATAATATAGCCCTCTTCCTCAGATCTTTGCAGCAGCTTACATTGTATTCACCGTTTCAATCAACAGCTTTTATTCTCAAATGAAAGTGTGCGTTGTTACCCCGTACTGTCGAGTGTTCTAGGTCGTAGTAGGCTTGAGCGAGTGCAAATATTAAATGCGTTATATGTTGAGAGTGAGCTGTTATATATATTCAATTGCAAATATTGCGATCGTGTTTTGTTGGGCAGTGCTTTGCGTTCGTTTTGAAATTAAACTTGCAAAAAGCAGTCGACAATAGCTTACCCTTGTTGAAGTTCGTGATTAATTTGTGCCAGCATTTTGAGTAACGTTTTGTGTCGTTTTATTAATTGGTGATACTATAAATTCGCTCGGGATCTTAAAGTGTTCTTATGGTGATTCCTATTTAGCTTTCAATTATAATCACTAGTAGGTAGGTAACAACAGCCATTTAATAAGGGCACTTAGCAATTAATATTGTTAACGTTTTAAACGTCATCCGGTGGAGTAAGTCTACGTATTTTAGCGAGTGCTGATTGGTTAAGAGGATTGTTCGAGGCTTCCCATTGGTTGTGCAGCGTCACATGACAGCTGTCTTACTCTGAATCTACCCTGTGATGTTCGCATTATATACTTGTTTCCACAGTTCTTCTGTCGCACACGGCGTTTTCTACCACGCCATGTTCCTTGTGACTTGAGTTGTTTCCTCGCGCTCTTTTCCTGTTATCCCTGACCCCTGTTTACTCTGCAGCTTTTCCTCTTAATTTCATGTTGTCTCCCAACCTGAATCCCACCGACCTAATTTCCTCTCTGGTTCCCAATCTATCCAATCATTCATTTCCGGTGTCCCCAACCCGAATTTCTTTAATACTCAATTTCCTTAACTTCTAAAAATCTCATAAACCCCTAAACCCTCCATTTCTCGATGGCTCGCTAATTTGAAAGTGGCGTAATTCTCTCTAGGTAACATGATTCCCAATTTCCTAAACTCCATGATCTATTTATTTATTATTTTATAACTTCCTTGTGACTTGAGTTGTTTCCTCGCGCTCTTTTCCTGTCTCCCAACCTGAATCCCACCGACCTAATTTCCTCTCTGGTTCCCAATCTATCCAATCGTTCATTTCCGGTGTCCCCAACCCGAATTTCTTTAATACTCAATTTCCTTAACTTCTAAAAATCTCATAAACACCTAAACCCTCCATTTCTCGATGGCTCGCTAATTTGAAAGTGGCGTAATTCTCTCTAGGTAACATGATTCCCAATTTCCTAAACTCCATGATCTATTTATTTATTATTTTATAACTTCCGATCCCCCAATTTCTATAATGAAGCAATGTGAATCTAAGACTTTAAGAATCTATTAAATGTAAGAATCTTTCACTAAACACACCCTTTTTCCATAGGGAATGTTGCATTTCGTGAGCCATGAGGTGGAGTGCTCGCACACGTATCAGGACCAGAAACCTGGCACCTCGGGTCTTAGGAAGCCTGTAAAGACAGTCCAGCAGCCCTGCTACGTCGAAAACTTCATCCAATGCATCCTGGAGACAGTGATTGAGTTGGACGACTCCAACAAGAGGCTGCTCATCGGGGGAGACGGTAGGTACTATAACGATGCTGTCATCCCAATCATCACCCGGATGGCAGCAGCTAATGGGTTCAAGGAGATCATCATAGGACAGCACGGGTTGTTCAGCACTCCTGCCTGCTCCTCTTTCATCAGGAAGTATGAGTGTGTGGGAGGGATCATCCTCACGGCATCCCACAACCCTGGGGGTCCAGATGCTGACTTTGGGATAAAGTACAACGTGGGAAATGGGGGTCCTGCCCCTGACAACGTCACCAATGCTATCTTCGAGAAGACCAAGACCATCAAGTCCTTCAAGATCCTAGATGAGTTTGAGATATCCCTCAACTACCCTGGTGAGAGGTTCGTGAAGACGGACCAGGGTAAGGTTTTGGTTCGTGTTGTAAACGGAGTGGAGTGCCATGAGGAGTTGCTGTCCAGTATATTCGACCTGCAGAAGATCAGAACGTACCTCAGAGACAACAAGATCCGGATAACGGCAGATGCAATGTCTGGAGTCATGGGGGCCACCGCACGCCGCATATTCGGCGAGGTGTTGGGGGTTAAACCCTCCCACCTCATTAGGTGCACTCCCCTTCCTGACTTTGGGGGCGGGCACCCCGATCCTAACCTAGTGTACGCTGAGGCACTTGTAAAAACCATGAAGTCTGGAAAGTACGAGTTTGGAGTAGCTTTTGATGGGGACGGTGATCGGAACATGATTCTAGGGAAGGACGGTTTCTTTGTCTCTCCCAGCGACAGTCTGGCTGTGATAGCAGCAAACCTGGACTGTATTCCATACTTTGCTAAGGGTAAAGTCGCTGGTGTAGGAAGGAGCCTACCGACTAGTGGAGCGGTGGACTTAGTGGCAAAGACCCGAGGGTTTAACATCTTCGAAACCCCCACTGGGTGGAAGTACTTTGGTAACCTGATGGACGCTGACATGATATCGCTGTGCGGAGAGGAGAGCTTTGGAACGGGCAGCAACCACATCCGAGAGAAGGATGGGATCTGGGCAGCGCTGGCTTGGCTCTCCATCATGGCTACTCGTGAGATGAGCGTTGAGAAGCTGGTGACGACTCACTGGAGGGAGTTCGGCAGACACTACTACACCCGACACGACTACGAGGCACTGTCTACTGAGGAGGGCGCCCAGGTCATGGAGACAGTCAACAAGTTCACTGCCAAGGACGCCGAGTTGCCGCCCATGGGGGACAGTCCAGTGGCGTCCTGTGTCAACTTCTCCTACAAGGACCCCGTGACCGGGGACAAGGCAGAGAAACAGGGCGTTGTCTTCACCTCGGAGGCCGGGTCCCGGGTCATCTTCCGGCTCTCCGGCACAGGGTCTACTGGGGCCACAGTCCGGATCTACCTGGAGTACTACTCGGCAAAGTACTCTGAGGGACGGGCAGCGGAGGACATGCTCGAGCCCTTAGTGGAGTTCGCTCTAGGAGTAAGTGACATCAGGAATATCTCCGGGAGGAGCGCACCGTCTGTCATTACCTAATTAGCTAATTAGCGTAAAGTACGTGTCGACGGCTCAGTAGGCAGAGAGAGAGAGAACTGCTTTTGGGAAGTTTGTATTACTATTAGAGAAAGTTGTGTGGGTTTATAGAGCATATATATTAGATAAATATATTCGAGTTTTAAACTTTTATATGCATAACATTAACATAACATCATTATATAGAGCTCCGGAGCATTTGGTGTTTTTAATTACTCTGCATTTACTTCTTTACTGTTTAACGGCATGTCATATATATAGAAAAATAGAAAGGTATTATATAAAAAACTTTCTAGTGCTATGTTATGTGTTTTGTTCGTGATGCATGCTTTGGAGACTGTTAGAGTAGTTAATTTCTGGAGAGTTTTTGGCTCTGAGTGCCGGTATTTCATCAGGTATTCAGACTATTCATAACTTATATATCTCAGAATAATCGGTAATAATAATATCCACAGTTTGCACTGCACGTTGCTCTGTGTAAAGTTAATCAACTTCGTACTACATTTGTTACGAACTAAACACTTGTTTGCTTAATATTAAGGACCATCTGCGCGAAGTCGTTGATATCCTATGCGGTTTACCTGAAGGTTATATTATTGTCTGTATAAAATGGTACTTTGTATGTGGTAAACCAAAATATATTCACTTATTGTATCATGCCGTGTAATTCAATAAGTACTACAAGTTCAAGCTTGGTTCTAAGTTTACGTGTGAAATTCAGAATATTTATATCAGTTTAATTTAAGTGATTGATAAATTTGATTAGGGGAGTTTTTAATTTTTAAAAATATAAGCTTTCAATGTGTTGATTACTGGGGTTTGGACTTTTTTGATAATATTTTTAAGTAATTTATAGCATATTTTTCTATTAAATTTCGCGAAAAAACCATATAATTTCCGCTCTGCCCAGGCCTGTCAAGAACCAATTTAACCGCCGCAAAAATTCGGTATTGCGGCGGTTATCATATCGTACTTACTGACGATATGATATTTTATTATCCCGTTTAACTTTACCTAAAACTGTTGAAAAGTATTTGAAAACTGAGAAAAGCTCATGCTACAGTTCACTCGCTCGGTTTCAGGACTTGAAAACATCCCAACTACAGACCTTACTCGAGATAGAGACTCCTTAGCATCACTAATTCTCCCTTCTTAGTCATAATAACGCCGTCACTCCTAATGGCCTTAACCGTGGCCGATTTAGTCATAATAACGCCGTCACTCCTAATGGCCTTAACCGTGGCCGATTTGAAAACATCCCAAAAAGTGTTGACACGTAGCCGGCCAAACTTACATCATGCGTGCTCAAAAGTCTTGCTGGGATTAATTCTCCGCTTCTTGACAGACCCTCTCGGCTGAATATGATGTATAGGTATATAATGTTGAATTTCCATTTCGTTAAATATTTAGTAATTTTGTAGGTTAATTTACGTTTTTGATTTGTGCCCAAGTATCTCGTTTCAGGGAATTATTTGGGTAAGTTCCTCCTTCCAACTCGAGTGTTTCTGGAGACGTGTAGAATGTTAGGTTTCAGTGAAGTATAATAATATGTTATTAAAGTGTTTAGGAAGTGTGTCTTATTTCGATAAGTTAACTCATTTTAGCGTTATCGGCATGACACCAGGACGTTATGACCATATAAATTACAAGGACTGTTCTGTCCAATAATATCTTTATTACGAACGGTAGTAGGTATTAGATGTCAGTGTGCATGCATTAAGAATATTAATGCACGATTCTTCAGGATTATATATTATCACAATATATTAGCCGTAAGAAGGAATTTCGGCAGCACGAGCTTATGTGTTACAGTTTCATTATATATTACGAATCAGTCCATTGCGTCGCATTGTGTCTTTCTCTAGTCTCCCCCTATTCCGTCCCCTCACTCACGCTTTATATCCACCACCAACTCCCTCTGTGTAGCAAATATAGGCGGCTTTACGTCACTGAAAAGCCACTTTGCGCCGTGATAATTAGCTCACATATTCTGCGGGCGGCAATCACGCTCATTAGAGGTCCAGCTGACGTGCAGGTGGCTGTGTGTCGAATATAATGTAGGTATTATGTCAGTTGTAAAACACGCGTGATTTTATCAGACTTCTCCCAGCAGCAGTGGATATATAAGATGTGTATTATTAAACATTGCCGCTACTCACAGCCTCCCTCTCCTGTTATTATCATACGTGCCTTTATTTCCCTCTCTCTCCGCCTTGTAATGCTGCTGCTGCTGCTTTGAGTTGTTCTGAGTAGATTTGATATGCTGTCAGTCACTTCAATACGCCGTAAACTTCCCAGTAAAACAGCACATTGATATACGTGACTCGAGGTTTTTAACATGGAAACGTCTTGTTCGAATGTTCGGAAATGACGTAATTTGTTGAGGCAGTTTTCGACACGTTGCAAAGTCCGAAATATATGGTATTCGGTCATTTGGCCTAACTGGAAATCTGGCCTAACACTGGTTAGGGTTAGGAGAGAGAGATAAATTCAAAATTTCTTGAGTATTTCTCGAGTTTAAGGCGTTAGGCCAAATGTCCAGTTAGGCCAAATGACCTAGAACCAAATATATTGAAGCCATATTTGTTCCTCTTTGATGCCATCAAAGTCTTCTGCCAAAAACGGTTCACATGTATACATCACACACAATTCATACATTTTCAATCAAATTACCTCATTTGAAAGTCAAAACATGTTCGTTAATTGATTATTTCACCAGACCATGTTTCAAATCGCCCCACTAGACCCCTTCCTTCTGTCACTAACTACATTCCTTCTGTTACTAAATACATTCCTTCTGTTACTAGGTGAAATGTCCGATGGTACGGCTAACCTGCCGGACCAGAATGGGGCCCCGAAACCCAGCGTCCAGCAGGGTAACGGGCCCGTGCCCTCCCCTGCCCAGCCTCTGCCGGGGGTGGGGGTGGTGCAGAATGGGGGCGTCACCCCGGACCAACAGCAGCAGGGGCAACTGTCTAACGGGGCTGTGACCAGGAACAAGCGGATGTGCAGGAGGAAAACCTCCTTCAAAGACGATTACACGACCAAGACAGCTAACCAGGTACACAATACCACTTCAAGTACAAATGTACAATGTACATTTGTACAATAATGTACATTTTACAATATACTGTTCAAACAATACATGCATCACACACCATACATTGTGTGCAAACATTTAACTCACAGAAACCATGGTATTGGTACCAAAGCAGGGACCCAGAACCATCATTATTTGAAATCACCTTGTTGAGCTGCTGCAGCTATGTCCTGACAGTTATATAGGTCCCTGACATTTGATAGTGTTTGTGCGGGCTCATTTGACATTTGATGAATAGGGATGCTCCTTGTCTTGGGATTAATTTAAGATTGAAGTCGCATTGTTTACTGCGGCTGCATAACCACGCCTGATGAATCCATAATGGCTTTTAATTTAGACATCCACCGGGAGACATAGCATATGGTATAATTGCTGACCTCTGTTTGTAATGGTATGAAATCACCGCGCTGCTGGGGTAAGAACAGTAGGGTCAGGAGTCAGTTTCAGCATAATAATATCGATGGATCAAACAACAGCTGGGTTGCTAAGTGTTATGCGAGTTATATACGAAAAGATAACACAGACATTAGACACCCTTGAGTGCATGAAACATGCACTTTGAACAGGCTAATATTCTTTCCTCAGTGTCTGCGCTATTCTGAGTAGCACAGCACTCCGCACTGAATAACACATGCTCTCTGGACAGAATCATATGCACGCTGGACAGAACAGCACATGCCACATGCACGCTGGACAGAACAGCACATGAACTCTGGACAGAACAGCACATGCACTTTGGACAGAATAACACATGCACTGTGGACATAACAGCACATGCACTCTGGACAGAATAACACATTCGCTGGACAGAACAGCAAATGAACTCTGGACAGAACAGCAAATGAACTCTGGACAGAATAACACATGCACTCTGGACAGAACAGCACATGCACCCTGGACAGAATAACACATGCACTCTGGACAGAATAACACATGCACTCTGGACAGAACAGCACATGCACTTTGGACAGAACAACACATGCACTGTGGACATAACAGCACATGCACTCTGGACAGAATAACACATTCGCTGGACAGAACAGTAAATGAACTCTGGACAGAACAGCACATGCACCCTGGACAGAATAACACATGCACTCTGGACAGAACAGCAAATTAACTCTGGACAGAATAACACATGCACTCTGGACAGAACAGCACATGCACCCTGGACAGAACAGCAAATGAACTCTGGACAGAATAACACATGCACTCTGGACAGAACAGCACATGCACCCTGGACAGAATAACACATGCACTCTGGACAGAATAACACATGCACTCTGGACAGAACAGCACATGCACTTTGGACAGAATAACACATGCACTGTGGACATAACAGTACATGCACTCTGGACAGAATAACACATTTGCTGGACAGAACAGCAAATGAACTCTGGACAGAATAACACATGCACTCTGGACAGAACAGCACATGCACCCTGGACAGAATAACACATGCACTCTGGACAGAATAACACATGCACTCTGGCCAGAATAACACATGCACTCTGGACATAACAGCACATGAACTCTGGACAGAATAACATATTCGCTGGACAGAACAGCACATGCACCCTGGACAGAATAACACATGCACTCTGGACAGAATAACACATGCACTCTGGACAGAACAGCACATGCAATTTGGACAGAATAACATGCACTGTGGACATAGCAGCACATGCACTCTGGACAGAATAACACATTCGCTGGACAGAACAGCAAATTAACTCTGGACAGAATAACACAAGCACTTTGGACAGAATAACACATGCACTCTGGACATAACAGCACATGCACTCTGGACATAACAGCACATGAACTCTGGACAGAATAACACATTCGCTGGACAGAACAGCACATGAACTCTGGACAGAATAACACATGCACTCTGGACAGAACAGCACATGCACTCTGGACAGAATAACACATGCACTCTGGTCAGAATAAAACATGCACTCTGGACAGAACAGCACATGCACTCTGGACAGAATAACACATGCACTCTGGACAGAATAGCACATGCACGCTGGACAGAACAGCACATGAACTCTGGACAGAAAAGCACATGCATATTGGACAGAATAACACATGCACGCTGGACAGAACAGCACATACACTCTGGACAGAACAGCACATGAACTCTGGACGGAATAACACATTCACTGGACAAAACAGCACATGCACTTTGGACAGATTAACACATGCACTCTGGACAGAATAACACATGCACTGGACAGAAAAATACATTGATATTCTGGACAGAATAACACATGCACTCTGGACAGAATAACACTGACGCTCTGGACAGAATAACACATGCACTTTGGACAGAATAACACATGCACTATGGACAAAATAACACATGCACTCTGGACAGAATGTTAAAATAACACATTCTAGACAACAAATCTATTTAGATGACTCCATTATCTTCTGTTTTCGAGCCCTGAGAGCTTTATAATATTGTACGTTAGTGGATATATTGCACCAGGTCGACCTGACTAAAATGGTATAATTACTACTGAACAACTTTTCTGTGTTACAAAAAAATCACGACTGTTCAAAGAGCGTTTGAATATATTTTTCAGAATATTATACAACAATCCATTCTCATTCTGCTACCGACAATTTAAACTTTTATTCTAATAAAAGTAAAATCTGAAAACATCAGTGCTGTCACTGTCACGCAGCACTGTGCAGTACATGCGTCGTACATCCAGGTTGTAGCTGGTGTTGGCCATTATATTTATTATAATATTATACTTCTACTAAAAGGGGGACTCTTTTTGACTCCACAGTCCCCCAAGTATTACCGAGCTCTTGGGATCCGTGCCCAAAGCAGTGGAGCTCTGTAACATTTGGGATATTGTGCATGGAAACAAGTCCTGTACCTCTTACCTTAGGAGGTCTATTTATAAAAGTTGTAATTTGGGGATTTTTCGAAAAAATCCCCATATTTTCAACCTACCAAAATTTTGCCCGCCACAATTTTACTCCCCGATTTAATTCAACCCGCTTTCGAAATTTCTTGAACTATCTGTACTAAACAGTACAATATCGTTTCAGAGATGAGTTTTCAGATAGTTACAGATAATTAAGTCAAAGTCAAATGGTTAAAACAATTGAAATTCAAAAGTTTAGAACAGGTATTAATGAAGCAGAGGCTCAGGAAGACGATCAAGAATTCGATTTGTAATATTAGAATTAATCTATTTTTCCATTGTTTTCCGCAAAAAATCTTTCATTTGTCAGAAAAAAGTTAGAAAAATCACCCAATTTTATTTGGTGGGTGAAATTGGGGGATTTTTGAAAAAAATCCCCATATTTTCAACCTACCAAAATTTCAAACAACGCAATTTCGACCCATATAAATAGACCTCCTAAGGTATTTAACCCGAATCCATCTCTCAGATCAAGTCACTGCGACTAAAGAACACGAATGTTGCCCGGCCCACCCGCCTTCCCAAACTACCTCCCAAGCCTTGCAAAGCAGGGACTAACGTTGTCGTGAAGGGGAAGGTTCTGCAAGAAGTCCCTGAAGGTATATCGTCTTAAAATATACTGAATTATACCGTACTCTCCCACATATTTCATTATCGACTACTATAGAGTTATTGACCTATCAACCTATTAACTAAGCTTCCAATAGATAACAAAAGTAAAAGTGTATAATACCGGACCAATCATATTAGAATTCTGTGGTTTTTTCCGAGAATATCATCGTACACTGATAATCCATGATGATGTTTCACTGTCCCTCCTCAGGTTTACTGGTTATGTCGATACAGTGGCGAGGCAAGGAGTACTGCGGTTGTTTCATGGACTCCAGCAAACAAGGCTGGGCTCTCCCCAGGTAACGTGTAGGTCTTCGGAAACTGAGAATCACTCTGAAATTAACAACTGACAACGGTCGCGCGGCACCGTACACCTACGTTATCATTGTTACCGACCCCGTACGTACGCAGAGGTGGAAATTTCAAAATCAAATCAGATGGCACATGTGTCATTGTTGATAGGAGTAAATTCCAACAAAATCCTCTCAAGTCTTAGCAGAATGATATTCAGTCGGAACTAGTTAACGACCTGCGTCAAAAGTCTGCTAAGATATGCAAGGACTCTAAATTCTCCTGTAACTACACCATATATTTTGCTGCCTTGACTCGACTCCTGAGTAAAATTTTGATTAAATGCATCTCTTCTCAACATTTTATTTTTCTATCCCAGATTCGATGATCCTAAAGTTAGCTCTATCGCATTCCTCACGAAGAAAGCCCAGCTGCTAGCCTCAGACGTCGATGACAGTACAGATGACGAATACTCTCCAAAAACTAAAAGGTAATTTCTAACCGACATCCGGCGTACTTTTTAATTTTAATACACACTCGTATGGCTACCATGGGCTTATTCTGTTTTAATCTTCATTCGTGATATATAATTATTGGCTTATACAGGGTTTCCCTAATTTTTAGATCCAAGGAAATACATGTGGACATGCTAATTATTTAATTAAAATTTGATCAATGTAATTAATTTTAAGATAGTAAGATACTGATGTAGCAAGTTGAATCTGTCGTGTCAAGTTCAAATTTTGCAAATAAAATGTTATAAAATTGATTTTATGATGAAGTAATGCTAAGCAGTTAGGCAACATACTGATGAATCAGTACAAATCTATAACGTTAATTAAACAAATCAAAGCGTTAACCTAAGGATTCCTATCAGTATCAGTGTCATCATGTTTTCATGCATTATTCATTGCTGGCAAGAGGTCCATTAACTTTATATTCTTGGTCTTCTGAATATGAATATCGTCATAGTCGATAACGGCGGTCACCTTTGTCGTTATAGTAAAGGCGACAAAATCGCCAAATAATGCCACTAGCCAGTGTACTCCTTTTAAGTGACTATTAATCGACCACAATACCAATTGTCCATAGTGGCGATTCACAGCAATCTAAATTGAGATCCTTGTCCACGCTTTCCTTGACAATAGATCTAAGTCTCTTAATAGTCACAATTACATCTTGCAGGAAGAGAGGTGCTAAAGGCAAGAAAGCTAAGAAAAGGAAAGTGAAGAACGGGGACACATCAAACGGCAAAGCTGTGAGAACTCCCACGAAACCCAAAGGCGGCCGCGCGTCTACCGTTGATAAGCGGAGGCAAAGCACAGACACTCAGATTGAAAAACCAGAACCTTCTTCAGACAAAACGAACTCAGAAAAACTCCCCTCAGAGAAACCCGTCAATACCTCAGAAAAACCGGGCGCAGAAAAGCCGACTTCGTCAGAAAAGAATACCAAATGCACGGATAAAACTGCCAAACCGGAGAAGCAATCAGCAGCTCCAGTGAAATCCGAACCGAAAATCGTTGCATCGGCTGCTCCGCCTGTGGACGACGTTTTACGATCCACCAAACCTACCGTAATCTCCTCTTCCTCCTCCTCCTCGTCTGAGAAGCCGCCGGTGGAGAAGCAGCAGAGCGTGATCGTCAAGACGGAGTCCGCCGCCACTCCGCGGTGTGTACAGTCGCCCATGGTGGCGGACGTGCCCCAAGCGCTACCTTCCCCGAACTCTGTTATCTCAGCCCTCCCCAAACAAATACGAGCAGAAAAGACTGCAACCATACCCGTTGGAACGCTCTCCAACTCCTTGCTACTAAAGCAGTCCTCCGTCCCTCGAACAGTCAACTCGCCCTTCAGCACCATCACATCGCCCGCTCCGCCGATAAACGGCGCCCTTGTTTCGCCCCTCCACAACCACTCCTTCCCACTGATAGTACCTCCCCCCTTCTTCATTCCCAATTTTTTACAATCGGCCAAGTTCCTCGCGGAAGGCGCAAAACGGACCCAGCCTGGTGATTCCAGTACGACGACCTCTGTGACAGGGGGAAGTGATTTCAGTAGTGTTTTCGGCAGGAACACGGTCTCAGCTGCTAGCACAACCGCCGAAGTATCGAATATCATGTTAGAGAATCAGTTACGAAACAGCCTGACATGATATGTTTTATCTCCCCTATGTTTTATCTCACACATGCCAGTGTGTGAGCTGATGACGAAGTAAGGCACGTGGAGCTAATCCTATGTTGCGATTTATTGCTCTAAAAGTGCCGACATGTATATATCACTGAAGAGTAACCAAGTGATTTATGCAGCAGGTGATAATCATGAGAAAGATTTGTGTTGTTTGATTTCGGTGAAACTTATCATAAACCCGTGTGCTCTGATATTATATTTTAATTAAACACAATGATTCACAATTCAGGTTTGATTGTTTTATTTGATACTTGTGATCAGAGGACAACGAATTGCTTTTAGGATGATATTGATAGTTCCCTAGTATGTATTAACTTTTAGTTGTTGTTACGATGTCTTTATCAGGGACATTTTGTGCTGAGAATATGTCCCATATTAATATTATGTGTGCACATGCATCGATCGATGAAGGGATTGATAACGATACCCATTTTGATTTTCAGTGTGCGCAATTTACTCTTCATAGAATTTCTGTCGATAGTGCAGTAGTTTTATGCATTTTGTCGGTCGATCCACGTGGACACAATATCAATCTGATAAAAGTTGGAGCTATTTGATGTCCTAGAATGATCTCTCCCACATAATAACCAAGAAGTAGAATAAAGCTGTTTTAAGTTAATTGGTTTTAAATCTGTCAATATTTTCAATTGCATCACACCACCGATGATTAATTTTGAATGTGATACGTCGGTATTAAGATTATTCGTTGATAAAATCTGTTTGAGATGTTACATATTTCGCCCAATTCGAGAAAAGATGGCTCGTACTATTTTGCCTTATAGATCTATTCCATATCGATCGATTAACTTTAAGTTGAGGATAAAAATGCCCACAATATTCTCGGATACACAAGTGTCTCGACCTTTAGACTTTCACGCCGCGCTTGGGTACTTTTTGCAACGCGTAAAAGACAGCGCGCAAAGTAAAAAGTACTTTCAATGTAAGTGCAAGTGCAACACGCCTTTTACTTTTAGAAAGCACCCGAGCGTGGTCACGACTGACTGAAACCCACGGTGGGGTACCACTAAGGGGTTTGAAAGAAAGAAATTATGACAAGAATATGACACCACGGAAATACTTACTTTGTGAGCGTACAACTTTCTCAAAAAAAATCTTTCGAAATTGCATCTGAGCATCTCCCGACTTAATTTTAATTGACCGATTTGCAAATTAATGTTAATATAACTCAAAATACGTAAAATAAGTTGAGAGCTGAAGTTTCTTTTATATGATCGATATTCCTAACACACTCACTGTACGTGTGGCCACAGAGATCGAGAAACGGGAATCATTCTGTTACTGTTAGTCATTAGTGTTATATCGCGTGGCAGATGCTGTTAATTGATCAAATAAGTTATCACGTACGCACAAATGCATTAAGTTGAGGATAAAAATGCCCACAATATTCTCGGATACACAAGTGTCTCGACCTTTAGACTTTCACGCCGCGCTTGGGTACTTTTTGCAACGCGTAAAAGACAGCGCGCAAAGTCAAAAGTACTTTCAATGTAAGTGCAAGTGCAACACGCCTTTTACTTTTAGAAAGCACCCGAGCGTGGTCACGACTGACTGAAACCCACGGTGGGGTACCACTAAGGGGTTTGAAAGAAAGAAATTATGACAAGAATATGACACCACGGAAATACTTACTTTGTGAGCGTACAACTTTCTCAAAAAAAAATCTTTCGAAATTGCATCTGAGCATCTCCCGACTTAATTTTAATTGACCGATTTGCAAATTAATGTTAATATAACTCAAAATACGTAAAATAAGTTGAGAGCTGAAGTTTCTTTTATATGATCGATATTCCTAACACACTCACTGTACGTGTGGCCACAGAGATCGAGAAACGGGAATCATTCTGTCACTGTTAGTCATTAGTGTTATATCGCGTGGCAGATGCTGTTAATTGATCAAATAAGTTATCACGTACGCACAAATGCAAATAGCGCATCGGTGGAAATTTCCGAATCGTTCTCATATTTTACGAAACCCGTTCAACTGTGATGCCATTTATATTCTCAATTGTTAATATGCCATCTAACGCCGATATTTTGTTATGTACTTGCAATATATTGAGTACGTTGCTTATCTTTGGTTTACATAATATATTTGTGTATTGTTTAAGTTCAATGAAAACTATGTCATGAGTTTTAATTATCTCCCGGCTCCCTGATGTGAGAAATCAAATGCAGCCGTTTTTAATGAAACATGAAATGTTTTAACTGTATGGACATATACAATTCACTGTATGGACATACAAAGCATCTTATGTACACCATCAAAATATATACAAAGATCTATTGAATTACTTCGCTGGGTATCATGAATCATCTGAAATCATACTACATCTGCCGAGTTCTTCCGAAAAAGTTTTGATGCATAAAATCATATTTCATCAATAAAACTAATGAATCATCGCTGCGAATATAAACTTCCATCCCAGTCCTGATAGCATCTTCATTTTCAATTTTCTGAGAACGTTTTGGAAACATCGACTCTGAATCAATCAGAAATCTGAGAAAATATCCACTGGTTAAGTTGTAGTTCACCTCCCTCCATGACCAATGTCACATCTTTATTTCCATTATCTACACTGCCGTAATACCAGCTGCCTTGTCTTTGTTGCTTTTGATAACATTCATGATGGAGTGCTCACTTTGCTGCGAGATTTCAGTTAACCTGAGGTCGAATGTTTTCAGGACTTTGTTGTTTTCTAGTCCTTCCTGCAGGATGCGACCACCAGAAACGCCCAATTTATTACAACTGATTATCAAGTTCTCCAGAGACTGATTGCGACTCAGAACTTCAGCCAGACTTGCTGCCATGTGCTCACCCAGACCATTACTAGACAAATCAATTGTCAGCAACGTGTTAGATTTTGTCAGAGCTTGACAAATATTTCTGCCTCCTTCATCTCCAATCCTGTTCAGTTTCAAGTTTAGGATTTTCAGAGTGTTATTCTTTTTCAGGGAAAACGCTATCGCTGAAGCCCCTTCGGCCTTGATTGCATTGTCACACAGATTCACCTCTTCCAGAACTTTGTTTCCAGCCAGCAACTTACCAACAGCTCGACCTGTCTTATCCCCAATTCTGTTATGAGACAGATCTAGAACCTTCAAACCGGGATGCTCGAGTAGGTGACTTATTATCAGTCTCGCTTTCTCGTCCTCAATCTGACACCTCTGTAATCTCAGAACTTGGAGATGAGTGCAAGCCTTGACAGCTTTGGCAAGCAAGCAGCAATCTTTCTGAGTGAACTCGAACAGCGACCACTCAAAGTTCATGCCGCAGTTCCGTACACCGTAGGTAATGGACAGCTCCACCAAGTTGGGCAGCTTGTTGATAATGAGTCCAAAGTCGAAGTGGTCGAGCGAATCGTCGGTGCCCGTGTCTGACCCCTGGTCTGACACTTCCTCTTCTTGGGGGATAGTTGCACTGACGTCCTTTATCTGTGGCAAGAGTTGTCGTATTCTCAGTCTCTTGATAAAATCTTTGGAGAGCTCCAGAGTCTCGGTGATCTGAAAAAAGAGTTTCAAGTCATTAGGTGTCTTCACTAATAGTAATTCGAGTGTAGTTCGAATATTTCATGATATTCATTCAATATGCTAATATGAGCTTCATTTGTCAGTCCGCTGCACTTTTTGTGAAAATGTATATCATAATAGACTAAGAAAAAACATGCCGAACAATTTATTATCTACTTTTCTAATGACTGACTCGTGAAATTCGTGAAATAATTCAATAGATCTGAAATTTTTGTATCCATGAAGTTTTCTAAACGGGTTTCTGTCGATAAACTTCCTGGAAAGGTCGTCATTCTAATTTCTACTCAGTCAGGCCGTGATCTGGGGTTTAAATGGCAGGACATTGACCCAGTGACCCATTGCCAGACGTTTTCTGGCTCCCTTTGATATAAAATATTAAATATTGGCCAAACAACGTCTTGCAAGTGACCCACTGGACCCTTGGCCATGCAACATCACGTAATTAATTGGTATGTAATGCGCGCGTTGTCATGGAAATGAAGATTTTGCGCAGCCGTACAATAATGGCATGTATCGCGGCCCACGTTTAATAATTTTCAGGTGTGCGACCGATATAAATTTGGCAATAATTTTGAAAACCTGAATCACAAAGTTTGGTATTTCAGTAACAATAGGACAATTTTCTCACCTCTGTAAGTTCTGTAGCTTCCGGAACAAAGTTTTCGATGAGATCTGAAAAATTGAAAGTTGATGATCTTGATAAAGGAGCAAAAATTTCGAAATGAAATCAGATGTCATGATAAGTGGCCACTTTTCGTTTTGACAGCAGATTTATATTTACGACACCATGGATCTCGAAGAAAAAGAGCGGAATAAGTGCAGTGATGTAGCTTCTAAATTCTCTATATCTCCACTATTTATGTCAATCATTCTCGGGCTAGCATTGACAGGATTACTGATCAGTGACTTTCTCTGTTACATGAGTACGACATGTATGCCTTCAAAGACAAGCTACAGTATCCAGTTTGTTATACTCATGAGTCATTTGGTAGCAATTGGACTGTTCCTGTTTGCCTTCATACATGCAACAGAGATGAAAAAGCCTGTTCACAAGACACTTTCTATTATGGCAGGGATTCTTAACTTGGTGGTATTCATATTGAGAACGGTTCTTGAACTTATATTTTCGAATTATCACCCTGAGAATTTTGTTAAGGATTAGATATAAATTTGCTTTCCTTTTTAATACAAGTTCGTTTCATTGCCTATAACCCTATAACTCTATTCCCATAAAGAATGAGCGTAAGTACAATGTTTTTTTCAGCCAAAGCGTCTGTGGTTACGCAAGAATGACTGTCAATAATTGAGGAAACGTCCGCATAAGTATATAATTTTAAATAAATTACTCAAATGCTTGAAATATGGTATGGGCATTGGCATTGATTAACAAATGATGGAACACTATTATTTTAAATCAACAAAGAAAACAAAAACCTTCCATATTTCTCTCAAAGAACATTCGCTTCCAGCTATTTCCATATTGATCCGTGTCACAAACTGTCCACCTTGCCTTGCAACTTCGCTTCCAGTAGCCCTCATCCGATACTAACGGAGCAGTTATTCTGAAGTGGGGTAAATGATGTTATTAATGAGTGATTACAACACAATATGAATGATACGATTTAAGAAGTAAAAGTTTGAACGTTTGGCTGATACTAGAGATTTGTGCATCAGAAACTTTCGTAAATCATGCTATTATCGGCTTCAGCTTTTCAGAGTTTTAAGAGCACCGAAGTAGGGTCTTATCAGTACACTTTATTTCTTGTCATGCTTACTTTAGAGGTAAATCTGTCGCAAGAGCTTCCAGCACTTTGTCTTTGTGCTTAGGCTTCAGTTCATCCAGCAAGGGATTATCTGATAAGGAGTTTAGTTGAATATACAACTTGAATGTGAAATCATCGATATCTATCATGGATGAGGGTGAGGGCTAGTTCTTATATATCTATCCGGGGTGTTATGGAAAAATAACAACAATACGTCTAGAAATAAACCTATTTATCGCAGTGAGTCATAGCAAACTAAATAACTAAGATCTTCATGAAATATGTCACACCAAAAACTTGGGTAGCATAATATACGTAGAGTAGGGGCAAAAAACTGAATGTTATCAATGTGATAACCGAACTCACCAGCGAAATTGACGACAATGTGCTTGATACAGATATCAATCAGCCTAGGTACGGTAGCAAGGCTCCTGAAATTGTAAGGACATCAATTATCATTGAGAATAATTATATGGTAACTGCACAGATATAATTCAAATTTCAGATCAATAATATCTGAAAAAGTTGATGCAATTAAAAATTAAGAAACTGATTAACAAAAGTCTAGGCTCAAAACTGCAGAGCCCGGGCAAGAATAATTTAGCCCATAATTTCAGTAAGTTTCTTATGAAAAAAATAATTGCGCCTGCAGCACAATTCTTGCTGTCCTTTTCCCCTTATGCAGGTGCTTGACCTCCCCCGGAACTTGACATGATCAAACCCTATCTTTATCTTTATTACCGAAAGATCAAAGTGGGGCGTTAATGACGTAAACCTGCGATAATTTGTACTGATTTTCAATTTCCCACCAAATTCTGTAATGTAAAAATTTTAATGATAAAAAGAAAATAAAAATGCCGGTATAAGTTAAAAACAGAGTTGACTGACTTCCGGGCCATTTTAACGAGGTTTACTTGACTTCTTGGATAGGATAAACATATTTCATTTCGAACAATTCATTTTCGTCCGTGTTTCCTGATTGAGCCACTGAGCCCAATTTTAATCTTGCTTCGTTCGGTTTAAACATTTTGAACACACTGGTGAGAAAATTGATTTGTCTGGATAGCAGTTGACATGCTCCCAATTCAATTAAAATCGGTAAAATCACCAAAAAAAACTCCCTATTATAGCGAGCACGATGAAATCATTGGCTATTTGGCTCTCCTAGTACTGCTGTGCACGATATTACAAAGTCAGGTGACTCTAGCTGCTCCACTAACTAACCGAACCTCGTCTCCAATAGAACGATCTCAGCAAAGACGATAACACCGATATCGAAGATTTCTCTCCTTCCAAAAATTTTTGAAGGCCTAACTGATAAATCCGGCTCCATTTGTTTCTGCAGAATTTAGTCTAGTTTCACGTAAAAAAAGAATTGTGCAAAAATATCAATCGTAGCTGAAGTTATTAGCCGTTGAGTAAAGTGCACTTTCGAAAAAAACGCGAACTGAGAAAATGAAGATTTTGTGGTTATTAGAGGTTTTTGGACCTCAAATCCTCATTTTAGCAGCAATCAACCCCAAACTTGTAGAGAATACATAAGTTAAGGGGGCCGGGGGGGTCCGAGGTCGATTTCCGGTTTTTTGTTGTTTCTGATAGAGGAGAACGCCAGCTACCAGTAGGTTTTTACCCCATGTAAAAATATTGTTCCTAGCCGAAGTTATGAATTTTTCAAATTACGGGTTCGCCTGTAATTACAGTGCGCGCGCAAACTTACGAAGCGATTTGCCGAAAATCATCTTTAAAATCTATCTCCTCCTACAGTTTTTGAGGAAAACCCTTGAAACTTGGTAGTTATGTTCTAGGGCATAAAACAAAACTTTTGATTGGTCAGATTTTCGATTTAGGCCTCAGAAGTGAAAATATGAATTTTCAAAGTTGGCTCCTGTCCAAAAAATGGTCAAAAATGACGATTTTCAAATTTCAAAAGCCCATATTTTCACTTCTGAGGCCTAAATAAAAAATCTGACCAATCAAAAGTTTTTTTTGATGCCCTTGAACATAACTACCAAGTTTCAAGGGTTTTCCTCAAAAACTGTAGGAGGAGATAGATTTTAAAGATGATTTTCGGCAAATCGCGTCATAAGTTTGCGCGCGCACTGTAATTACAGGCAAACCCGCGATTTGAAAAATTCATAACTTCGGCTAGGAACAATATTTTTACATGGGGTAAAAACCTACTGGTAGCTGGCGTTCTCCTCTATAAGAAACAACAAAAACCCAAAAACCGACCTCGGACCCCCGGCCCCCTTAACGCTATTTACCGAATAAACGAACTGAGTACAACAACTTGGTCCGTACGAACGCGCGCGCGCAAGAAATGGCACGTGCCAATGCCCGTTCTCGGTGGTCGTGCGCATTATCGGCAATCGGAGCAATACTTTTACTGCGACTGAGTGTTGAACCGTGATGATAACGTTACTTCAAGCACCACGGGGGAGGGAAATTATGCGCCTGCATACGGGAAGAACGGACGAAAAAGAATTGTGCCGGCAGGCGCAATTCTTGTTGTAAAACAAAAAGTCGTTGCATGATATTTTATGATAAATCTGATTTGCAAAAATCTACAGAAAGATAGAAAATAGAATAGGATCTGGAATCTTCAATTTGTTGAGATTGCGATACAGTTGATGACAATGGCAACCCTATCGTCATTGTATCGCCAGGGTCTAGAATGATAGAATGGTTCGCTTGTACAAGGTAAGTATGGTGGCCGAAAGTTTAGTGGTACTTTTATACTTTATCCCCCTAAAACGCTAGTAAATTATACCGTCTTTTGTTAACTTTCGATATCTACCAAAGGTTTATCGAGGTTGCCCCCAAATACTTCAAATATTACATACCATTCTGGATCTTCTGCAATAATTCTTCTCATCTTTCTTGGGTCTGCAGCTGGGTTAGCAAACTGAAATTTCATAATACATTAGGTAAGTGAATCAATGTATCAGATAATGGAATAATGGATTATAAGTATTACCAACTGTTTTCAATGAACTTTAATTTTTTTACAAGATTCATGAACTATAATATCTAGAACACCACATAACTATATACAAAACCTACCAGGTTCTGTTCATTTTCATCAAGAAGCGGTGGTTCCATAGCTGTGTTAAAAGATAAGGTTAATACTTTAATAAGAGCATTTTAATGGTGATACATCCATTGGGGAAAATGGCGATTGGCGATAGGTAATAGGTATCGCCATTATGATGATAAATCGCGATAGCCAATGACAACCGTATAATTTAACGTCATTGTCAACAGTACAATGGCAACAATGACCACACAACTGCTGACAAAGTATCTTGAACATTGGTGATTGTCAGACATCCATTATAGATTGGGGCCAGCAGGGATGCTGGGGATGCTCTGTATCCCCTGGGAGTTTGGCTTGCATCCCCTGAAAAAACTTTCATCTGAGCTGTGACTATTAGTCGAAATAGTTGCTCAGCATCCTTTATAATTTGGCCTACATCCCCCAAGCTGAAAATCCTAGCTACATGGCTGGAAGGAAGCTGCCTCAAACTTCCACTTTGTGTTTTGCTGTCTCGTCTGGGCTGAAGATGAGTCTGAGCAGCGTTATTAAGAGGGATGGCTAAAGTGAGAAAAAGCAGAGTAAGGGAAAGCAGTGTCCTCCATGTTACCATTACTTGGTAACTATCCCACAAGTCACTAGACCTATCCCCAAGGAGATAAGAATTTTACAAACTTACAAAAATACCACCAAAGCAAAAAGTCCCTTTTCAAGTGCTATCTATGCTTCTAAATGCTTCTATATTGCGGATTGCCCCACTCATTCTCCTGGAGCTGGGCCCATTGAGCCCAGTTGAACCCCAATCAATGGGAATGTGATTTTACAGTCCAGTTGGGTCAGGCCTCCTAGCGATCCAATTAGTGAGTTAGAAAAAGGGACATGGTACATGTCATCTTTGGCTCATCTCCAACTTAACCTGCTGGCAAGCCTTGACCAGCTTTACAGTGATCTGATTGAAGCCACTGGAAATTGGTGGATTATGAGACCTGTGTCTTCCAGGACTGGTACTTATTCTGCTCTCAGCTCTGGATATCCCTGGCAGTCAAGTGGACCTGTCCACTCAGGAGTTAACACCCTTCATTCTTTCTTACAGGGAAGTCTCCATGCTTGGCATGGCTGCCACTGGCCTGGTTGCTTTCTGTAATGCAACCTCGGCAATAAGAAAAATAAGGCCATTACTTGCTTAAAAGAAAGTGGTTTTATCCTGGCCGGTGGTTTATCTAAGTCTGAAAAAAGTTTGTGGAAATTAATTAAAGAGAAAGAGAGAGGGGCAATGAATCAGTATAGTAGGAATGAATAGTAGGAGAGGGGTAGAATGAAAACAAAAGGGAATGTGAAGCTGAAAAATCAAGAAACAGGTTATGATAAAGAGGGGGCTTTATCTCTCTATATTGTAACAGAAAGGAGCCAGTGGGGTTGTCTTATTTAGACAGGAAAAAGGAGAGCTAGTTAGATTAACTAGTCGGTTCCCGTCCTACGGACGGCGAATGATGGCAGCCGCATGAGCTAACGGCCACATGTCCCTTTGACAGTGATTTGGCCGTGCGAGTTTGGAGGGGAAATTCGAAACTTTAATTTCTGCGGAAAAAAAGCTTCCCACGCCCCAACGGTAACCCAATATTGCCGACAATATTCTCAAAACCTTTACTCATCATAGACAACTCCATAGCGAAGAAATTTCGAAAAAATTCGAAACTTCATTTTTCGCGAAAAAAGGGCGTGGCCCCCCACGCCCCTCAGGGTGACCCAATAATTCGGACAAAATTCTCAAAATTTTTATTCATCATAAGCAACTTGATGGCGAAGGAATTTTGAAAAAATTCGAAAGATTAATTTTTGCGAAAAAAAGGGCGTGGCCTACCACGCTCCTCAGAGTGACCCAATAATTCGGACAAAATTCTCAAAATTTTTATTCATCATAAGGAACTCGATGACGAAGAAATTTTGAAAAAATTCGAAAGTTTAATTTTTTCGAAAAAAAGGGCGTAGCCTCCCACGCCCCTCAGGGTGACCCAATAATTCGGACAAAATTCTCAAAATTTTTATTCATCATAAGGAACTCGATGGCGAAGGAATTTTGAAAAAAATCGAAAGTTTAATTTTTGTGAAAAAAAGGGCGTGGCCCCCCACTCCCCTCAGAGTGGCCGAAAAATTATCTCGGTATTTTTCTAATTTATTATTAAGTTTTTGCAACACGACGGAAAAATAATTTTGTTGCCTACTTGAAATCAGTAACGCCACATATAAATAAATATATATATATTAACAACACGCATTATATATAGTAAGATATATTGTGTTGATGGGTTGTAGGTTGTAACAGATTGGGGTTGGGGCTTGGTGATCATGTTTTCTAACATTTTGACCAGACAAACTGGTGAGACTGAAAAAGTAGAGTGTTGATGAGTGAGAACAGATATTACATCTTCCAAGCTTATATACAGGCACAGCTTGGTAAGATCAGCTGTTTTGGGCTAAGGAGGCTGAGATCCTCATCTGCCCCAGGAGAGGTCCACCTCCCTCTAACATCTGCACAGTCTAAGGTTAGTGACCTGGGATTTTCACTAAAATGCAGTCTGACCTTGGTAAGCCAATAAAATGCAGCATTATCTTTCTGTAAATAACTTAAATACACTTTTAATTCTTATCAGTATGCACTTTATTGAGAGTGTTTCAATGAAGTTAACCAACCAATTTATTTTCAGCATATTATTTCATAATAAATTATATTTATTTCCCTAATGAGTGGCCTGAGATTATGATAGTATGTTGATATATGGAAATGTGAAAACCATTCAAAAGTATGTTAAAACTTTAAAAGCAACACACAGTTAATGATAAATGAACATTGGTAACATTCTTATGCACCATTTAACTCATGTGCCCATTAAACATAATTGAAAAATCATTCATAAACAGTTTAGGGATCGTTCACATATTATTACGTAATCAATTTTTAGCCATTTTCAACCCCCTCCCTCCCCCTCGTAATCAAACGTAATCAAAGCCCAACCCCCCCTCTCTTGAGGGGAATATTACGTAATCATGGCTTAACCCCCCCCCACCTTTTTGAGTAGAAAATGAAGAAAATGGACAGTGTAAATACTTTATCATTGATTTTGTTTCAACTTAGGAAAAATTGATGAAAATATTGAGGTGAGTTTTGAAAAAAATTGCTGAAAAATGTTGCTCTTGAGTTGGTTTTCTGAAAATTTTGCTAAAAATATCGAGAAATTGTGGCAGAAAATTCCAAAAATTGTGTCAAAAATTGTGTCAAAAATTGGATATTTTGATTACATAATCAACCACCAAACCCCCTCCCCCCTCCCCGTAATCAAACGTAATCATTTGAAAACACCCCCTCCCCTAATTGATTAGGTAATATGTGAACGATCCCTAATTAATAGGATAAGGTAATAAATGATCAACTGTGACAAATAAAATACTGTAATAAATAAATTTATGTGATAAAAGTCTAGTATAAGAGTATATACCCTGGCAGTGGTCTTGGCCACTCAGAGTTGCATGCTGCTAATCAGCCCTTGTTTCCAGGAAAGCCTATATGCCTGCACCAGTCAAGCAGTTCAGACAATTCAAGGCAAAAAATCAAACTGTTTGATGTGATTGACCATTTGCAGGAAAACGCAGAATTCTCAATAATGAAATCCAACTCACATACTAATTTGTTGACTGTTGACAGACCCTCGTGAGAATTCAGCACTGTTCTCTGATTCTTAATTGAGCTGATGCAACCTGTTTTGTGGCTTTTTTCAGCAGGTCAGACAACATCTGACAAACAGTTTTGGACTGAAAGGTGAAATTGCTGCACAAAATGCACAAAAATTTGACCATTTCACACATAAAATCAAATTTTTTTAGTTTTTACATTGCCAATCGATCCAAAAAATTTCATGGATAAAGCTTCAAGGCATAAAACAGTGTGCTGAGCTGTAAAACTTTGCATCACTTTGATCCTCAAGTGCTCTTCAATATTAAGCAGAGCAAAATTAGAATTTAATCTTGCCTTTAGTTAAGTTGTTGTCTGACCCTCTTGTGGGAGACCCATGGTCCCCCTGTACCTATGGTGTATTTGGGCTTAAAGGTAGGTAGTATAATACAATAATAGATAGGGCGTCTTTTAGAGCTGTAGGGTTGATATAACATAGATATGACGTCTTTTAGGTTTTAGGAAATCATAGGCACTTATACTCTTATAGATATAGAAGTGGTAGATAAGTTGGTAGAGAAGCTGCGGCTGCAGATAACAGCATAGGTCTTAGGAAACTGTCATACAAACGTCATCACTAGGTAATACGATACACTTTTATATACGTCACATAACACAGCTGCAGTAGAACGTAGGGCAGTGAGGTTGCAGTGTGTTGCGGAGTAACGCGCTGTGTCAGTCACGTGACCCAGCACCTTAACAATGCATAACTCGCAGTAGCTGGTGACTGGTTGGATGTTTTGTTGATACGTGGCTAATTCACGTCTTAGGAATAGGTTAGGGCCACATATTCTTAGGTTTTCTAGAGTGTCCCACTGGCTATAAGGTGGAGCTCTTATAGTTATACATTAACATACACTAGTCCTATTTCATAGGTATTGGTAGGTTTCTTTAGAGTGTCCCACCGGCTATAAGGTGGAGCTCTTATAGTCCTAATTTATAAGTTCGTATTCATTATTCAAGTCCATCCAGTCCATATTGATATGCTATAGGATTAACATAATTGGTTAAAATGGTTTATAAGAAGTGTCCCGTCTCAGGCGGAGCTTCAAATATTTCTCTCGGGCCTATGTCAAAAATGATAGCTTTAATTTCAAGTAATACGTAGCTTTGTACGTATTTTTATTATACATGTAACGGATACACACGTTTTCGTTAAAGATAAAGATAAAGATAAAAAATTTTGATTTGACATCAACACTCATTTCACAAAACAGTGTCCATGATTCAATAAACATTATGCTGGATCTTCCAGCCCATATTATATAGACATTAACATTGAAAAATACATAATACAATTTAATAAATTAACATTTACTGATAAACATAATAATTTAATGGCAAATTAAAATTTTATCTGTATAAATTATAACGTAAATTATAGTATGAATAAAAAGAACAACCTGATAGAATAAAAACCTGCAAAATAGAAGAAACATATCCTGAATTCCCAAGTTGATCAATATCTTAAATTGAAGTATTTCTTCTTAGCTAAAAGGATGCTCCCTTAAGTACTCAACTTGCTTTGATCTATTTACAAGGTATGTTGGAGTATCAATTCTTGATAAAACTTCATAAGAAACATTCCAATAATATCCTACAGAATGAATACCATTTCTTATACATGTGGACTTAAAAGTTTCTAAGTTACATTTAAAATCATTTAAAATCATTTATTTATTAATGATTGATATTGTGATTTCGCCCCATGATTGAAGTCGTGGTGCAAATCACGCAATAGCACGGTTTGAGTATGGGCGACATATTATAGTGATTTAAGTGGTGCCGGCACTAAGGCGAAAAGCATCCACCTTTTAGTTTTGTTATTGTAGGGATATAGTGAATGTGATGTGATCCTTATCCTCATATTCAAGTATTTGTCAAAACATGCATTTGCAAACTAAACAAACCAAAAGCCGCTCGGGCATTTCCACTTTTTATAACCGAGTTTCCTTTGTTTATTGTTGAATGATTACCATTTAAATTACAGCTGCAGCGCAGCATATTCTATCGACGGACGTTGCCCCGTCTATTTCTTCTGACTGGATGGCGAGGTTGCAAAGTGACGTCCCTACGAAACCTATGCACCACCCTATCGCATTGCCGGATTTTAGTTTGTCCAAATAAGATCGTGATCGCGAAGATCGGAAAAGACACAAAAAGATTCGAAAGATCGACAAAAAAGATCGGTGGACAATGACAGCGCGTTACACCGACGTAGCGCGCACTGCATCCATCCTGAAACGCTCAAAGCAAGACATAATGGCGCGCAAAACATGTCATGACTTTGAACCAGAGTTTTAGAACGATTCACGTGCATGTTGCTGACGCCGCGCACTTTGTGCCATTCATTTCTTGCATGCTACGTTTTATAATTTGTTCTTGTGCTAGAGGTTGTGCGACTTGCTGTATTGCGTTTGTTGTTTCAAGAAAATATAAAGTTGAATTGAATGACATGAATGTATCGACTACTTCAGTGCTATAGATTCCTACTTCCTGTCTCTTTAATTGTACCAAATTCTTTGAACTAGAACTGCTGAACTGAACGAGGTTGCCCTAACCAGGGCCCTGGTTACGCGCACGGAGTGCGCGGCGCGGCAAGCGCTAAACCGTATCGACACCCCTGGTTAGGGGAATGAACGAGGATTGATGTCAATCGGACTTATGAGTGGTGTCGTCAGCCAGAGAGCGTCAGCCGAGAAGTGGAGTCATCAGAGGGATTGAAAATTAACAGAAGGGTGGTGAGCAGCGAAGAAAAGTGGTGTCAGCCGAGGAAGAGTGATGTCTCTCAGAAGAGTGGTGTCAATCGAAAAGTGGGTGTCAGCTGAGGAAGAGAGTGACCGCCGAGAAGAACAGTTTCAGCCGAGGAATGGTATGTCTGCAAGAGAAGAGCGATGTCCTGTCAGAGACGAGTGGTGTCCAATCAAGGAGCTTAGAGGAATGAAAGAAAATAGAAGGTGGGTGACAGCCAAGAGTGGTGTCAGTCACAGAAAAGTGGTGTCAGTCGGAGAATCATGAAAAGTGTGTCATTCAGCCGAGGCTAGGTAGTGACAGCCGAGGAAGAGAGGTCAATCAGAGAAGAGTGAGGTCTGGCTTGAGGAAGAGTGGTGACAGCCGAAGAAAAAGTGGTGTCAGCCAAGGGAAGAGTGATGTCTCCTCCAGAGAAGAGTGGTGTCAATCGAAAAAGTGGTGTCAGCCGGAGAAGAGAGGTGACCAAGTGGGGAAGAACAGTTTCAGCCAGAGAATAGTTAGGCCTGTCTGCAGAAGAGAGCGATGTCTGTCAGGAGCGAGTGGTGTCAGTCAAGCTTCAGAGGAATGAAAATAGAAGGGTGGTGACAGCCGAAGAAAGAATAAGTATCAGTCACAGAAAGTGGTGTCAGTCGGAGAAAAGTGGTGTCATTCAGCTGAGGCTAAGTGGTAACCGAGAAGAGAGGTGTCAGTCAGAGAAGAGTGAGGTCTGTCGGAGAAGAGTGGTGACAGCCGAAGAAAAAGTGGTGTCAACCGAGGAAGAGTGATGTCTCTCAAAAGAAGAGGGGTCAATCGAAAGAAAACTGCCTTTTCGACCCTTATTCGATATAGAGGTCTCGAGGAGGTGAAATAGAGGTGTATCTGGTCATAAGTTATGCCCTGAAACCACTGAACCAATGATATTCACCAGTTTTCCTTTGTTTTCCTGTAAAATCTTAAAACCCTATTTTACCTAAAACAGGTGATCCAGGCGTGTCTTCATTTCTGAGGCACCCAAAATCCAAAAATGTCTTTTGACTGATAGAGCTGAAACTTTGCACGCCATTCATGGAAGACCTACGAAAGACACAACAGGCCTCAGAATTCGAAATCACCCATTTTTCGTCTTTTATGGGGGTGAAAAGTCGTTTTCGGCCTGACAACTGCCTTTTCGACCCTTATTCGATAGAGAGTCTCTCGAGGAAGTGAAATAGAGGTGTATCTGGTCATAAGTTATGCGCCTGAAACCACTGAACCAATGATATTTACCAGTTTTCCTTTGTTTTCCTGTAAAATCTAAAAAACCCTATTTTACCTCTAAAAAAGGTGATCCCGGCGTGTCTTCATTTCTGAGGCACCCATAATCCAAAAAATGTGTCTTTTGACTGATAGAGCTGAAGATCCAGACCCCAGTTTCACCCTTTTTAAGCTTTTTAACATAACATGATATAATTTAGTAATTGGTTTTAGGAAGAGGAGAATAACGGAGATTGCAACTTCGACGTCGAACTGGCAGGTAACGATGCAAATAAAATGAATTTAAAATGTTAAGCTTAATCCTCCTCAGTAGTCAATATGCTGTAGACACTGAGTTTGCTTTCCTAGCATACTAACTTTAACTCACTAACATTTTGATTGACTTGCAGACTTTTAGATTTTAAGTTCGTAATCTTGTTTAAAGTATCTCTTAAGTGTAATCAATAATCATTTGAAAACCCCTACCTCCATGCCCTTGACTGATCACACAATAATATGTGAAGGATCCCTAACCTATTCCTGTTTTCCAGATGTGACCTTCCTATCCCGTAAGAAAGACACCATCACGGGCAGCACGCCCCTTCTCTGCTGTGATGTGCTGAAGCTGACGGCCGGACTTCTCCAGGCTGAAAAAAGCAAACCCCTTTCTCGGTGAGTTTATACTCCGCGTATTTGAAATTGGAGCATTGCCAAAGGTGATCACGTGAGAGGCAGTGGATTGAGCGAGCAATGCGCCTATTTCCAATACGCAGACTTTAGTTTGTTCTCGAAGGTGGTTTCAGCGGCATCACTTCACTATCAGTTTGAATGATGATTGATGTCGACCTATAACTAGACCTTATGTTATTCCCATTTATTATTTCTTTTTGTTTGCAACACCCGGTTTTCCTTATCTGAGTATTTGTGAGAAATGATTGATGTATTGCGCTACAAATAATCTTCTGAAACTTGCTGCATTTGAAGCCTCAAATCATTATGTAACCTTTACTTCTGCAGGTACTTTTCTTCATTGGATCCAGAATGCCCCTGCTTCGCGACTCAGAGACGCTTCCTCTGCTGTACCGGCTTATTCTCACTAGAGGGTGGGTCTTTCCTTTCCTTTTCATCGTGTTTTTAAAAATATTGTATTCTGGGGATTCTGGATCGGCTGTGGCAAACCTGGGTGGACTCTGGGTCGGTAAATCCCCAAAGGGTGGACTCTGTATATCGGTAGCCCCTTAACTTTGTCTAGACATTCGAGTTAGTGTTTAACTTTGCCGGATTAAGCATCATGTATAGCGTGTTCTCAGTTCCGTGTTCAATACAAAGAAAATAAAGCATCTCTGCTTTAGGTTGGTAATATAGCCCATAGGTTTCAGTAAGGCAATGTCCTAAGCTTTTATATCTTTGTTTGAAAATTGATGCAACGCAAGTTTGCAATGTGTAGGTACAATATACAATGTATCGTGTAGATTGTACAAAGTGAATAGCTCTTTTGCTCTTCGCAGTATCACAATAGTTTTCTGAAAGGTGGCATAACAAAATATTCCACACACCAGCACAGACACACACACTGTACTAATTTTATGGAATGTGCCACATTAAGCTCCCTGGATTCATTAACACTTTACTGTGGGCCATGTTGAAGAATTGACTTCAGTACAAACTTGAAGTGCAGCTTAATTCCAATCTCTACCATTTGTCAAGTTGAACTTGAAGACGAGAGATATAAACTAAAAATTCAATAAATCTAAATTTTTCAATTATATTTATTTTACATTCCTTTTTACTTCTAAATTATGAATTTTATCAGGCCGCACTACACGTTTAGACAGTTCATACAGGAAGGGAATTGGAACGAAGACCAGAGAAAAGCTATCTGCGCTCCTATAGGTTAGAATTGTGCAGAAAAGGATGAAACAGATCAAAAACTTGCGTATAGTCTGAAATTCTAATGAGATACGTCATAATATTAAAAACTTGAGAACTAAAAAGCATTTGAAATACCCATGCAATTAATGATTATTTCCGCTGTTCTCAGGCATTGATATAGGCGAGACGTACTCCAAACTTGGGAATTGCTGGCGTCTGAACAGTACCGATTTGTTGGTGCTTGGCATTGGGATTGCTCTCTGTGTGACAATACGTAAGTCAATTCTCTATGTCAATTAAGTTTATTAAGGATAGTTATCAAATTACAGACAGATTTAATGCCCATTTTGATGAAGATTGACCCCAGCTGACCCCCTACTGACCCCCTGCTGACCCCCTTTTATTGAGATTCAATGTTCTACCACCACCCCTCTTCAGTGGTTGTTTGCGAAGTTGTGGGCGTGGATCTGGAGACGTATGGGGTGGCGGGCGTCGCTGCGCTTCCCTTCATCCTCGCCTTGCTAAACCGTATCCGAATGAGTTACAGCCACCACCCCCAATATGCTAAACTCCCATCAATTCTTAGCCCCGAATAGCGAAGGAGGGATATAGCTTTAATACCTTATTTGGTGTGTCTGTGGAACTCATTTGAATTAACATAGCTTGTGATGGACATTTTACCATATTTTGTTCGATATCATCCCTTATATGGGCATTTTTGGAGTTTCACAAGAGAATCTGTGATTCTGTGAGTAGTAAGTGTGCATTTTATGGACTGTGGACTTGGAAGAAGAATGCGCGATTGATTCATCATTGCTAGACATGATTAAGTGAAAATGACTCCACTAGTTAGTAGTCACTCCTCATTCTTTGTACCGTCCTTTTTCAAACTTCAGTTTAGTAATGGCTGTGCACTCTATTTCAATATTTTTCATTTACTCATTGTTTTTATAAGATTTTTTGAATTTGAACGTTATCTTTATCTATAGCTGTTAAATAGAACTGTTAAATAGAACTGTTAATAAGAATATATTCTATATATATTCTATAATAATAATATTTGTAGCCCTATTTTCTTACAATGTTCTGCGTT
This sequence comes from Beroe forskalii, assembly GCA_011033025.1. Taxonomy (NCBI): domain Eukaryota; kingdom Metazoa; phylum Ctenophora; class Nuda; order Beroida; family Beroidae; genus Beroe; species Beroe forskalii. The sequence continues at coordinate 150,905 of WFMF01000094.1, read as the reverse complement.
CATTTTGAGCACATTCTTTTCCAACATTTTATATTTTAATTTTGAAATAATATTACTGCGTGTGTGATTTGTGAATACCTACATTTGATATGTTAATATTTCTCTTAATATTTTTTAATCAATGATCCAGTGCGTCTTGACTTTTCAAAACAATTAATGTTTGGTCTTTTGGGTGGTGAATGCTGAATAAATGTAGGCCACTGGCGTATGAAATCACTGCAAGAAATTCTACGAGTTTGTTAGGAATTCAAAAGCTTTTAAACCCAGTGGACTAGCTGCTACATTACCTAATGTACTTTGTCACTTTTCATGATGTAACCCATACAAATGTCTACACTAAACCTAGTACATCGTTCTACTTGAGATGTCGTGTTAAAAGGCACACACGAATGAACAACAGGCGTTTGAAAGTCAGTAATAGTCCCTTATAGACCCTGATAATGACGACATTCTCATTCAATTAGCGTTTGTGTGGCAGCTTCAAACTTAACTGGATCTTAAAACGACCAGAGATATAATCCTGCGTCGATGACAGTGGCTGGAGAGATAATAAGATTTTAATTGGTGTAACAAGCAGGCTAAACGGTTATTATATTGGTCATGTAGCTGTGTGTATAACTGTGTGGAATCATCGGATGGTACAATTTGATTGAATGATTTAGATGTAATTAGTTGGTCCGATCATATGAACAATTAGTGAATAGTTTTGGTTATTCATTCTTTCATTGATGATTAATGGTCCAATCAAAAGAAATTGTAGTGGATTGAAATTAGATGGAATACATCATGTCATCATAGAATCACGCATGCAATATTACGAATCTACTGGACACCACTCTAAGTTGCAGGAGTCTATGCAAACGTCAAAGTATGTTTCCTGACACCACTATGTTTCCTGGCACCACTATGTTTCCTGACACCACTGTGTTTCCTGACACCACTATGTTTCCTGACACCAGCTGACACCACTATGTTTCCTGACACCACTATGTTTCCTGACACCACTATGTTTCCAGACACCACTATGTTTCCTGACACCACTATGTTTCCTGACACCACTATGTTTCCTGACACCACTATGTTTCCTGACACCACTATGTTTCCTGACACCACTATGTTTCCTGACACCACTATGTTTCCGGCACTACCATGTTTCCTGACATCACTATGTTTCCTGACACCACTTTGTTTCCTGACACCACTATGTTTCCTGACACCACTATGTTTCCTGACACCACTATGTTTCCTGACACCACTATGTTCCCTGACACCACTATGTTTCCTGACACCACTATGTTTCCTGACACCCTATGTTTCCTGAAACCACTATGTTTCCTGACATCACTATGTTTCCTGACACCACTATGTTTCCTGACACCACTATGTTCCCTGACACCACTATGTTTCCTGACACCACTATGTTTCCTGACACCACTATGTTTCCTGACACCACTATGTTTCCTGGCACCACTATGTTTCCTGAGACCACTATGTTTCCTGACACCACTATGTTTCCTGACAACAATATGTTTCCTGACACCACTAGTTCAGACTAAGTAAGTGACGATAGTCAATGTGCTTTATTTGCCAGGGCTTCACACTATAGGTCTTCCAGAGCTACCATTTATGAATAGAAGTGCACTGAATTAAAACAATAGTTTCAATGCTACAGTGACACAGTGTTCTGTGTTTATGGACATCTTTATCAGTAGGTACATACATAAAAAGGTACATACATAAAAAGAACATTGTTGAGACAGCCTTTGCACTCGATCATAGTATACAAGTTAGGAATTTATTCATTGCAGACGAATCTAACGACTACTGTACACGCTGCCGCTGTAGTACAGAGTGAGGATTGCTATAGTATAAATTCATCTGCATGTACGATCATCTGACGTAATAAATTTTAATTTGAGTGTACTGTATGCTGGAGTAATTTAGAGCTTCTCGAACCAAACACTGTCGTAAACGGAACGCGCGCTTTACTTTGTCAATATTTGTGCAGTCTCCGCGCAAATTTGTTATTATTTGCGCGCGCATGGTAAATTAAAATTTGTCCGCATTCCTTCCATTTCTCGTTTCGTTCTACCAGTTTTGCCGCCTTTTTCTGATCAGCAGGCGGATTTACGTTATCATTTTTGCCACATACCCGCCCAGTCAGCCAGTTCTCGTTTTTATTCAAGTCACCAGTATTGTAAGTGGTTGGATTCATCTTGTCAGTCGTCTCTTGATCTCGTGAAGTTCCACTGATGATTCGTAAGCACCCCATACGCGTGAGGTAGTCAATCGTGCTAGTAGCATGTGCGCAGTTTACGGAAGAACGCCAATTTGGCGACAAAACGGCCCAATTTCACTGCTCAATTTGAGATCACATCCATCCTTCATTACTCACTACCTCACTTGTTTCATTTCTGTGTGTAAGTGTGTACAATTGGTTACAACTTTGTTTGTAGGTACTAGATACTTGTGTTTTGCAAGTTTTAGATTGAATACAGTTGCTGCTAATTCCTCTTTGTTTCATAAGTTTTTCATTTGGCATCATGACTCATTATGTTAGCATAAAGAAATATTTCTAACATAATCAATTTGTCGGGTAGTAACAAGAATCAGAAAAAGGGGAGACCAGAGTAAGACACAGCCTATGGTCTCTCCCATCAGAGTAAACGCAGTGATCTGGGTGAGCAGGATAGCTTAGGATCTTAGCAACAGTACGTTCAGAATATTTCGAACTTGTTCCCGATGAAGGTGAATTACGCTGAAATCAATGATTTTATGCTTTAATATTGTCAGCACTAGGTCAAATGACCGGGTAATTGCAACACATAGAATTTATTGATGCTTGACACCCAAAATACAAGCTTTCAAAGACCATACTTTGGGTACACCAAGCTTTTGTCATATAGTAGCTGTTTTGTTGTATGTGACCGGTGGTACGCGATCACTCAAAGAAATATTTCTAGGAGATCCGATCAATAGTTATACTCATCATCCCAGATGAGGGAGGAATGCTAAATTGAGCGATCTAGGCAAGTTGTGAATAACTAGAAACTTATTTACAAGTTTAAAACATTTCCTTGTGTTTAGTCAGCACTGGCTAAAACGAGCAAAGCATTGCTTCCTCTTATGTATAGCTCCGCTCGTTTCAGCAAGTGCTGACAACATGAACGAAACACAAGGAAATGTTTTAACCTTGTGAATAAGATCCCAGTTATCATCAGTACTTGTCAAATCACTTTTAGCAAGATTCAGCTCTGAAAGATGAATTACTAAATGCTATCCAGCCGTGATTTCTCTAATATTTTCTGATACTACCTGTTAGCTATTGACGGGTCTCATAATAAGAAACTGCGAGATGTAACTGTATTATGGCTGCCAACCATTTACGGTGTCAACCATTTTGGGTGTCAACCTTTAGCGTGTCAACCATCTTGGGTGTCAACCATCGATAAATTAATTTATAGGCAGCAAAACTGCCGGCCATTCGAGAGAAATGTTGAAATGGTATGACGTTACCTACCCGGCATTTCTCCTATGGGTCACCTGAAATGTGTAACAAGTTTATGTTTAACAAAAACTTGACCTTTCAATTCATCGTTTTTCTGATTTCTGGGAAAATTTACCCATTCTTATATCAAAACATTCCGTGGGTCCAAAATCTTAAATTCTTTGATGGCTCGAATTACCGGCAGTTTTGCTGCTTATACTCTTATAAATACATTTATCGATGGTTGACAACCAAAATGGTTGACACCCAAAATGGTTGACACCCAAAATGGTTGACACCCAAAATGGTTGACACCCAAAATGGTTGACACCCAAAATGGTTGATGACACCCAAAATGGTTGATTACACTCAAAATGGTTGATGACACTCAAAATGGTTGATGACACCCAAAATGGTTGATGACACTCAAAATGATTGATGACACCCAAAATGCTTTATGACACGCAAAAATGGTTGACAGCCATAATACATCAACATTTCAGAGTATCATATGACCTGTCAGGCAGTATCCAAATATATAAGAGAGATCACAGCTGGATGTCATCAACCATTTTGGGTGTCAACCATTTTGGGTGTCAACCATTTTGGGTGTCAACTATTTGCAAACCAAATTTTGGGTCAACCATTTTTTGGGTTCAAACCATTTGGTGTCAAACCATTTTGGTTGTCAACCATCGATAAATGTATTTATAAGTATAAGCAGCAAACGGCCGGTAATTGGAGCCATCAAAGAATTTAAGATTTTGACCCACGGAATGCTTTGATATAAGAATGGGTAAATTTTCCCAGAAAAACGATGAATTGAAAGGTCAAGTTCTTGTTAAACATAAACTTGTTACACATTTCAGGTGACCCATAGGAGAAATGCCGGGTAGGTAACGTCATACCATTTCAACATTTCTCTCGAATGGCCGGCAGTTTTGCTGCCTATAAATTAATTTATCGATGGTTGACACCCAAAATGGTAGACACGCAAAAGGTTGACACCCAAAAATGGTTGACACTGCAAATGGTTGGTAAACGGTTGGCAGCCATAATACAGTTACATCTCGCAGTTTCTTATTATGAGACCCGTCAATAGCTAACAGGTAGTATCAGAAAATATTAGAGAAATCACGGCTGGATAGCATTTAGTAATTCATCTTTCAGAGCTGAATCTGCTAAAAGTGATTTGACAAGTACTGATGATAACTGGGATCTTATTCACAAGGTTAAAACATTTCCTTTGTGTTTCGTTCATGTTGTCAGCACTTGCTGAAACGAGCGGAGCTATACATAAGGAGGAAGCAATGCTTTGCTCGTTTTAGCCAGTGCTGACTAAACACAAGGAAATGTTTTAAACTTGTAAATAAGTTTCTAGTTATTCACAACTTGCCTAGATCGCTCAATTTAGCATTTCCTCCTCATCTGGGATGATGTGAGTAAAACTATTGATCGGATCTCCTAGAAATATTTCTTTGAGTGATCGGTGTACCACCGGTCACATACCACAAAACAGCTACTATATGACAAAAGCTTGGTGTACCCAAAGTATGGTCTTTAGAAAGCTTGTATTTTGGGTGTCAAGCATCAATAAATCTCTCTATAGGCAGCAATACTCCGGTCATTTGACCCAGTGCTGACAATATTAAAGCATAAAATCATTGATTTTCAGCGTAATTCACCTTCTATCGGAATACAAGTTCGAAATATTCTGAACGTACCGTTGCTAAGATCCCAGTTATCCTCTGCTCACCCAGATCACTGCGTTTACTCTGATGGGAGAGACCATAGGCTGTGTTCCTACTCTGGTCTCCCTTTTCTGATTCTGTTACTACCTGAAAAATTGATTATGTTAGAAATATTTCTTTATGCTAACATGCTAACATGAGTCATGATGCCAAATGAAAAACTATGAAACAAAGAGGAATTAGCAGCAACTGTATTCTAATCTAAAAACTTACAAAAACACAGTATCTAGTACCTACAAACAAAGTTGTAACCAATTGTACACACTTACACACAGAAATGAAACAAGTGAGGTAGTGAGTAATGAAGGATGGGATGTGAGATGGTTTCCATGCGTTTCAGCCGTTTGGATGCGTCGCTCAAAAGTCACGTGATTACTTACTACCTCACGTTTCGGGAACTGGTCATTTTTACACATACGTGTGGTTTATTTTATAGAAATCCACATTTTTCAAGGTAGAGAGATTTGAAACTTTGGGAATCACAAGTTAGATAAATTTCAGAGCGCCCGTTGATCTTACTTTTCGATATCATGTTCTGAGCTTCACAGTCGTCCATGGAACACGCCACAATTGAAAATACTCGTTTCCTGTTGCGAGCTGTTTCAGTACATTACTTCTGACCTACTGGGAGTATTAAGATGATCGTTTCACCATCAGAATCCTTCAACTGTGCTCTATTGAATGGTCACGGCCCAATTACACGAATCTCAAAATTGAGCAGTGAAATTGGGCCGTTTTGTCGCCAAATTGGCGTTCTTCCGTAAACTGCGCACATGCTACTAGCACGATTGACTACCTCACGCGTATGGGGTGGTAAGTTTGAATAACTGAATAAGCAGCAGTCATATTTGTTCTATGAAATCCTATCAAAATCGTGAATCATGTGCCTGAATATGGCAGCAATCTCTTAGCAGAAACGGTCATTGCAGCCAGCATGGAACTTGTGGTTGTGGATAAAGCTAAAAGCATCTGTAATTTTCATGAACCATTTGGCATTCCGTTATGAGGGCTTCCCGCCGCTAGAATCTGTATTCGTAATTCAAGTCTTGAGATGCTTCAAGCTCATTTAGTTTTCGATATTGTATCAGTTTTTGACAATATAATTCAGATCAAGCAATGAAACAAAAATTTGAATGCCTATTTACACAATTTGACACATTACTTACACAATCATTTACTGGAATTACTTCCCAAAATATTTTATAACAACCTTGATGACTGACAATAGTAATCATAGCTCTAGGTTTTCCCTTTTGGATCGTTTTCTATCTTCTGCCAATTTCTCACAGAGCTGACTGCTATTTCCGTCCTCCAATATTTGATCTCGACCAATTAGTACTACACGCGTCGAACGTTCTGATCCAGTCAATTATCAGCCAAATCTATGTTTCAACTTATCAACCATACGAACCTAAGACCTTAGGTTAACTATCCATTCCGCCTTCCCTATGTTTCAGCAAATTTCACGCTTGTTCTCTTGCAATGCATACTAGGTGTAAATCCCAACAGAAATAGGTTGGAAACAAGAAACAATCATAGAGCTAAAACAAACATTTAAAATTGTACTCTTATTTGTTTGTTGGGCGACTGACTGCTTTATTTCGTTATCAAAGGTTTGGTAAATCGTACTTTTTGTTAGTTACTTCTATGCTAAAATCTAATGTCTCATCAGCTTTCATAAGGTTGCCTGTTGTGAAACTTCGATAGCACAGTGATACCTAGGAGGAGAGAAAGATATCAGTGTGTTGAAACTTTGAAGTAGAATGGGAATCGAAAATTTATCTACAATTAATTTATCATAAACTTAATCATAAACTTGCGACGTTACATTGTGGGAGGTACATTTTGTGGAAAGAAATAAGTATTATTGTTCAATAATTTTGTTTGGTCTGACGTTGCTAAATGCTATCTGTTAGAGTTTTGATAGATAAGACTGTAAACATAATTCTAATTCTAACTATATAATTCTCACGTTCAGTATCCACTCTCTGTAGGACGAAATGTAGAATGGAGGAGAAGAGGAAAGCGAGGAGCGAGCAGAATCCGAACATGTAGATAACTCCCCTCCAGCCAAGGACAATGTGCCAACCCAGCATCATGAAGCCCTGCCAGGAAGCAAGCGGTAAGATCATTTCATTAAACCAGGAATATTTTTACGATGACGTTCATCTTAATATTCATAATTCGGTCAAAAATGGGGGAGGGGGGTTTGGTAGTTAATTCTGCTGAAATCCTAACAGTAGCTTAAAATCGCTCCTAGAATTACGAAATTTTGTCGTGACCTTGGTTTATACGTGCGTGATTGAAGGGTTTAGTAACGAGTAATAATTACTAAACGTCATATTACACACGAGGGCCGGAGGCCCGAGTGTATTATATATGACAAAACCGAGGCCGAAGGCCGAGGTTTTTAATGCTGAGTTTAGTAATTTTACGAGTTATTAAACTGAATTATGCACCGACTTTACTCGAAAAAATGGCAATATTTTCAAATACAAGGAAATGTTTTAAATTAAGATTTGAAGGTACAGTTTGCTCAACTGTGCGAAATAAATTATTACGCACTGTTCTACTGCACCATAATAAATTATTATGACCTACAGTGCGTAATAAATCAAGATTTCGGCACTACAGTGCGCAATAATTTATTGCGCACGGTACCCTGGTGCCTATAGGGTTTTTGAATACATAGCATAAACACGCCTGGAAGGTGCATAAACTATGTTAACACCGTTACACAATACGCGGCGTAAAACAGTTCGTCACACCATGGTCGGCATAAAGCTATAAAGTACCATTCCTATTAATTTCTATAATAATGCTACAAAAGATGACGTACTAAACCCCCTCGCACGAAAAAAAGGTGGGTAGGGTGACGTCATTATCATAGCTTAATGTAGTGAGTTGATGACGCGTTGAACCGCCTATTTCTCTTACGCGTTGTATAATTGATAATAGTGCCGATACAAACCTGAAGCAGCGCGCCGGATCCCTGGCTGACGTAGAGCAGTCCGATCTTCAACTTGTTATTCTTGTAGCCGAAGAAGGTGGTAGCGGCTGCCGGGAGCAGGGAGAAGCTGGCGGCGGATGTGAAGATGATAGCACATACCCACACGAAGTACATGACCTGAGGGAGGGTGGTTATTTTAGAGAGGAATTACTCTCTAAAAGAACAGTAAGAATCATGGAGAGTGTTTTCTCTTATGATTCCTACTGTGACCGAAGAATTATAATCTGTGATCACTTGGTTTGGTCTACGACTTACTGCTACTTAATGCATGCGCTAGAGTATGATTAAGTCTAAGGTGAAGCTATCTCACTCATGATGTATCTTAATGATGTAATAAGGGCATGGCATTGGTTGAGGAAATGAGAAATCTGAACGTACCGGTCCTCCGTATTTTGAGGAGTAGAATGTGAACATGAGGAAGGAAAGGATACCGGTCTGTAGCATCATGGTGCGCTGCATTCCTGTAATGGTTTAGAATGCGAGGAGAGGAATTGGAGCTTTTATAGTTGAAATGGCAGAACTAGATATTCAAATGTAATGGTTTAGGTTGAAGAAATACAGCTAAAACTGTCTTTAAACATAGATCCCGCAGAAATCAGAATGCGGCATTTCCCCAGAAATAGTATTAAGAAAAGTAAGGATGAAAAAGGAACTTGGTTGAAAAAGGAAGCATGAAAAAGGAGGGATAAAGCTAAGTCTCACCTAGGAGGTCGCTGAGACTGCCCCAAGCGAGTCGCCCTAACCCGTTCATGATCCCCGAGATAGCTCCAGTGATGGTGAGGAAGTGGTCGTCTGTGATGAAGGACTCCCCAAACACCTTGCTCAGCGAGTTCATGAAGATGAAGTTACACCTGGAGAAGAATTAGAAAATGACGATGAAGCTACACCTGCCGAACAGAGGATTACGAAAATAACGTAATATGTGTCGCATATATGTGTACATCGCTCGAAAAAGAGTGCTCGATAACGATCCCACGTTTACCTGCTCAAACCGAAGACGATGAAGAATATCCAGAAGTGGGGACTCCGGAGCATCTGAGTAGCAGTGTACTCCACTTCGGGAAGGGAACTGCCCTGACAAGAGAGGGGAAATTTATTTCGTGTTACAGTACGTTACATTTAACAAAATGTCATTGATCGCTGATGATTGATGACAAGCTTTAACTGTTGGTTTTTAGGGTTTCATGGTTGCCGTTTGTTATTTTCAAAAGTGTTGTGTGGCCCATGATCGCCCTAATATCGGCACCGATCAACGCCGATCGGCTCCGATAGCTAAGTTTTCTTCTGATCCATTCTAAGCGTATTGAGACCTCAGAAGTGTAGCTCTTCCCCCCGTTTCCAGTGCCATTGTCCAGGAGACGTTGTGATGTCTCCGCCAGACACTTCTTTTCCTCCTCTGTAGGCCGGGACACCTAGGAAATATTATCACATATTGGGTGTTTTGGGTCATGTCTCTTTCAAATAATAGGCATACATGGGATTAAACGCACACATGGGATGTGTGCGTTTTGATTTCGCTCGATTGATGGACTGATGCAAGGGCTCGATAAGGATGCGCAAATTTACTGACCGCGAGTCAACTTTCGATATAAATATCACGAGAACAGGAAAGTTCTACCCACCAGTGCAATGGCACAGGAGAGCAGGATGCCTGATATGGCAGCTATAATGATGAAGGACAGAGGCACCCGGTGCAGCAGATCAGGCTGTGAGAAGTACTTCTCGTCTGGGTACGCCTGCGGAATGTCATTGAAATTAAGTAATTTGAGATAACTTTTAGTGTGCTAGAAAGTCCATTCTTAAGATGAACGTTCGTCAAAATAAGAAAACCCTCGCTTTCTGGCAAGATTGACGAGCGCTTAATTTTTCTCCCCTCATTGTCTTGATCAACCGGCCCTTATCAACATTCCCACATATAAGTAACAAATTTAGCAGTAAAACTCCCCAAACTGGCTCCTGTCCATAACATCTCTCACCTCAAAGGGTGCGTGATTGGGCTTATAATTCCAGGGGTAAATGAACTGTCTCACCTCAAAGGGTGCGTGATTTGGTTTATAATTCCAGGGGTTGACGAAGGAGGACTGAATGCTGGAGAAGATAAAACCACTGAATCCACTTCCCAGAGCAGACACCCCTGCTGCTAGACCCCGCTGCTTGGGGAACCACTCCATGGCAGTTGACAGGAAGGTCACCAGCAGAACGCCTGTGGAGGCGAGTTGGTGAGTTTTTTTTTGTTATTTTAATTGAGGAAGGAAGAGTAGCAAGTAAAGTGTTATCTGAAGAGGCATAAGGAATTGGGGGAGGGTGGCTGGTGAAATGTTATCTGCAGAGGAATTAGAAGTGAAATTAACGTCAATATCACGATATTTACAGCTGTCAATGTTATGGTATTGCGTCCATTTTCCTGTACAAGGAATCATTGATAGTCTGGGTTTTTTTGTGGGTGTCAACTCCCACAACATGGGTCTAAAACCAGGCGTTCCAATTTGCCGATTTTATTTTCCTCGCCAAACGTTTTATTTACCTTCGCAGTACCCGAGTATGCAGTATATGAAGACCATCGCCCCGAAGTTATGGAGAGCCACGTAGTTGAGAAGGAGGGATGCCACGAAGGCGATACCGACACCGGCTAGCGATACTGTGTACCCTGAGGTGATAATTTGATACTGTCATGCCGTCTTTCGAAAGCCTGAAGTTCCTAGTCGTAATATCGAATCATTGCCAGAAAAATTCGTATGATTTCACTCTCAAATGTTCTACATTTTGATGCTCACTTTTGCACCCTCGGCGAGGGTTTGTCATCAATCATAATGCCAGAGAAAGTAGACGGACAACGCCCGTAGACAGTAAAACATATTCCCGACTGTTATGACCTGTTGATCAGAGAAATTCTCCATCTAACCGTCCACTTACCCAGGAGAAACTCGAGTATTCCGCCTGTAAACATGGTGACGGAGAGTATGACCGTGCACATGATAGGAACGAACGACACACTGCTGGACCGCACACTGGACGCCTGGGTGAGGGGGATTTATTTAAACTTTTACATTTTGGTTTCTTAGCGATCCCTGCCACCTATAAATGCTCAAATAAACAAAATGTGGCGAGTTACAAAAATCCTTTAAAATTCTGTTTAAGCGCTAGATATCATTATTCATTATGCATAACAAATTGAAAAACGAATACAATGAAAAAAGAGAAAAAGGAAAAAAGGAAACAAGGAAAAAGAAAAGGGGAAAAGAAACAAAGAACACTTCAACTCACGTGTTCCTCCCTTAGGTAAGAAACCACGTAAGGGAGAATATTCCCGAAGGAGTTGACCGGGAAGCCGGAAGCTAGGTTCCCGATACAGCACGCAGCAACCACCCGGTACGCTTTGATCTGTGTGGCAGTCAGTGGCATGGCGGTGCAGGCTGTGTTTGGGGGAGAGGTTAGTTTGGTAGTGACTTTATGGGGGGGGGGGGTTAGTCTGCTTTTATACGCTATGTTTATATCACTTCTGTAGTGCAGTGTGGTTAGTACTTCTGTACTGTGATTAGTAGATTGAAAAACCGTGGTTAGAAGATTTAAAAACGTGACTTTCTTTACTGCCGTGTATAATAATATGCCGCAAAAAACGTTTAAGGTTAGTTTTTGATATTTTTGCAACAAAAACCTCATTATAAATTACTTTCTACCATCATTTTACCGCCCAATTTTTGAAAAGCCATTTGGTATACAGTTTATTCTGTTACGGGAATACAAAATACAGTCCTCTATTTCCCTTATCTATCTAGTCTGCTAGTCAATTACTTGGCTCCGACGTTTATGGCGACATCCTCAATCTCCACATTATGATACATGAAGTTGGCATAATCCGAGAATTAAAGTACGGAATTATGTAAATTATGTGTATTACCATGTTATGCTGAATGTATGCAAGTAACTTGACTAAATAAACTCATGTCTAAAGGTATATATGTTTTGTTGAAGCTACGAAGGTCTATATATTACTTAACGTCAATATAAAGCTGTGCGATGTAGGTCCGTCGGGCAAATGACAGATTTATAATTATCAAAAGAAGTTATAATGTTTACAAAACAACTTTGAAAATACATTAACGTTTCCTTTGTGCAATTTGGCGCCAAATGGTAACAAATAATCGATCGCCGATCCGCAATGGGTACAATTCCGATTGACCTCATGGTTAATTTCACTTAGTGTTCCAATCCAAACTACTATTTATAACATCAATTCAATGTGGATTGGCTTGTACTTATATTTTATTATTTTTTATGCAAATTTCAGTCGGCATAATATTTGAGATATTGGTTGGATCATTTGTCATGTAATATCCTACTCATGCCGTAAGTTCTAGAACTAGGTCTGAGCCAAGGTTTCCGTCAGGTATGACAATAAACTTTTGTTCGCTTTGTGACTAGAACGGAATGTCAACCAGTCTTGAAAAAGGCCTGACACGTCTGGGTCTTAGAAAGTTAAAATGGACTGTCGTCAGTGCCTGACTTCCCTTAAGATAGGCAAGCCAGGATAGGACTTTTCAGACCTATGAGGAATGGTCATAGGTCTGAGTAGTAGTCATTGAGCATGTACCTTACTACTCCTATATTCTTTAGAGACATGGCATGGATGTCATGCTCTAGGCTATATTATAGAGCATGGCATCTATCATGTCTTTAGAGTCCTTGGTTTGTAGATCCTAATACCGAATGCACATGAAATAATACAGATCGTACGCCGTAGGGACTCGATGTTATTGCCTTCTCCCTCCTCCCCCTGGACTCCATTGTTGTACAGCCCTTCTCTTCTTGTCACAGTCTGATGATAATACGATACTTATATAATACAGTCACCAGACATTGTCATTCTCCCAATGACCCGGGAGTTTCTTAAGTTCGTCAATAATAACATGATTCGCCAAATGTCAAGTAATGCAGTAGACATATCACAAATATGCCATTCTAAGCCATGATAATGACGTCACTCACAACCAGACCTAACATTTCTCTGCCCCTACAACCGGTATCTGATTGTCATTATTATAATCGTGAATGTAATCATGAAGTCACAATGCAGATGATAATAATAATATAGGAGATTCGCTGGAAGCAGCAGGAATTTATGGCCAAATAATGCCTTCTCCTTAGAAAGCCGTGTTCGTAACGTTAGAATCATGGGAGGACTGATACTCTGCACGAGCCTTACATTATGACAATTAGCCATCAGTGAACTCGGCTTTTCAAGGCTACCCAATAATTAGTCATATTCTAAAGAATAAAACGCGTAGTTTGAGACCAATTCTGTGGGATATGTGAGCGAGAATTAACTGATAATTTTATGATAAGTCCAACATACACGTTAAATACACGTTAATAACTCAAACTGAACGTTAACCAGAACATAGAACAGAAATCAGCGAGTTACCGTCAATATAAAACGCTAGACACTTCTAATTACGTAATTAATGCTCTAATTATTTTGTGCCACAATGATCTTTCGGTTCACCCTTGAAATACAAAAGCTTTGGGCCCTCTTTAATTAAGCTATATTCATTAAAGATGGCGGGCAGTTTTTCTGTGTTCGATATTCCCATATATCGACTGACATCATAATACTCTAATTGTTATTGATGGTGCCTAATTATCGCGTTAGCAATCCTAATGGTGATTAAGTCATTACAAACATAATATGCATACAAGCAGAGCGAAACGACTTCCCCGGTATTTCATCCGTAAAATAAAACGGACCGTGGCTTAGATTTGCTATATTATAACCAATATTATGAGTCAACAAAATATATACTATATGTGATCTGCTTATCTCATCTTCCGCTGGAAATTCACAATTTCAGCGGAAGATAAAATTTTCTACCGATTTAAAAAAAGTCATCAATTTCTCTGGAATGAATTGAAAAGCTTACTGATTAATTAAGAAACATAATATCTTCTTTTCGTACAAGGAGAGTAAAATTTTATGAAAAAAAGTGTAGAAATCTTATCACTACACGATCATATAAGACGTCAACTTAAATGCTTTCTGTTAACGAATCCCGGAACTTGAAAACAAGCAAGAAAGAAAACAAATTGCAAACTCCGCTGGGTATAATATATAACCCAAAGGAAGAAAGCACACACAGAATATAGTAGCAAACCACGAGCACTTATCATGGTCTACTCATCCCAGATCCGCCCAACCTCCAGTAACATTATACGATATGCCCACGAGTAACTAGGATATAGGGTTGGGCGTGACGTCATTATCATAGTTTAAAGTGCGTAATTGATGGCGTCAAGCGTTGATATTATCAATTTATTCGCGCGCACGATTATCTGAAGATAACGTTTCAAGAAACGATTATCGCAGAAATAAGTACGAAAATCTCAACATTTCAATTTATAAATTTAGATAAACTGCACGACTGCTACTACTACCCTTATAAGTCGCGCATCATGGAATACAGGGTTTGACGCCCTCAATTCCCTACGTTAACGCGTGACCATGACATCACGGCCACGTGTCTATATATTTCTCTGTGCGCGAATCCTATAACCAACGTCTGAAACACTCGGCCTTTAATATTTATTACATACTATAGAGGGGAAGTATAAAAATCCGGTGGGCGTTTACATCTTATATATAACTACACTCGGTTATATAACTATATAGGCTGCCTGAGGCTATGAACGACGTCCGAGTTTATAAAGGAGCTGGAGCATGACGTCATTGCCATGGTTTATAACGGTGAACTTATGACGTTGAACTACGTACTTTTCGCGGGCGACATTTATCTGTGTACCTTGGTTTACAGTCACCAATTACATGTAAACTGAGAGAGAAAATTGGAGTCCGATGCTTATGAATAAGTTAAGTTGGACTAGAAAGTGAGCGAGAGAGAGAGAGAGAGAGGAAGAGAGGTAGCCAGAGTTTGGGAGGCAATCCAGACAGGTGCTGTTGTAGCAGAAGAGACGAAAAATCATGAAATATACTCTCCGGGCATAGGCTCGAGAGCTTTAAGCGCTCCGGCGCACTGAAATGGCTAGACAATCTGTGATGATACAGTGAGATATACCTAGATAACGTTCGACACGTGCTTTTGTTTAGTTACACGTGCTATGTGACGCGCGCACGCACGTGGGCGATCACGTGACGCACGTAACACGTCGCATGACGTGGAAATTGTGCCGAAAGGGAGGGTCGTTTCCGGGTCTAAAGTCCATGCACGCAGAAATGCACTGTTGAAGTTTACGTCATTATTAGGACTTGAAATAACGAATATTGAGGACGTTTGACCGTATATTATTTTCAAAGGACGTGTACATTGCAGACAGGATGGGTTCTGTAACTTGCATGGGTTAGTGGACAGCTATTATATTATGGAGAGCTTTATTTGACATATGTTAATTAAGGAAATAGTGATTATTTAGTTAGTCGAGCTTTATATATAGAGATAAAGAGGATTCCGAAGATGTTATATTCAGAGACTTTCGTTGGAGGTCAAGAAAATATAGAATTCTGTGTTCTAAGCAACGAAAACAGCTGACGGACTGAATCTTTAAAGCAATCGTTGGAGTATTATAGAACATCTTCTGGATCTTTAAAGCAATCGTCGGAGGTTATCATTTACAGTTGCTCTTCAGGATCCCTCCGTACCAGTCTAGATAGGATCCCTCTAATTATTAAACCCTAAAACATACACTAACCGATATTTAACAGTTGCCTCTCTGTAAAACATATTCTGAAATCCAAACGTAAAACCGAGCCAGTTAGAGGCACTAGGCACAGTCTAAATAGCGCGCTTTAACGCAACTCCCAGTGACTTCACCGAAATAAAAGACAGTCGTTCGATATGGACGGTTTTTGCCCATTTTTATTCGCGAAAACCGTATTTTATTTGGTAATTGGAAAATGAGTGGCTCAGTAAAATTTCATCGTGTGCCGTAACCCAGACGGTTTACTTCACGGAGGTTCCGGTGTACGCCCTTTCTTACTTTTTGGAGATATTCCGGGAAAGAACCAATGGGGCAACTGAAAAATGAAACTCAAAATTTCTACATTATCCGATGATCCTACATTGGTTCAGAAGGAACCCACCTCTAGCTATCAAACCACTTCGGACTTTTAACTCCTTTAGTCCTTTTCCAAGAACTAGAAACTTCTTAGAGAAGCTGAGAAGTTAAAAAAGCGGAAACCGCTGTATTTTATCTTTCAGACATAATATTAATTCCACTTTGCATTTGGCACCATTCTTTTCTGACATCATTCCACGCTGACACCATTTCACACTGACACCAGTTCACATTGACACCACTTCACTCTCAACTCTGACACCAATCCGTTCTGAATCTGACGCCATTACACACTGAAACCTTTCCACAGACATCATTCCACTATAAACCTCTACTCTGACACCATTCTACTCTGACGCCAGTCCATTTTTAAAACCATTGCACTCTGGCAGCACACCTCTCTGTCTCCAATGAACACTATCACATTTCTACGCTGACACCATTCCACGCTGACACCATTCCACACTGTCAGTCTGAAACCATTCTCCTTAGACTTCAACTTCACTTCTGCTTGAAACCATTTCGCTCTGACGGCGACAATCTTGCACTTTTTAAAATTAAACTCTAACTTTTTAGCTTGATCACCCGCACCAAACTATTCTCATTTCACTGTATCTGAAATAGCCGCATCTCAAGTCATGTAAAAACCACCAATTTTTCAACCCCTCCCCAAAGGACAAAAGATGGGACCAGCATTGATACGAGGAACAAAACGCGACGTAGCCTCAAACTGCAATCATCATATAAAATATGGACATTGGACCTCAAAACATCACTCTTACATTAATTAAACAGCTAATAACATATCTCAAACACGGCACTTCAAACTAAATAAGTTAAGAGACTTAAGTACCTTCTCCAGAGCAGCAAAGTGCAGCAGCAGGACAATCTGCCGTGTTAATTATGTGATCACTCCTCTCACTCTCCCCTCTCCTCCACAAGTTATTCTCCTCCACACGTTATCAGTCAGACTAGTGACACCAGTGTCAGGACTAGTGACACCAGTGTCAAGAAATCACGGAATTGTGAGGGGTTATAGAGGAAAATCAGTGATGGAGGAGTCTGCGGATTTCGTTTGCGGCCTTTATAATGCTCAAAATATATAATACATAAATTGCTATCTGATTATATCAAGGCAGCTTTAATAAATATATTAAGACTTAAGAGGGAGTAATGAACTTAAGATTTTAATATATATTGACCTGTGCTCATGTCAATATAAAGAGCTCAAATATTATGATTACTGATGATAATTATCAATTATAGGGGTATGAACATTTGATTTCACGGCATCTCAATAGCAGAATCAAACGATGGTACTCATGTACTCTATAAGTAAATTACATAATTTAGTAATTTATGAGTGCAATAATATTACTTGGTAATTTCAGTATGCTTTGTCAGTTGTCACGTATCTGCACAGCTCGCGCAGCAACGAAATGAGAATTATAAATTATAATGTGTGTTTTCGGTAAGAACAAGATTAGGAACTTTGACTGATAGAGCTGAAACTTTGCACGCCATTCATGGAAGACCTACGAAAGACATAACAGGCCTCAGAATTCCGAAATCACCCATTTTTCGTCTTTTATGGGGGTGAAAAGTCACGTTTTTCGGCCTGAAAACTGCCTTTTTTCGACTCTTATTCGATATAGAGGTCTCGAGGGAGGTGAAATAGAACGGTATCTGGTCACAAGTTATGCGCCTGAAACCACTGAACCAATGATATTCACCAGTTTTCCTTTGTTTTCCTGTAAAATCTAAAAAAACCCTATTTTACCTCTAAAAAAGGTGATCCAGGCGTGTCTTCATTTCTGAGGCACCCAAAATCCAAAAAATGTGTCTTTTGACTGATAGAGCTGAAACTTTGCACGCCATTCATGGAAGACCTACGAAAGACATAACAGGCCTCAGAATTCCGAAATCATCCATTTTTAGTCTTTTATGGGGGTGAAAAGTCACGTTTTTCGGCCTGAAAACTGCCTTTTTTCGACCCTTATTCGATATAGAGGTCTCGAGGGAGGTGAAATAGAGGTGTATCTGGTCATAAGTTATGCGCCTGAAACCACTGAACCAATGATATTCACCAGTTTTCCTTTGTTTCCTGTAAAATCTAAAAAACCCTATTTTTCCCTCTAAAAACAGTGATCCATGCGTGTCTTCATTTCTGAGGCGCCCAAAATCCAAAAGATGTGTGCTTTGACTGATATAGCTGAAACTTTGCACGCCATTCATGGAAGACCTACGAAAGACATAACAGGCCTCAGAATTCCGAAATCACCCATTTTTCGTCTTTTATGGGGGGTGAAAAGTCACGTTTTTCGGCCTGAAAACTGCCTTTTTTCGACCCTTATTCGATATAGAGGTCTCGAGGAGGTGAAATAGAGTTGCATCTAATCATAAGTTATGCGCCTGAAACCACTGAACTAATGATATTCACCAGTTTTCCTATGTTTTCCTGTAAAATCTAAAAAACCCTATTTTTACCTCTAAAAAGCAACAAAGAATTGCGATCGTTATCTTCAGCTATGGAGAACACTTGATGTGCAATTCCCTACCGAACTTTGGGCATTTCTGAAATCTGAGTGCATTGATGCCATAAAAGGCAGAAGCACAGATCCAGAATCCCAATGATAGAAATGGTAGGGACATTGAAAAGCTGGGGTGAAATGCTGGGGTACTGAATAGCATGGGTTAAATTATTGGGTAGTCAATAGCATGAGTGAAATGCTGGGGTAGTGAAAAGCTTGGGTGAAATGCTGGGGTAGTGAATAGCATGGGTGAAATTATTGGGTAGTCAATACTCAATAGCATAAGTGAAATGCTGGGGTAGTGAATAGCATGGGTTAAATGATTGGGTAGTGAATAGCATGAGTGAAATGATTTGGTAGTGAATAGCATCGATGAAATGGTAAGAGTACTGAATAGCATGCGTGAATTCTGGTTGGGGCATTGAAAAACATAAGTAAAACGGTGGGTTAACGATTAATTGCCAAATTTTGGTCCTCGCATTTCAGGCATAAATGGTGTTTTTTGACTGGAAATGATCCTAGCTACCAGAAAAGCTCTACAAAATAGCCTAAGTTATGGCTTTTAATACCTGATATTGATCACGTGATACGTGAACGTTCCTTAGGGTTGCAAACAAAATCGAAAATTATGACGTCAACACTTTTCTTTGATATTGACGCCATTTTTGAAAACTTGAAAATTTACCGTCAAGCTGCAACCGCCCATTTTTTATGCAACCTTGATAACAAATGAAAAACATGCAAATATACTTCTTTGAAATAATCAAAGCTAATTTTAAAGCTAAACATGAAGTTGAATATATACCTTAATTTAAAACAGTTCTCAAACGATGTACTCAAATCGATGAAATTGATGAATTTAATTGATCTTACTTTAATCGATCTTATACAATAGAAATGATTTCAGTAAATTGAAAATAACGTCAAAATCCTTTGTATAATGTAAATTAAAAGGATGTTATTGGACTTTTCATAAGCCAAATTTAAGGAACTGTTCCATTCGACATAGTGGACTACGCATGGAAATAGTTATGCGGAAATGGTGTTGTTGATGACGTAGCAGTATTGTATAAAAAAGCGCTAGTAAAATAATAAAGATCAGCTATCATTCTATACTACCACTGATGATAATGGATCACCTTTTTAGAGGTAAAATACGGTTTTTAGATTTTACAGGAAAACAAAGGAAAACTGGTGAATATCATTGGTTCAGTGGTTTCAGGCGCATAACTTATGACCAGATACACCTCTATTTCACCTCCTCGAGACCTCTATATCGAATAAGGGTCGAAAAAGGCAGTTTTCAGGCCGAAAAACGTGACTTTTCACCCCATAAAGACGAAAATGGGTGATTTCGGAATTCTGAGGCCTGTTATGTCTTTCGTAGGTGTTCCATGAATGGCGTGCAAAGTTTCAGCTCTATCAGTCAAAAGACACATTTTTGGATTTTGGGTGCCTCAGAAATGAAGGACACCCTGGATCACCTTTTAGAGGTAAATACGGTTTTAGATTTTACAGGAAAACAAAGGAAAACTGGTGAACATCATTGGTTCAGTGGTTTCAGGCGCATAACTTATGACCTCCCTCGAGACCTCTATATCGAATAAGGGTCGAAAAAAGGCAGTTTTCAAGCCGAAAAACGTGACTTTTCACCCCATAAAAGACGAAAAATGGGTGATTTCGAATTCTGAGGCCTGTTATGTCTTTCGTAGGTCTTCCATGAATGGCGTGCAAAGTTTCAGCTCTATCAGTCAAAAGACACATTTTTTGGATTTTGGGTGCCTCAGAAAAGAAGACACCCCGGATCACCTTTTAGAGGTAAAATACGGTTTTTAGATTTTACAGGAAAACAAAGGAAAACTGGTGAATATCATTGGTTCAGTGGTTTCAGGCATAACTTATGACCAGATACACCTCTATTTCACCTCCCTCGAGACCTCTATATCGAATAAGGGTCGAAAAAGGCAGTTTTCAGGCCGAAAACGTGACATTTCACCCCCATAAAAGACGAAAAATGGGTGATTTCGGAATTCTGAGGCCTGTTATGTCTTTCGTAGGTCTTCCATGAATGGCGTGCAAAGTTTCAGGCCTGGGATAAAGTTTTCGGTGTAGTTTTATAGAGTTTAGGTATGCTATAAGTCATCAGTTTATGAATCATAGCGCCAATTCTTGCATGTCGTGAAGTATGATGGTAGAATTACCAGTGTATTTTGCTCCTCTGTGATGTTAGTGAAGGTTGCATTGCTTTTACACAGCATTTGAGCGCCCCATTTCTTCTGCAAGGTGACACCCACCTGCAATAATTCAACAAATTGTTATTTTCTGGAATATTAGTCGGACTAAACTTCCAATTATTTACTGTTAACATTATCTACTGCTCAATAGACCCTATTATGAACAGCATTTCAGGCTCCAATTTTACTTTTTTATTTCCGGAAAAATGGACGGTGACATTCCTAACCTCCCCATACTCACATAATAATCAGGTAAGTTGCACTTACCTCTTTGAGTAAACCTTTGAAGTAACGATAGACATCAGCCTCAAAACTAGGTTCTCCACTGCTAATACCGACCAGTACGACCTGCAACACATCTTCCTGGCCATCAAAACAAACTTCAAACACCACCTGGACATCTGGTTGTTGGAATAATGCCAATCTGGTGTCTTCCAATGGGAACAGCATGAACTTTGAAATGAGCTCGCTGCAGATCACTGGAACGGAGAATCGAGACACGTTGATTCCTCTGTGGATAACTTTTAGCTCAACGCAGTTCTGATTACCAGATAGTCCGTCAAGTGTTGCTTTAGCACGTTTATGGATGCTCAATGACCCATCTTCTAAAAAGCACTGATCCATTACTCCAAGCTGATGCAGTAAAGCTTTGGTATCTTCGTCTTGTGTGTCAAGGGAATGTCCATAAAGCCGACGAGACACAAATTTACTGTAAGAAAAAATATACCCCGTGACTTTGTTGTGGGCATCAATTTCCGATCTAAATTGTTCATTGATAACCCCGAGTATCTTATCCTCGCTTAGAAGTTCTTTGCTGGGATCATCTAGGGAGCATTGCGTGTCAGACTCACTGTTTTGAACAAGAACTGCACACTTCGAATGACAGTCTGACTGATCACTACACACATCAACGTCATCGGGTGAAATATCAAGAAGTTTCGTAAGTGTCTCCATAATGGAGGGCTGAAGATCAGGTTCTACCAAAAATACCAGTCTTCTGTTTAGGAGCTTATTGTAAAAGTCAGCATGTTCAAATGCGAATTCACATATGGGTATGAAATGGCAGAGCACTATCCTGTAATCTGTTGTTAGATCTTCCGACAGTCTAGCATCAGGTAGTAATGAGTCACTATGAAAAATTATCACATTATAGATAGTTCTTTTATTCTCAACCGCTTTCGTAGGAAAGTTTGAACTGGTTTCGACAGCTGAAGCAGAATTGATTTTTGAAATCGCTTCATCAATTTCCTCCAGTAATTCAGGGTCTTTTGTCGTTGGATCTGTAATGTCACCAAGAATTAGATGGAAACAAAACATTATTCAATTAATTATACTACAACTTCAAACCAACTAGAAGTTTTACATTTTCGACACAATCAATCTATATTAAATCTATATTCAATCTATATTCAATGTCTCACCCAAAAAAGAATTATGTGTCAGACTCATGATTGAAGAACAGGTAAAACATGCTATGGTTTTTGCGTGCAAAATCCGGGTTTCAAGTAGTTTTGATTACCCAGATGCTTATTGAGTAATTAAACCCAATATTTGATATCCAGAACATTGCTGTGTACCAAATTGAATCCGGACTTAAGAATCTATTCTGCTTTTTATTGAATTAACAGTTCAATCATTGGATCTTAACGTCGTTCAACTTAACCTAACTTACATTCTAATCTCAGTTTGTTCAAGAAGGGGCGAACGACTTCTGGGCTGTATCCTTCTTTATGTACCAAATACTGCAATATGGAATAATTTTATAAGAAATAAAACATGGCGTGGTGAATTGGTGTAATGGTATTTGGTTACAAGTGGTTGGAAGGCCCAGGTTCGATTCACATGCCATTCTAATGAGAAATATATCAAACCTAAGCTGCCACACAGTTCAAGTTTACAGTAAACTCTGTGGGAGGGATAAATGAGGAGCTCCTCATTGCAGCAAAGTCACGAGTGAATGAATGAGCTTAAATTTGTGAATACTGTCATCGGCAATAGAAGTAAAACTTTTAAAAGCCTCCAAATTGTAAGGCATATTGAGTACAGTAACAAATTTTGACCTATAATCAAAGTTGGTGTAATACTCTGAGGGGGTGTAAGCCAACCTCCCTGGGGATGCAGTGCATCCCTGCATCCTCTCTAGCTACAGGGCTGCACTCACATGACTCTTTAATTGTAATATAAGTTGAATTGAATAATAGTATGCAGTTACAAACGAAATAATTGGTACTCACATGAATTATTCTTTCTGCATTCAAATGTGAACTATGATTGTCTTGTTGTAAATTCCATAGAATTTCAAACTGTTTTTCCTTTACATCAAGTATAGAATAATCAATAGCAGAGAAACCAAAATCATCTGACTGGAAAATTATTTGGGGCCCAACCTGAGATGTTTATAGATAAACTGTGAAAAACACAAAAACAATAAATTTTTGACATCAATTTTCATGAATGCAACTATGCCAAGTATTTATCGAATCTTTAAGGGGGGGGGGGGTTCAAGCCAAATTTTTGGGAAAACACGTTTCTGAGATAACGGTTGACCCAAAAGGTATACCGCGTGGGCCAACTTTTTGGCCAGGTTTGGTACTCCCAGACCCACTGGCGCCGCCGTGGCGTCATGCCCAAATATGGGCACAAAATGGGCATATTTTTTCAAAAGCAACTTGGGCAGGATCTGAGGTCGGCAATCGATAGATAATGGTCCCCTGAGTTACCATAAGAAATTTGAAGTCGATATCTCAAAAAATGACTGAGTTATGGCCGAAAAACTTACCCCATATATGGGCATACACACGTCGCGCAAGCCAATTCTGGCCCATAACTTGGGCAAATATCAATATTTTTGAATGAAACCAACCTAATTCGATAAATAGCGTTGAATTATGTATTCTCTGCAAGTTTGGGCTTGTTTCTGAGGAATTTAGTCTAGTTTCACGTAAAAAAAGAATTATGCAAAAATATCAATCGTAGCCGAAGTTATAAGCGTTTGAGTAAAGCGCACTTTGGAAAAAACGCGAACTGAGAAAATGGCGATTTTGTGTTTTTTTAGAGGTTTTTTGGACCTCAAATCGCCATTTAAGCAGCAATCAAGCCCAAACTTGCAGAGAATACATAATTCAACGCTATTTATCGAATTAGGTTGGTTTCATTCAAAAATATTGATATTTGCCCAAGTTATGGGCCAGAATTGGCTTGCGCGACGCGTGTATGCCCATATATGGGCATACGTTTTTCGGCCATAACTCAGCCATTTTTTGAGATATCGACTTCAAATTTTTTATGGTAACTCAGGGGACCATTATCTATCGATTGCACACCTCAGATCCCGCCCAAGTTGCTTTTGAAAAAATATGCCCATTTTGTGCCCATATTTGGGCACGGCGGCGCCAGTGGGTCTGGGAGTACCAAACCTGGCCAAAAATTTGGCCCACGGGGTATACCTTTTGGGTCAACCGTTATCTCAGAAACGTGTTTTCCCAAAAATTTGGCTTGAACCCCCCCCCCCTAAAAAATTCTCAGTGAAGAAGTGCTGAACTGAAGTAACTAACCTGATTAATAATCATTTGTAACAGTTCAGACAGTTCTGCTTTCTTTCTACTTTTTAATACAATTTTATGCAACACTGTTTGATTATTTGAGTTCAGATTAAGAGGAAATCCAGCAGAAATTAGATTCTTTACAAGCTTAAACTTTTTATTATTAATTGCAAAGTGTAATATGTCAATGAAAGGCTTTGCACACAAAATTGCTTCAAAATTATTCCTCCAAGAAGAATAAATTGCAAATAAGGCTTCTATGAAGCTGATATCAGTTGTATCCTTGAGAGAAGCCATAGGATAACAGCCTTTATGATCCAATGAATTGAACATTTCTGTCAAGACATCCTTGTTCTTCCCCATCTTTTGTCCATCCATCTTGCCTGTAAGCAATTCTAGCAATTCTAAATTTTGGTTTTCACAGATTAAATGGGCTAGCCCAGCACCCCGACTGTCCTTTAATTCAAGGAGTTTAGATTCAGTACCAAGATGTTCTTTAAGTGTTTTGAAGAACTTATTTCCATGCCTTACTGATTCTAACAGAACATCAGTTTCAGTAACAAGTTTTTTCAGTTGTTCTTTTGAACAAATAGATTTGACTTTTTCGAAAACAGGCTGACTGCCTTTTTTCATAGATGCTTTGATATGGTCTGCATTGATGTCATCTTTACCAAATCTGAGGAGGCATGATAATATCTCCAAATTTTCTTTATCTTCAGCATTAATCTCCTTTATTAAACACATAATGATAGCTGGCATATCTTTAGGAACTTGGTAACTAGATAGCTGACAAAATGATTCAATAACAGACTTTTTGGTTTTGTGATTTTTTGGTATTCTGAGATAGTCTTCTAGGTTTGTGAGAAGTTCGCTCTTTTTATATTCTGGCCAAGTTTCTATGGCTTCATATCTTTTCAGTAAATGATTCATAATTTCAGTGTCATGGACATGGTGTAATGCAACTTCGTCTCTTGAGTTTTGAGCCAAGAAGTTACATTTTTCTACCAGGGTGGCAATCTTTGTCTTTACACCATACAAACAAAAATAATGCAAGATTGTATTGCCAATCTTGTCAGTTACTGTAAAATCTGTTTTATCAAGTATAATTTGTATCATTTCTTCATCAAACCCATCTGACTGCTGTATTTGTGCACCTAACATCAAGGCTGTTAATCCAGTTTCATTTAATGCATTGACTTTAGATCTGTCTGCAAGATTAAGATATAATTTGATATCATCCCGATTTTTTCTTGGGTTCATGAATAGGTCATGGAGAGTTGGACAATTCTGTTCATTATTCATTGCTGGGAAACACTAATTTAAGGTAAACAAAGAAGTTAAACAAAGAAGTTTTATTTATCTCCACAAAATTTACAATTCACACCACACAAAAATACAAATGGGGACTAAATGTTAAGTAAAAGGACCAGGACCTTCAGTAAAGAATCGATATAAAATCTATATCAAGTCTTGAAGATTGATGCCTTGAAGATTTTTTCTTCGTGATTTGAATATTGAAAACTACAATTTTTTTAAACTTTACAACACTACTTTATACAATCAAATTTGAGAATGTTGTGTTGCACTATATGGAGTTCCTGAAGAAGAGATTTTTATACTTAAATGGCTTGGCTACAAAGATGACTATTTGTTCTACAAAGAAGATAGCATAAAAACAGTATACACTACTTTAATTTGTACACTTTCTTGAAATCATGAACGTTCTTACCTATATGAAATTCAAATTCTGATCAGATGCAGGTATGAAAGGTCAAAGTATATTTAAGGCATCTAACAATTCCAATTTTGAGGCTAAATGGCATAAATGGCAATCTAGACCCAAAATAAATAATTTAAGCCAAAATAAAGAAGAAAGAAGCCAAAATAAAGGAAAAATAAATAAATAAACTGTTATCATAAATTGCTTTTCCCATTTTTCAAGTTAATTGTAAATTGTTACAGCACTGCAGAATCCATTAGCACTAGAACCTCATAGTCATACATTTAAATGAAGATCTTCCTCCTTGTCAAAGTTTTCCCTAACCTTAACTGCAGGGGCATGCACATAACCAGCGTCCTAATTAGGGCAAACCACCATGAGTCAAATGTCCACTGATCGCCCAAACTCCAAATGTGGAATCGAATAGCTTTAACCAAGGCCATTCTTTGCGTGCGCTGTCCACATGTCGCATCGTTTCACTCGAACCCCTCGCTCGCAAGCAACGCAAACAGTAAACACGTCTGGCTTGCAAAGCATTGCATCTGGTGAGATGAATGAGCGCGAGCGGTAGATGGACTTTAAAGCTAAACCGGTCAAATTAGCTGAATTTTGAATTTTTAAAGCTATATCGTCTTTGTTGTAAAACACGTAAATTCCTGTTTGCGTTGCGCGGGCGCCCCCTTCCCCCGTCCCCAAGAAGCGGCGGGCCCCCAAAACAACAACAAACAAAACAACACCCCAAACACACCCCCCCACCCCCCAAAAAAACCACCCCTTGCTAGGGCTGGAAATTTTTACAGCAGTGTCCCCGTTTGGTTTTTTCGGCTTTGTTCGGGGAAAAAAAATTTTTAACCCCCTGAAAAGCCGAGGGGGGAAATTGAAAAACCTTTTAAATAAAGCTTTTCCCCTTAACACCCTGCCGGGCGCCTTAAACCAGGGTTTGGGTGTTCCCCCCCTTTTGCCGCCATAACTTTTCCAAGCCTCAAACCCTCATTTGCCCAGGGAAAGGGGAAATCCATAACTTGGATTTACCACGGCGATTGCCCATTCGGGAAATTTAAGGGGGCCCCGCACCCAAAATTTCTCCAAAATTGGTAAACTAGGGCCCCTTTCCGGGTTGGAGAAGATTAAAGGCCCAAATAATTTCTTTTTTACA
>WFMF01000094.1:73893-123310 GCA_011033025.1 Beroe forskalii | reverse complement strand
ACCTAGGGAATATGTGCTGCTGTTCAGTATGATACTTAAGACGCCATTGGATATCAACATCGGCGGTACATCGCTTGAGTTGAGGCATGGATGAAGGACGCATTGGCCGCCCCAAAACCCCTTTAAAAATATTTATTATTTTCCAATAAACTTCCAGTACGCAAAACATTAAAGTCATTTTAAAGGGGGGACAGATCTACAAAGTCCAAAAAAGCCCCGGCGGGCATCCCTACAGGTGATCCCAGTCGCCAGGGTTTGTGGATTTGGCGAGCCCCGTACCCCTAAGACAGAAAATCGCCCATCGTAAATGGGGAGAATATCCCAAAAAAACCTTTTCCCCTGGGCGGGGGGCAGTGGTGTTGTTGGGCCAGTCCTTTCCTGATATGTTTACACTGCAGAGGAGGGGAAGGGATGAATGTGGAAACCCAAAGAGGGGGGGGAAGGAGGTCCCGAAAATCCGTAAAGGAAGACGAAGCCCAAGAGGACGGGGGTATTTCTAGAAATTTACCTTGGGTCAATGACCCAGTTCTGAAACCGGGTTAATCAACTGGTACTTTCACACCCAGCGGCCCTGCGGTTTCCCCCTTGAAGTGTGGTGGAGAAAACCCCCCCCTAAAAAAATGGGCAGGGGGTTGGGCCCGTGGATCGTTTTTGGGTTTTATACAAATTATATTTGGGGTTCTGGTTTGTTTTTTTGACTTTCAAAATTTTCCACAATACATTGTATTTTTATTTCTTGAAATTAAAAATTTGGGAAAAGGGTAACGTCCAAAAAAAAACCAAAAAACCAGGTCTCAAAAAAAAAGGGCCAACAAAGGAAAAACCTTTTGAACTTTTTAAAAACCGAAATTGGCCAAAAAGAAAAAAAATGCAAAAAACCCCGGAACTTTTAAAAACCCCGAAAAAACTGCAAAAAACTAAAAACCCCCAAAATACCCCGCCAAAAAACCGGGAAATTACTTTTAAAACCGGAAAAACCCAAAACTCGGTAAAAACCCAAAAACCCCCAAAAATAAAAATTTAAAACCCGAAAAACCCCCGGGGTCAAAACCCGTAGAAAACCCTAAATAGCTCGTCAAGCCACCCGTAAAACCCATGAATGTCAAAAACACGTGAAAATCCATTAGCTCGTAAAACCACGCAAAACCCACCAAAAAAACCCGTAAGAACATCGAAAATCCATAAAAACACGAAAACCCCGGGCAAAACCCGTCAAAATTGTTCAAACCAATTGTACACACAAGTAACATTGTGAACAAATGATCTACTTTTTCAAGTTTCTGGTCATTCGGAAGAAAATACCGATCCATATTTTTTCTTTGAATTTCAAATTTCAACTAATATTAATTATTGAATTATACAGTAAGAACTTTCCTCCACTATCTCTGCAAACACAACTTGAGTAACTTGGCTAAAACCACAATTATATTACGGGTTTTAAGTTTTTACGGGCAAAAGCCAGAGATCAATTGAAATGCCCTGAATAAACCCAGTATGGGGTAACAACTTAAATTTAACCCTATTGCCTTTTCCGATATCCACTTAGGTTTATGGGGGGGTTAAATTTTCCAGGTGCAATTTCAAATGATCAAAATTTCAAAACAAAATGGCTTACAGTAATTGTAAAAATTTGCAATTCTTGCAATCCTTGCTCAACTTTAAAGGCGTTTTTCAACTAAAAAGCGAAAAGGAAGAAAAGTTATTAAAAATCTCTTAAAAATGGTACCATTCTAGAAAAGGGTCAAAAAATCATCAAAAAAATGTTACCATTTCAGAAAAGGGCCAAAAATGGCGCCATTTCAGAAAAAGGTTCAAAATCCGCAACAAAAATGGTACCATTTCAGAAAACTGTCAAAAGCCCTCAACAAAAAATGGTACCATTTCAAAAAGGGTAGAAAATCATCAACGAAAATGGTACCAATTCAAAGGGGCCAAAAATAGTCAATAAAAATGGTACCAATTCAGAAACGGGTCGAGAAGCATCAACGAAAAATAGTAGCATTTCGCAAAAGGCCAAAATGGTACAATTTCAGAAAAGGTTCGAAAATACGCAACAAAAAAATGGTACCATTTCAGCAAAGTGCCAAAAATCTTCAACAAAAGAAGGTACCATTTCACAAAAGGGTTTAAAATCGCCAAGAAAAAATGGTACCATTTCAAAAAAGGGTCGAAAATCCTTAACAAAATGGTACCATTTCAAAAAAAGGCAGAATATTGTCAACAAAAATGGTACCATTTCGAAAATAAGCACTAATATTACCTTCTTCAAGACCAGTGCTTCCTCCAACTTCAGTTTCACCCCCTGCCTCCACCGTCCTCCTTTCCAGTACAGCCTTCTTTGCCCCAATTTAGCTCTGAAAGTGCCCCTGCCCATCTAGTCTCCTGCCTCAGTGTTCCATACACTATAAGTACTATGGATTCCTCAGCCCTGTCTCGCCATAATAGTACCTTGGCTCCTCCTCAAATTCCTCAAATTGCACACATCCTGGATATGATATCTGGTTCCAGATATCATAAAGCACAAGGGCAAATTTCGAATAGAGCTTGGGCCTTCTTTAATTAACCACAAGGGCAAATTTCTGCATGTTTGAACGACCTTGATTGACTCCCCACCAATTAAATAAGCAGGAAAATGTTAGTTATAGAAATTTCAACTATAATGCTTCGGCCGAAATTAAACCAAGGATAGGTCTTTATGCTACATACCAAGCTCCTGTGGATCTACGGTCACATAGTAGACATAATAAAACAATCGAATTTTAACCTAAAAAATCGTTTGGAAAGATGCTAGAAATTACTAAAATGTAACTCAAAAAGGTGATGCGAATTTTACCCCCGACTTTTTATCCCCCGACCTTTTACCACCCTAGGGTACAGGTGCGACCTTTTACCCCTGCTTTGCCTTTGATCTGTACTGTATTCTGAGGGGATAAAAGGCGCACTTTCTGCCACTTTTATCCCCATTGTAAATGAGCTCGGTATCAAGCAGGGGGATAAAAGGGTCGCATTTGTAGTTCTTGATATGCTCATATGTTTCAAACGAGGATTATATGCAACCATAGTTGAACATGTTATGGAAATTTTTCTGTCCTTGGGTTATAAAGCTACGCAAATTTGCCGACCTCAGTCTTCGAAAAGCCAGTTTATACTTTTATCTCTTATAAAGCCTCTAAAGCTCCTAGAACCCTGCCGAGCGGCAACAAATACCGGAGTGGTTCATATTACAAGTTGCGATATAATAGTCGTTTTTCAGTTTCGTTATTCTGGCAGGCATTTATTGCTTACATGCAAATCATTATGGAACGCACTAATATTAGAGATGGTTGAACTTAACAAAACGCTTTCCATTTCTATACCAATGGTGATAAAAAGACGGGGGGGGGGGAGGGGGTAAAAAGTCGCACATGATACTTAGGGTGGTAAAAGGTCGGGGGATAAAAAGTCGGGGGGGTAAAAAGTCGCATACTCCCCAAAAAAAACCAAAAAACCTATCCCAATAATGGTAAAAGTAGGGTTAGGTAGGACTTTGTTTTTTGGGCTTCAACACCCCCCCCCCACTTGTAGTCTAATAGAACCCCTTACCGGTAACCAGTGCAGGCTGTACTGCCATTTCGAGCAAAAAATCACGGACAAGCTGTCCCTAACGCTGTTCTTGATTGTGCAGAGGGGATTGACTGCTATTCAAGGACCCCAATTGATTGCTTTACTAGCAATTAATTATGACAAAATTATGAAGTGAGAAGGGACGGGAATCATGAGAGCATGAGTAGATGAATCAGAGGTGACAAGATTCATAAGTTTTCATAAGCGAAATTTGGATTTAAAGGTGAGTTGACTGCGAAGTGACTGGATCAGAAGAGACTGAACTCAAAGGTGACTATATAGTCAAACATGCTGTGACTGGAGGTGAGAAGTTCAGCAGAATGATTGGAGGAGTTTGGACTCAGAGAGTTAACAAGAGTCAGCAGATGGGCACAAAGATATGAGGTGAAGAGTTAGAGAACTGAACTTGATCAGAGGTTATAAAGTTATACGAGAAAAAGACTGGGCAAAAAGTCAGAGGTGACAAGTCAGAAGTCAACTGAACTCCAGACTGATCAGAGGTTATAAAGTGGAATCAAAACTGAAAAGGACAAAATAAAAGAGTCAAGTTATTAAGTCAGAGGTTACGCAAACAGTCAGATATGACTGAGCTCAGGTAACTGGATTCCAGACTGAATTGCTGGCTTCAACTCAGGTGGAAAGTGGAATCAAAACTTCATTCAGCATTGGAATGCAGAATGATGACTGGCCTGGGACTCAGATATAACCAAGTGATACTCAAATATGGAACCACCCGAAACCACCCGAAACCACCCGAAACCACCCAACCCAACTCAGAAACCACCCCAAACCATTCAACATAGGCCTCGAAACCACCCCGAAACCACCCGAAACCACCTGAAACTACCCGAAACCACCCAACCAACCCGAAACCACCCAACCCACCCGAAACCACCCAACCCACACCCGAAACCACCCGAAACCACCCAACCCACCCGAAACCACCCAAAAACATTGTTTTTACTATAACATTTTTGTCAAAAATACGAAACCAGCCCGAAACCAGCCCGAAACCAGCTGATATTTAACTAAAATGTGGAACGACTCGAAACCACCTGAAACCACCCAACCCACCCGAAACCACCCAACCCACCAGAAACCACCCAACCCACCCGAAACCACCCAACCCACCCGAAACCACCCAACCACCCGAAACCACTCGACCCACCGAAACCACCTAACCCACCCGAAACCACCCAACCCACCCGAAACCACCCAAAACACCCCGAAACCACCCAAAACCACCGAATCCACCCGAAACCACCGAACCCACCTGAAACCATTCAACCTTCCCGGAACCACCCAACCTTCCCAGAACCACCCAACCCACCCGAAACCACCAGTTTCGACTGTTGATACTATTGCCTGTCAATAAATTTTTCAATTGGTCTGGATAAGGTTGGAAAATCTGATTATCGTCTAAAAGTGTAGCACCTCTGTTACAACATTTTCGTTGATACTAAAAGGTGGAACCACCCGAAACCACCCAACCCACCCGAAACCACCAATATAGCCCCTGAAACCAACCGAAACCACCCGAAACCACCTGAAACCACCCAACCCACCGAAACCACCCAACCCACCCGAAACCACCCAACCCACGTGAATCAACCCGATACACTGTGAATTCAAGGAAAGCCCATGGCAAAAGTTTCCAATTCGGATGGTACAACTGTAGTACAGTATCAGTAGCGTGACTTCCATCCTCCAGCATGTTGCACAGTTGACACTGACATGGGCTATTTCACTTCATGTGTGCAAGTAAGAATTGAGATTCCTCATGGATATGTCCAGTGTCCACGGCTCTGCTCAAATTCAGCGTGACCCAATCCATACGTGTATCAATAATATGTATAATACCTGGAGAGCGAATTTTGCGGCAGATTTTATATTCATGTGACACTGAATAATAGTCTGGGCCAATGAATTGACTGTGATATATCCATTATCCAATACCTATCATTCTCGGGAGATTTACCCTTCTAGAAAGGAAATGTTGAAAGTTTGAGTATAAATCTTCAAAGAATTTTAAAACCAACAGAAAGTTCTTGTGGCAAAATACAACGACTATTCAATGCAAGAGCGAGGTTCGGAGAAATAACAGCATTATTATATTATCACTATTAACATGGGTTGAACACTGAGCTCGACTTAAAAATCGTTAATCAGGAACAAGACGTGTATTGACTTATTGATGACCTGTGGCAGCTTGAGCTACGAAGAACGAGCCCGACGGCCTAGCTCGTTATTGATATGTATCTTCATAAATCATAGGTCAGAAGCATCAGATTGTAAAATAAGTTGAAAGGGTGAAATGGCTCACGAAAGATCCTCAGTGGCCGGGTAATTGCATATATGGTGGTTTTAATCTACAGAGAAATAGGTAGTTCTTCTAAAGAAAATCGTCCACACTGGGGCTGTAGTCTACGGCAAACCAAACGACCATTCAACGTTTGAGAAGTTTTACTGTAAAAGAGTAAAGGAGCAAAGGTGCTTTGAACTTTTGAAAACCATGCGTGGTAACACTTTTTTTGACCCAAAATGTTCTTAAACAACACTATCACTTATGATGATTGCATCACTTTACTTGAGCCCGAGTGTGCAAATTCTGATTCATTAAAACATTCAAAATATAATTCACAACGAAACATCTGACATTTGTTTGAAATGATGGAAGATTTTGCCGAGGGTAACATCGCGCACAAATAGTAAGTCCCACACGAACAATATGCCCCTGACACTGTCAGTAACAGTAACAATTCTTGCGCCTATTTTTCGCGCGCGACGCATAACATGCCCGGGCAAGTTCAGCGGCAGTTAGGGAAATATCGCGAATGTGTCATTGGTTGCGTAAGAATCCTTCATTTCGTTGCATTACAGTACTTTCATTGCTCAGACGGCCCGTGCACTTATATTCACCTTTTTGCATGTAATTCGACCGTACGTTCATCTTATTCATCTTATTCACCTTTATGAAAATGTTCAAATACTACATTCCAACATTATTTGTTGTTAATGTTACTTGATATATAATCACGTGGGACTATAGAAATCCCCACAATGTACACTTACAGACGTGTATCAAATGTTACTTGTGTAATATGTATTGTGCAATGATAAGTTATTACAGGCAGCCCTTGAATTGTATGTCGGGTAATACGGACATGGTATCGAGGTTTTGGCAATTAACTAATTAAGAAACAGCGCATGTAATTGTAACAAAATAGAAAACTATACCTAACGAGTGGACGAGTTTGTGTGTGATATTTCATCTCTTTTGCAAGCCTCTCTTTGATTTTCAGCATGATCCAATAACTTATATCGTACCTACAGCAAGCTGAATTTCAGCACGGCCGTTGATATAAATTACGGATTTCAGATGTCTCACAATCTCTGGTCTATGACTACGTAATATTTGAGAATTTGCAGAGCTTTATGCCACTACTTCCATGCAATTGTGCTAGTAAACGTAATCCATGCACATTGCAAGTGGCACATGATCAGTTCATGATTCATCATTGCATGTGATCATTAAATTTCGGAAAGTTACCAAATTTCCTCATTTTATTTGGTAACAGAGCTATACATCATATAATGGAGATTGGAGTAATGTTACCTACACACTAAGTTTACGTAAAATCGACAGAGTATCAAAATGTACATATCGGAGGAGAATGATTGATATGATCACAATTGCCAGTTTAGAAACCGTCAGTCCACCATAACCCAAAATTCATCGTTTGGGTGGTTTCGGATTGTTGTGGGTTGTTTTGGGCTGTTTCGGGCTGTTTCGAAACCATACGAAACAGCACAAAGTGCATAATTCATATTTTGTGTGGAATCGGCTGGTTTCAGGTGGTTTGAATACCCCAATTTACGCAAAAAATTTCGAAACTAGTGCAAAACGAACCAAAATTTTACTTAATATTGAACTACTCGAAACCACTCGAACCCACCTAGAATATGGATTTTGGATAGTTTCAGATGGGTTGGGTCGTTTTGGGTCATTTTGGTGGTTAGAATTCCCCAATTTATGCAAAAATTTTAAAACGAGCCAAAATTTTACCTTTGTTTGGAACTACCCGAAACGACCCAACCCACCGAACCAACCCAAAATATGAATTTTGGGTGGTTTCGGGTGGTTTTGGGTGGTTTCGGGTGGTTTCGGTGTTTTAAGCTCCCCAATTTATGCTAAAATTTCGAAACCATCCCGAAACCAGCCCGAAACGACCCAAAATTTTACTTAAATATGAGTGACCCGAAACCACCCGAAACCACCCAACCCACCGTTGGCTGGGTTGGGTGGGTTGGGTGGTTTCGGGTGGTTGGGTGGTTTCGGATGGTTTCGGGTGGTTTCGGGTAGTTTCGGGTGGTTTCGTGTGGTTTCGGAGTTATGTTGGGTGGTTTCGGGGGTGGTTTCGGGTGGGTTGGGTGGTTTCGGGTGGTTTCGGGTGGTTTCGGGTGGTTCCACCTTTTAGTATCAACGAGATATAACGGGTGTCAGCGTTACATGGGTTAGATGTCACTGGACAAAGAGAAACGTCAGAGTGACTGGACACAGAAGTCAGAAGAAAAAAGAGTCACTGCACTCAAAACATCAGAAGTCACTGGATCCAGAGGCTAAAAAGCTAAGAGATGGGCAGTGTCCAAGCAGGCCAACCATGTCTCTGAAGCGTCTCCGAGACTTCTCTGAGACTTCTCCGAAACTTTTCCGAGACTCTCCAGATACTTCTCCAAGACTTCTCTGAGACTTTTCCGAGACTTTCTGAGACTCATTAGGCTAATCAGATCTGATATAATTCCATGATTGCTTGTTAGGTGCCATAGTCAATAGTCATGATGGTATATAAACCTAGCCAAGCACTACATCACTATCACAATTCAATCATGGCTACTACAGCTCCTCTCCATCCTGTGAGACGGAAGAAGATGAAAGTGAGGGACGAGATTCATCAGAAGTATCGTCTGATCGTGCAGAAGGTGAACAGTGGGGACTTGGTCTTGGGTGCTGTGAAAGCGGTGGGACTCTCCAAACCCAACTTCCACAAATAGAAGGCTGTCGCAGAATTGAAGATTGTGGATGAGGAGCAGTTCAAGGTGATTGAAGAAACTCATGGGGATGACGTGCTGAAGCTTCAGACTGCCGGCAAGGAGACAGGTAGGATCAGGAGACACCAGCTATAGGTCAGGTAGGAACCGGAGACGCCAGTAGATCAGGAAGAATAGCAGGAGACGCCAGTAGCCAGTAGGTCAGGTAGGATCAGGAGATGCCAGTTATAGGTCAGGTAGGATCAGGAGACGCCAGTAGATCAGGAAGAATAGCAGACACCAGTAGGTCAGGTAGGATCAGGAGACGCCAGTAGCCAGTAGGTCAGGTAGGATCAGGAGATGCCAGTTATAGGTCAGGTAGGATCAGACACCAGCTATAGGTCAGGTGTTATAGGTAGGATCAGGAGACACCAGCTATAGGTCAGGTAGGATCAGGAGACGCCAGTTTTAGGTCAGGTAGGAACCGGGAGACGCCAGTAGATCAGGAAGAATAGCAGACACCAGTAGGTCAGGTAGGATCAGGAGACGCCAGTAGCCAGTAGGTCAGGTAGGATCAGGAGATGCCAGTTATAGGTCAGGTAGGATCAGGAGACACCAGCTATAGGTCAGGTAGGATCAGGAGACGCCAGTTTTAGGTCAGGTAGGAACCGGAGACGCCAGTAGATCAGGATGAATAGCAGACACCAGTAGGTAAGGTAGGATCAGGAGACGCCAGTAGCCAGTAGGTCAGGTAGGATCAGGAGATGCCAGTTATAGGTCAGGTAGGATCAGGAGACGCCAGTAGGTCAGGTAGGATCAGGAGATGCCAGTTATAGGTCGGGTAGGATCAGGAGATGCCAGTACACAGTAGGTCAGGTAGGATCAGGAGATGCCAGTTATAGGTCGGGTAGGATCAGGAGACACCAGTACACAGTAAGTCAGGTAGGATCAGGAGACACCAGCTATAGGTCAGGTAGGATCAGGAGACACCAGCTATAGGTCAGGTAGGATCAGGAGACGTCAGTTTTAGGTCAGGTAGGAACCGGAGACGCCAGTAGATCAGGTAGGATAGCAGACACCAGTAGGTCAAGTAGGATCAGGAGATGCCAGTTAAAGGTCGGGTAGGATCAGGAGACACCAGTACACAGTAAGTCAGGTAGGATCAGGAGACACCAGTTAGAGGTCAGGTAGGATCGAGAGATGCCAGTTATAGGTCAGGAAGGAACCAAAGACGCCAGTAGATCAGGTATAGTAGATCAGGTAGTAGGATAGCAGACACCAGTAGGTAAGGTAGGATCACGATGCTCAGGTAGGATCAGGAGACACCAGTAGGTCCGGTAGGATTAGGAGGCTCAGGTAGGATCAGGACACGCCAGTCTCCAATGGGTCAGGTAGGATCGGTCCAGATGCCAGTGGGTCAGCCGTCAGGTAGGATCAGTCCAGGTGCCAGTAGGTCAGGTAGGATCAGGAGACGACAGTAGGTCAGGTAGGATCAGGAGATGCCAGTTATAGGTCAGGTAGGATCAGGAGATGCCAGTTATAGGTCAGGTAAGTCAAGACATACGCTGATACTGGTGTCAAGGCATACGCTGACACTGGTGTCAAGGCATACGCTGACACTGGTGTCAAGGCATACGCTGACACTGGTGTCAAGGCATACGCTGACAATGATGTCACGACATATGCTGAAACTGATGTCAAGGCATACGCTGACACTGGTGTCAAGGCAAACACTGACACTGATTTCAAGGCATACGCTGATACTGGTGTCAAGGCATATACTGACACTGATGTCAAGGGATACGCTGACACTGGTGTCAAGGCATACGCTGACACTGATGTCAAGGCATACGCTGACACTTATGTCAAGGCATACACTGACACTGATGTCAAGGCATACGCTGACACTAGTGTCACAGCATACGCAGACACAGGTGTTGAAGCACACGCTGACGCCTGACACTGATGTCACGACACATGCTGAAACTGATGTCGAGGCATACGCTGACACTGGTGTCAATGCATACGCTGGCACTAATGTCAAGGCAAACACTGACACTGGTGTCAAGGCATACGCTGACACTGATGTCAAGGCATACGCTGACACTGGTGTCAAGGCCTACGCTGACACTGATGTCAAGGCATTCGCTGACATTGGTGTCAAGGCATACGCTGATATTGGTGTCAAGGCATATACTGACACTGGTGTCATGGTATATACTGACACAGGTGTTGAAGCACACGCTGACGCCTGACACTGATGTCACAACACATGCTAAAACTGATGTCGAGGCATACGCTGACACTGGTGTCAATGCATACGCTGGCACTAATGTCAAGGCAAACACTGACACTGGTGTCAAGGCATACGCTGTCACGCTGACACTGATGTCAAGGCATACGCTGACACTGGTGTCAATGCATACGCTGGCACTAATGTCAAGGCAAACACTGACGCTGGTGTCAAGGCATACGCTGACACTGATGTCAAGGCATACGCTGAAACTGATGTCAAGGCATACGCTGACACTGGTGTCAAAGCATACGCTGGCACTAATGTCAAGGCAAACACTGACACTGGTGTCAAGGCATACGCTGACGCTTATGTCAAGGCATACGCTGACACTGATGTCAAGGCATACGCTGACACTAGTGTCACAGCATTCGCAGACACTGGTGTCAAAGCCTACGCTGACACTGATGACTGATGACATGGAAACGAAGCACTGATGTCAAGGCATTCGCTGACACTGGTGTCAAGGCCTACGCTGACACTGATTTCAAGGCATTCGCTGACACTGGTGTCAAGGCCTACGCTGACACTGATGTCAAGGCATTCGCTGACACTGGTGTCAAGGCATACGTTGACACTGTTGTCAAGGCCTACGCTGACACTGATGTCAAGGCATTCGCTGACACTGGTGTCAAGGCATACGTTGACACTGGTGTCAAGTCATACGTTGACACTGGTGTCAAGGTATATACTGACGAAGGTGTCAAGGTATATACTGACACAGGTGTCTTAAGGCATACGCTGATACTGATGTTTAGCTGTTTTGGTGACATGAAATTAATTATCTTCATACCTTCATTATTCACCTTTTGATATATAATTTTAAGCTGTTTTGGTGACAATTATATCATAACTTTTTGATTTTTATCAAGATTCAGTCAAGAGTTTTTTTTGAGTTTGTATTTTCATAACTCAGTATCATGAGATCATGAAAGATACACACATTTTACACGCAGCCCACAAAAGCCCGTAAAAGCCGTGAAAGTCAGGAAAAATCCGCAGAAACCCACAAAAGCCCGTAAAAAACCGTAAAAACCCGTAAAAACCCGAGAAAGCACGTAAAAACCCGCAAAAGTCCGTAAAAAGCCCGTTAAAACCCGCGAAAGCGCGTTAAACCCGCAAAAGCCCGTGAGAACCCCCAAAAACCCGTTAAAGCCCGGTGAAAACCCGCAAAAGCCCGTTAAAACCCGCAAAAGCCCGTTTTAACCCGCAAAAGCCTGTTAAAATCCGCAAAAAAGTCCGTAATAACCCGAGGAAAGCCCGTAAAAACCGTGAAAACCCGCAAAACCCGTGAAAGCGCGCAAAGACCGTGAAAGCCCGAGACAACTTGGGAAAACACCGTACGAGCTCCGACGTTGGGGAGGGCCTCACCAAAGGCTGATACTCACTACACCAACATGTAATATGATTTTACACTCTAGTGTAAGTTCTATGCTTATAATAATATACGATAAGGTTACATTCTACCCTCACAGAAACAATAGGCGCTATGACGTCATCAGTTAGACACTATGATCATTATTTATCCCAACCCGTCTCAGCCGCATTTATATCTTGCACAGTATCTTTGATTCCATGATACGGATAAAGCTTCCTCCTACCAAATAGGCGGTTCGGTGTGCACTATTAGCTACTCTGTACTATTACAATTACGTCATCCTAACTGTATAATGCATATTGAGTAAACATAAAGCAAGCCACAAGGCGACGTAGCGCTCTCCAATGCTCCTGCCAATGATACTTTAATCGACGGAAATTCCGGGAAATCCATGACAAAAATGAAGAGGAACCCCCATGTAGATCATGACCATTCCATGACAATTCTGCTAGAACATCTTCTCACTTAAGGGGACATTTAGGGACAGGTTCCTTGTGGAGAAACCCCCGCTTTAAGCTTTGGGCTTAACTTCAAATAGCCCCCCCCCCCCCAATTATCTTATCCTCATTAGCATATACGGCCCTAAATTTTTAAAACACGCCCAAAATTTGCCTAAATTTTCTCTGGAAGAAACAGAATGTTTAAAATAAGGGGCGTATCAATGATGAACCGCCATTCATTGTGCGCTTTCTGAAACAATGAGAATGATCTAAGTGAAGTTGGTTGGTTATGGTAACTTGTAGAATGTACCCTGAAGGAGAGATATTAGCGGGGTTTGATAGGGCCCAGAAGGTCAGCTGAAGTCTAGAAGTATGTTTGTTTGTACGCTGATTTTTTATCCCTTGCTGAAAGGCGAAACAGGCGAGCAATCAGCAAACTCATCGCCCAATTTGACAAAAATAATTTCTAATTTACCATCATTACAATGATGATATCTGCTATGAAGGAAACTCACCAGGACTTACCATAGATGATCTCATCAGGATATGGTTCCAGTTGCAATCCTCAATCCTGCGATCTTTTTCATCCCTTCCAATTCATGGCAATGGCTTGACAGTGACATGACCTATGAGTTTAGTGAGATGAAATAAGGTTTCAAGACATTGATTGATATATGGAAAGGGAATGGAGTTTGAATGGAATGTAAACGATATTCAATTCTATTGCTATTAATCGAGATAAAATTCTATCTGTGACAGAACTTCATGATTTTAATTTAGTAGTTTGAAATTTAATTCGAATTTTTGTTTAAGATTTTGAAAATAATAGCAGGGGAAATAATACGAAATATTTTATCAAATATGTTTAATAATCAATATACCAACACATTCAATTTTAAGGGGAAATATAACTCTGCGTTATAACATAGCACAATACACATTGGGTCAAAAGTACACGAATCATATTTTAGAGGTCAAATCAATCTCACCACAGTCATTCATTTATATATGTTTGTCATATTATATTGAAATAAAAACTTTAAAAAGAGGTGTAAATATCGCACTGTCAAAAAATTCGGTCGGAATTTTCGTTTTAAGACGAAAATATTTCTGCGTCCCAATAGACGAATATTTAGAGTCAATATAGAAGCGACAGTTAACATATGAATTTAAACTATATTTGGTAACAATTAATTAATCAATTAATTAATTAATTGTTCCCTTCCTTCCTCAAAAATTACTATAATTCACATCCCGAAACAAAAAATTTGGAAAAGAAAAAGTCGTATATTTTAATACAAAACAATTACATTCATAATATAAAAGTGGTAAAACACTACACTACTTTGTGAATATGTATCTTGTGTTATCACGAAAAAAGTGACCGGCATGGTATTCAGGCTTTTGACCAGGAACACGCCGAAAAATGGCGTTTTCACAAAAATAAACCGGTTTATTTGGTGATATAACAAGATATACACGGTTCCAAATGATGTGACTGAGTATGTTAGTATGTGTGGGACTAATCTGTCTACTTTGTATGGGCAAGCTACGCTCCTAGCCCATACTATAATCTCAAGTAAGTCGTACTTGTTGTACTTGAATAATAGAAAACCGAGATTTATTCAGAGGCCCGGGAGTTTGAAATCGACCAAATTTTCATGCCGAACGGACAAAATGACGATTTCCCCAAGTCATCTGTTATTCAAGTACAAAGTATAGAATTGTTTAAACACATATGAACATGAACCAGCTAGTTGTATCCAGTAGATTTTAGTACTTCTTGATCCAAGTTGGCAAGCATTTATCAAGGCTGATTGACCAGCAATATTCAATATATCAATAAAGTTTTTTTTGTTTGAAAAAGAAGAAACCCCAAATTAAAAAAACGTTTATAATTTTAACCTTTTGAGCTATACTTTTTTTGCCGGGAAATTTTAAATCAGCAAGAAAATAATTTGGGATTTCACTTAATTTGGTTTTTAAAAAAAAAAAATTTTTTTAAAAAACTCATAAGTATAATTAATACATCCTTGAATAACAAAAGGACTAGAATAACAAAAGGACCCTTTGAAATAACAATAAGACCCTTTAAAATAACAATAGGACCATTGGAATGACAATAAGATCCCTAGTATGACAATATTACCCCTTAAAATAACAATAAGACCTTAAAATAACAATAGGACCCTTGAATAACAATATTATCCTTAGTATGAGAATAGACCCTTATAATAATAATAATAATAAGACACTTAGAATAACAAAAGACTGTTTAAATAACAAAAGGACCTTGAAATAACAATAAGAATCTTAAAATAACAATAGGACACTTAGAATAACAAAAGGACTGTTAGAATAACAAAAGTCCCTTAAAATAACAATAAGATCCTTCAAATTACAATAGGACCCTTAAAATTAGAATGGGACCTAAAATAACAAAAGACCCCTAAAATAATAATAGCCCCTTGAATAACAAAGGACACTAATGATAACAATAGGACCCCAACAGTAGCAGCAGAACCATAAGTATAACAATAGGACCTTTAGAATAACAACAGAGGCCTTAGAATAACAATGGGACCCATAGAATAACAATAGGATCCTTAGTATGAGAATAGGACACTTAAAATAACAATAAGACACTTAGAATAACAAGGACGCTTGGAACAACAATGGGATCCTTTTTGTAAGGAGAATAGGACCCTTAGAATAACAATAGGGCACTAATAATAACAATGAGACCCTAACAGTAACAGCAGAACCCTAAGTATAACAATGCAATAGGACCCTTCGAATCTTAGAATAACAATAGCAGGCCATAGAATGACAATGGGACTCATAGAATGAAAATAGGATCTTTAAAATGATATACAGAACCATGGCCTTTAAAACCATTCAAAACAATTGAATAACGTAGGCAAAGTGCCCCAGCGAGCCAGTGCCCCAACGTCGAA
This sequence comes from Beroe forskalii, assembly GCA_011033025.1. Lineage (NCBI taxonomy): Eukaryota > Metazoa > Ctenophora > Nuda > Beroida > Beroidae > Beroe > Beroe forskalii. The sequence continues at coordinate 107,611 of WFMF01000094.1, read as the reverse complement.
TGACTCTTACAATAACAATAGGAACCCAAGAATAACAATAAGATCCTTGGAATAACAGTTGAATCAGAACAGTATACTTACTTACTTACAACAATAATAAGACCATTCAGAACAATATCAGATAACGTAGACATAACGTTTAGTGGCCCAGTGCCCTGTCGTAGTGCCCTGGTGTCCTTCTTCAGAGCCCTAAAATAACAATAGGACACACCACGAATAACGATATAGATAAGGTTATAAAAATAACAGTAACACTGAAGTCTTAAGTGTAGGTATCTAGTAACGTATATATTGAATACATGATTACAGATTAGTACACGATTAGTACACTAACAGATTGCACTTTACTCCTAAATCACAATAAAATCAGAATAGTATCCTTACAATAACAATAGAACCCTTCAAAACAATAGAATAACAATATCACATAACATTGCCAGACGTTGTCTGCCCCGCGCGAGGGGGCCAGGCAACGCCTGGCAAACATAACATAGACGTAGTGGCCCAGTGCCCTGACGTAGTGCCCTGGTGCCCTGACGTAGTGCCCAGTGCCCTGTTCAGGGCACTACTTCAAGGATCAGTGCCCTGACGTAGTGCCCTGGTGCCCTGACGTAGTGCCCTGGTGCCCTGACGTAGTGCCCTGGTGCCCTGACGTAGTGCCCTGTGCCCTGAGTGCCCTATTGCCCTAAAACGTTATAAGGTTCTCTGCATGAGGACTTCATTTGTCAGACGTTGTCTGACCCCTCCACCTTCGGCGGGGGCGCGCGCGACGCGCGTCCGCCGAATAATGGTCAGCCTAGACTCGTCTGGTCTGTTGACGTCAGATAACGCGCGCGAGGGGGTCAGGCAACGCCCGTCACGACTCTGCGAGTCGTGGCGCGCGCGCTTTGCGCGCGCGAGGGGGTCCCGGTCAGGCAACGCCTGACAAGGTCAGACCACGTCTGACAAAACTTCACCACATTGTGTTGTAGAGCTTATAATTCTAGTCTAAAATACTTTTAAGAGAAGTATTTTTAAAGGAATCCACCAAAACCAAAAGGATACACAAAAGTATTTTTAAGCCCGCATAGGTGTGTGTACGCGCCGCGCGAGCCACACAGGGATATACGTGTTTAGCAACAAAAGTACAAACTGGCTTTTCGAAGACTGAGGTCGGGAAAATTTCGTTGCTTCATAACCAACAACCAAGAGGTAGGGAAATGTCCATAACTTGTTCAACTAAGGTTGCATATACGTATCGTTTAAAATATATATTGAACATATCAAGTACCACAAATGCTGTAAAAATCAGTAACCTAAGCCTTAAAATGGGCAAGTCTCCATTGTAAATGAAAGCCTTCATTATCTATGACAAATGTAATTAAGTGCATCTAGTGTTTTAAGTAACAGGGTCAGGATTAGGGTCAGGATTTGTTAGGTTTAGGGTAAGGAATAAGGTCAGGACGAATTTACGGTCAGGGTTAGGGCCAGGATTTGTAAGGTTTAGGGTAAGGATTACAGTTAGGACGAATTTTTTTAAATCCGTCTTCTTCTAGATTCAGGAAATTTTGTAAAAGGTGTTGAAAAAATTCACAACTTTGCCATTTTAAGTCCAATTTGAATATAATTTTGTGAGTTCAATTGTGTTATATATACCTTGGAGGGGTGTGAAAATCTGAGACACAAAGCGTTGATGCAATCAGACTTCAAAAGATACTTCAATCAGCAGTTGATTCTATGATAAAATTATGATGAATGACTGTCTCTTACGTAAAATTGTCTGAAAATCATCGCTCAGTTTACTGTTTCAGGTTTTGATCTATGCTCCAAGTGCAAATCCTTATGGAACACCCTAAGTATATGTATATTGTACTTATTGTATCAATTATTTCATTGCATTTTTCCTTTCAGTGACTAAATTATGGATGAATATTTCCATTTGAAATCAGATGTATCTCCAAGTGACAATTATGATAACTGCCAGAACATTGATTTTACATTCGATGTGTCATCACTATTTGTTCAAACTGAAAAAGTAACTAATCCAACTGCTGAAAAGGAAGAGATTTTTGAAGATATTATTGATGATGTTGGAGAAACTGATTTCACTTTTGATATATCATCAATTCTTCCTACTCAAGAAAGCACCGCTTCTGCTGAGGATTTCACTTTTGGTGCATCAGCGAATTCTGAAACTCAAAAACATTCTCCCAATGTTTGTGATTTTCAAGATGTGTCATCAAGTCCTGAAAGAAATACCAGAAAAGCTGAAATACTAAATGCAGAAGATTTCATTATTGATCATGAAGAAAACATTCAATCTGGACAAAATGATTTAGAATATTGTCAAGTGAGGTACTCTAAGCATCCAAGAAAGAGAAGAGCATTAAGACAGCCATTTAAAGATTCCTTTGGTCATGATATTGCTGCATTCAACTCTATTTTCAGTTATAATTGTGAGCCATATATTGCTTCTGTGTCCAGAAATGAAACTTTTTACTGGGTTGATAAGAGACAAATTATAAGAGAATTAAAAAATCCTTGCATACAAAAATTTTTTAATGTTGGCATAAATCATAGCAAAGAAAATGAATCAAGAAATATATCAGATGAGAATTTGTGGTGTATTTCATCAAGCTTCAAAAGGGTTGTTAGTAATGAGGTTGTCTTAGCTACCGAAGATAGCAATATTCTGATGCAAAATGACTTCAAAATTATTAGGAAGAATACGTTGAGGTTCATTGACAAATTATTTCATAAGTTAAGTCGCCTGGAACAGTATAGTCAAAGGAAAAGGCAGATCACAAATCATATCAAGGCAATGAAGGTTTGTGTCTCGCTGCTTGGAAAAGAAAGTGTGAGTAATGATTATCTTGGTGAGCTAATACATCAGATCCAATGCTGGAATCAAGGCAAAGAGAAGTATAAGTCGTATAAAAGAGGTTTAGCTATTCATACCCAATTAGACAGCATTGGAAAAACTATTAAACACTATTTTTATATGAAAAATAGATTGATAAAAGATATGAGGCCAAGCATCACATAATATTTTGATATTATTATATTATGTTCTTTTAAGTTGAATTATTATATACTTAGACTAGAAAGGCCTGTTGGGCCTGCCAGATGATACAGGACCAAATAATAAGCTCTCAAAAAGTTTATGAAGGAGCAAAATTGACCATTATTCCTTAGTTACTTTTAGTGATGCTGGACCGTGCAAGTTTTGATCATTATAATTTGCTCTTGTATGATGAACTAAAATCTGAAAATTAAAACCGAGTATCGTACTCATACTGAACGTTGAATCAAAGCATTGATTTACGCCAAGAGCAGTATTCCAAAATCGCAATGTGCTATGCCCAAATTCGATTCAATTTGATTTTGTTTTTTTTCAATCTTAAATTGCTGTAAATTCACATTTTTCCGTTAACCATCAACTCAGAATTGATTTAAATCGACCAACGTCTGTCATTGATTTATGAAGAGATGCTAACAGAAATAGCTTCCACGATGCAAGCCATACCCGTTCTCTATTTCCAGATCTTGAATTTCAAATGAAAACAGTAAACACTTCGTTCGTTCAAACGCTAAAACGCAGCAATCAACAACATATCAGAAAGTACTCGCATAGAACTGATCATAATCTGCACGTGCAGAATATCTGTATCCATAGCAACGGCGCAACTAAGCCCAGCTTAGCCTTCCTTTCTCTTGATATCATCTTGGCAAGCTCAAATTTAATTGTGTACAGCGGCACAAACATTATTCATGTGTGAATTCATTTTATATTAAAGATATGTACTACCATTGTATCAGGTTAATTAATTTTATTTGTTTCCAATAAACTTTTTTAAATGCCATAAAATTTAAGTTTAGGAGTAATTGCAGTGACAATAGAAAGTTATGAACTTTATTTATAGAAAGAAAAAATATGTGTCCTTTGCTTCTTGGAGAATAAATGATGACAGATATTGGTATACTGTTGACTGTTAGGTTCGTCACACATCAGCATTATCTTTTTCTTTTACCTTCTTTCTTTGACTGTTTGAAATCAATTAGAGGATTAGGTATGCCATGCAGTATAACAAAAATCTTTGATTCACAGGAAGTATGTCTTTATCAGAACCACCTGCGAAAAAGCTCTGCACGGATGAAAAGTCAGATAAGGTAAATGAATGCTCAGAAATCAGTATCTGGAAAATATTATTGTACCGTACGGCCTACATTCAGATGAAATAGTTTGGGGGAGCTATATAAATTCACATGGCATTTAATTGTCTTTTAACTGTTTATAACTGTTTAGGTATCATAGTATTATGAATATGAATATGATGAATATGGAGCTAATATTATCATGAAATATTATCATGAATATTATCATGAAATTAAAGTATCTCTTTTGCAACAAAATTTGGACTATTTTAGGTCAACTAACTATCAAAAAATTCAAAATTGAACTAAAAATAGTGGATGTAAATGAATATCACCCAAGAGGTTGAACTTTAAGCGTTATAAAACTGCTTAACTGATGTACGAGAGTGTTATCATCAGACGTTTTCGAAAATCATGTGATATCGTCAACTGAGAGTGAAGGATGGAAAGGGTATATGTGATTGAGTGATGTCAGGGGAGGATGTCAGATGGGTTGCAGCTGGTAACGAGATAATCGAAATATATGTACAAGAGTAAAAAATAATTGCAAGGCAAGAAATGGTGTCAGTAGTTGGTGAGGGGCCATCCAATTATATCCATAACGGAAGTCAGCAAAATTTCGGCCATTTTTGACCCCTCCCTTACCCTTGTCCGTAAACGTCTGCATTCCAGAAACCCCTCCCTCCCCCCAGACGTCCGCATTTTTGTTACTCAAGCGAAATAAAATCCACCTTATTGCGAAATTTTCTATGAAAAATTCACGAAAATTTTGAAAGAATGCGCTCCTGCACATTCGGCCAAATAAAACACTCCCTCGTGCCTAATTCCGCAAACCCCCGCATTGGCCAGACTCCATCCTCTTTGAAGGTTGAGGAGATCCTAGGGAAGATGGGATTCCAGAGTGAACTGCACTTGGGAGCGCTGTCTGTAGATGAATCATATACTTTGAAAAAGGCTAGGCATTAAATGTTCTTCTTCTTAGTATTCATGGTCCATTTTTGTCTTTTTGATATGCATCGCCTGGAATAGTCTTATCCCTAATTTTCATTCTCTTACAGGCATCTGAGCGCTCAGCAATGAATGATGAGAATCTGTGCATTAATCAGCAGCTTCCGGACATCATTATGGCTACTGATGAGGATCAAAATGGTGACCGTGACACTGCCAATCCAACCAAGGTTGGATATGATTAAATTAAATCTCCAGATTATGTCATATTTAGTTTCATGTAATAGTTGTAATTTCTACATATTTTTCTTATATTTTTCCTCCGACAAATAGGTACTGTAGAACCCAATATTGAACGCCCATACCTAGTCCTGGCTGAGGTGGGCACTAGTGAGGATAGTGTGAGTGCTGCCCTGCGGCGGGCCAGGGAGGCAAAGGAGGGGTGGGCCAAGATGCAGGGACACATCCGAGCACGCCACCTTTACAGGTATGTATATGTAGGGTGGTTTATTTATAGCGGTTACATGCCGTTTAAGCTTTGGCCGATTGAGCTGAAAATTTGCAAGCCATCCATGGACATACCATTCTTCAGAATCCCGAAATCAGCCCTTTTCTGTCTGTTATGGGGGGTTAAAATCGCGTTTTTGGGCTTAAAAACTGCCTTTTTTCGCCCCTTATTGGGCGTAGATGTCTCATGAGTGGTCAAATAGAAGTGTATCTGGTCAGAAATTATGCGCCTGAAACCACTGAACCAATGATATTCGCCAGTTTTCCTTTGTTTTCCTGTAAAATCCAAAAAACCCTATTTGTACCTCTCAAAACAGTGATCCAGGATGTTCTTCATTTCTGAGGCACCCAAGATCCGAAATCAAAAACCTTTGGCCGATTGAGCTGAAAATTTGCAAGCCATCCATGGAGGACTTAAGAAAGACATACCATTCTTCAGAATCCCGAAATCAGCCATTTTCTGTCTGTTATGGGGGGTTAAAATCGCATTTTTGGGCTTAAAAACTGCCTTTTTTCGCCCCTTATTGAGTTATTGGGCCTAGATGTCTCATGGGTGGTCAAATAGAAGTGTATCTGGACAGAAATTATGCGCCTGAAACCACTGAACCAATGATATTCGCCAGTTTTCCTTTGTTTTCCTGTAAAATCCAAAAAACGCTATTTGTACCTCTCAAAACAGTGATCCAGGATGTTCTTCATTTCTGAGGCACCTAAGATCCGAAATCGAAAAGCTTTGGCCGATTGAGCTGAAAATTTGCACGCCATCCATGGACGACCTAAGAAAGACATACCATTCTTCAGAATCCCGAAATCAGCCATTTTCTGTCTGTTATGGGGGGTTAAAATCGCGTTTTGGGCTTAAAAACTGCCTTTTTCGCCCCTTATTGGGCGTAGATGTCTCATGAGTGGTCAAATAGAAGTGTATCTGGTCAGAAATTATGCGCCTGAAACCACTGAACCAATGATATTCGCCAGTTTTCCTTTGTTTTCCTGTAAAATCCAAAAAACCCTATTTGTACCTCTCAAAACAGTGATCCAGGATGTTCTTCATTTCTGAGGCACCCAAGATCCGAAATCAAAACCTTTGGCCGATTGAGCTGAAAATTTGCAAGCCATCCATGGAGGACTTAAGAAAGACATACCATTCTTCAGAATTCCGAAATCAGCCATTTTCTGTCTGTTATGGGGGGTTAAAATCGCATTTTTGGGCTTAAAAACTGCCTTTTTTCGCCCCTTATTGAGTTATTGGGCCTAGATGTCTCATGGGTGGTCAAATAGAAGTGTATCTGGACAGAAATTATGCGCCTGAAACCACTGAACCAATGATATTCGCCAGTTTTCCTTTGTTTTCCTGTAAAATCCAAAAAACCCTATTTGTACCTCTCAAAACAGTGATCCAGGATGTTCTTCATTTCTGAGGCACCTAAGATCCGAAATCGAAAAGCTTTGGCCGATTGAGCTGAAAATTTGCACGCCATCCATGGACGACCTAAGAAAGACAGAAAGACATACCATACTTCAGAATCCCGAAATCAGCCATTTTCTGTCTGTTATGGGGTGTTAAAATCTCGTTTTTCGGCTTAAAAACTGCTTTTTTCGCCCCTTATTGGGCGTAGATGTCTCATGGGTGGTCAAATAGAAGTGTATCTGCTCATAAATTATGCGCCTGAAACCACTGAACCAATGATATTCGCCAGTTTTCCTTTGTTTTTCTGTAAAATCAAAAAACCCTATTTTTACCTCTCAAAACAGTGATCCAGGACGTTCTCCATTTCTGAGGCACCCAAGATCCGAAATCGAAAAAGCTTTGGCCGATTGAGCTGAAAATTTGCACGCCATCCATGGACGACCTAAGAAAGACATACCATACTTCAGAATCCCGAAATCAGCCATTTTCTGTCTGTAATGGGGGGTTAAAATCGCGTTTTTGGGCTTAAAAACTGCCTTTTTTCGCCCCTTATTGGGCGTAGATGTCTCATGGGTGGTCAAATAGAAGTGTATCTGGTCATAAATTATGCGCCTGAAACCACTGAACCAATGATATTCGCCAGTTTTCCTTTGTTTTTCCTGTAAAATCCAAAAACCCTATTTTACCTCTCAAAACAGTGATCCAGGATGTTCTTCATTTCTGAGGCACCCAAGATCCGAAATCGAAAAGCTTTGGCCGATTGAGCTGAAAATTTGCAAGCCATCCATGGACGACTTAAGAGAGACATACCATTCTTCAGAATCCCGAAATCAGCCATTTTCTGTCTGTTGTGGGGGGTTAAAATCTCGTTTTTGGGCTTATAAACTGCCTTTTTTCGCCCCTTATTGGGCCTAGATGTCTCATGGGTGGTCAAATAGAAGTGTATCTGGTCATAAATTATGCGCCAGAAACCACTGAACCAATGATATTCGCCAGTTTTCCTTTGTTTTCCTGTAAAATCCAAAAAACCCTATTTGTACCTCTCAAAACAGTCATCCAGGACGTTCTTCATTTCTGAGGCACCTAAGATCCGAAATCGAAAAGCTTTGGCCGATTGAGCTGAAAATTTGCACGCCATCCATGGACGACCTAAGAAAGACATACCATACTTCAGAATCCCGAAATCAGCCATTTTCTGTCTGTTATGGGGTGTTAAAATCTCGATTTTCGGCTTAAAAACTGCTTTTTTCGCCCCTTATTGGGCGTAGATGTCTCATGGGTGGTCAAATAGAAGTGTATCTGGACAGAAATTATGCGCCTGAAACCACTGAACCAATGATATTCGCCAGTTTTCCTTTGTTTTTCTGTATATCAAAAACCCTATTTTTACCTCTCAAAACAGTGATCCAGGACGTTCTCCATTTCTGAGGCACCCAAGATCCGAAATCGAAAAAGCTTTGGCCGATTGAGCTGAAAATTTGCACGCCATCCATGGACGACCTAAGAAAGACATACCATACTTCAGAATCATGAAATCAGCCATTTTCTGTCTGTAATGGGGGGTTAAAATCGCGTTTTTGGGCTTAAAAACTGCCTTTTTTTCGCCCCTTATTGGGCGTAGATGTCTCATGGGTGGTCAAATAGAAGTGTATCTGGTCATAAATTATGCGCCTGAAACCACTGAACCAATGATATTCGCCAGTTTTCCTTTGTTTTCCTGTAAAATCCAAAAACCCTATTTGTACCTCTCAAAACAGTGATCCAGGATGTTCTTCATTTCTGAAGCACCCAGGATCCGAAATCGAAAAGCTTTGGCCGATTGAGCTGAAAATTTGCAAGCCATCCATGGACGACCTAAGAAAGACATACCATTCTTCAGAATCCCGAAATCAGCCATTTTCTGTCTGTTATGGGGGGTTAAAATCTCGTTTTTGGGCTTAAAAACTGCCTTTTTTCGCCCCTTATTGGGCGTAGATGTCTCATGGGTGGTCAAATAGAAGTGTATCTGGTCATAAATTATGCGCCAGAAACCACTGAACCAATGATATTCGCCAGTTTTCCTTTGTTTTCCTGTAAAATCCAAAAAACCCTATTTTTACCTCTCAAAACAGTGATCCAGGACGTTCTTCATTTCTGAAGCACCCAGGATCCGAAATCGAAAAAGCTTTTGGCCGATTGAGCTGAAAATTTGCACGCCATCCATGGACGACCTAAGAAAGACATACCATACTTCAGAATCCCGAAATCAGCCATTTTCTGTCTGTTATGGGGGGTTAAAATCTCGATTTTCGGGCTTAAAACTGCTTTTTCGCCCCTTATTGGGCGTAGATGTCTCATGGTGGTCAAATAGAAGTGTACTTCAGAATCCCGAAATCAGCCATTTTCTGTCTGTAATGGGGGTTAAAATCTCGTTTTGGGCTTAAAACTGCCTTTTTTCGCCCCTTATTGGGCGTAGATGTCTCATGAGTGGTCAAATAGAAGTGTATCTGGTCATAAATTATGCGCCTGAAACCACTGAACCAATGATATTCGCCAGTTTTCCTTTGTTTTCCTGTAAAATCCAAAAAACCCTATTTTTACCTCTCAAAACAGTGATCCAGGACAGGCCCTCCCCAACGTCGGAGCTCGTACGGTGTTTTCCCAAGTTGTCTCGGGCTTTCACGGTCTTTGCGCGCTTTCACGGGTTTTGCGGGTTTTCACGGTTTTTACGGGCTTTCCTCGGGTTATTACGGACTTTTTTGCGGTTTTTAACAGGCTTTTGCGGGTTATAACGGGCTTTTGCGGGTTTTAACGGGCTTTTGCGGGTTTTAACGGGCTTTTGCGGGTTTTCACCGGGTTTTTGAGGGTTCTCACGGGCTTCTGCGGGTTTTACGCGCTTTCGCGGGTTTTAACGGGCTTTTTACGGACTTTTGCGGGTTTTTACGTGCTTTCTCGGGTTTTTACGGTTTTTTACGGGCTTTCGTGGGTTTCTGCGGATTTTTCCTGACTTTCACGGCTTTTACGGGCTCTTGTGGGCTGCGTGTAAAATGTGTGTATCTTTCATGATCTCATGATACTGAGTTATGAAAATACAAACTCAAAAAAAACCTCTTGACTGAATCTTGATAAAAATCAAAAAGTTATGATATAATTGTCACCAAAACAGCTAAAAATTATATATCAAAAGGTGAATAATGAAGGTATGAAGATAATTAATTTCATGTCACCAAAACAGCTAAACACTGGTATCAGCGTATGCCTTAAGACACCTGTGTCAGTATATACCTTGACACCTTCGTCAGTATATACCTTGACACCAGTGTCAACGTATGACTTGACACCAGTGTCAACGTATGCCTTGACACCAGTGTCAGCGAATGCCTTGACATCAGTGTCAGCGTAGGCCTTGACAACAGTGTCAACGTATGCCTTGACACCAGTGTCAGCGAATGCCTTGACATCAGTGTCAGCGTAGGCCTTGACACCAGTGTCAGCGAATGCCTTGACATCAGTGTCAGCGTAGGCCTTGACATCAGTGTCAGCGTAGGCCTTGACACCAGTGTCTGCGTATGCTGTGACACTAGTGTCAGCGTATGCCTTGACATCAGTGTCAGCGTAGGCCTTGACACCAGTGTCAGCGAATGCCTTGACATCAGTGTCAACGTAGGCCTTGACACCAGAGTCTGCGTATGCTGTGACACTAGTGTCAGCGTATGCCTTGACATCAGTGTCAGTGTATGCCTTGATATAAGTGTCAGCGTATGCCTTGACATCAGTGTCAGCGTATGCCTTGACACCAGTGTCAGCGTATCCCTTGACATCAGTGTCAGTATATGCCTTGACACCAGTATCAGCGTATGCCTTGACATCAGTGTCAGTGTTTGCCTTGACACCAGTGTCAGCGTATGCCTTGACATCAGTTTCAGCATATGTCGTGACATCATTGTCAGCGTATGCCTTGACACCAGGGTCAGCGTATGCCTTGACACCAGGGTCAGCGTATGCCTTGACACCAGTATCAGCGTATGTCTTGACTTACCTGACCTATAGCTGGTGTCTCCTGATCCTACCTGACCTACTGGCACCTGGACTGATCCTACCTGACGGCTGACCTACTGGCATCTGGACCGATCCTACCTGACCCATTGGAGACTGGCGTGTCCTGATCCTACCTGAGCCTCCTAATCCTACCGGACCTTCTGGTGTCTCCTGATCCTACCTGAGCATCGTGATCCTACCTGACCTACTGGTGTCTGCTATCCTACCACCTGATCTACTATACCTGATCTACTGGCGTCTTTGGTTCCTACCTGACCTATAACTGGCGTCTCTAGATCCTACCTGACCTCTAACTGGCGTGTCCTGATCCTACCTGACCTACAGCTGGTGTCTCCTGATCCTACCTGACTTACTGTGTACTGGTGTCTCCTGATCCTACCCGACCTATAACTGGCATCTCCTGATCCTACTTGACCTACTGGTGTCTGCTATCCTACCTGATCTACTGGCGTCTCCGGTTCCTACCTGACCTAAAACTGACGTCTCCTGATTCTACCTGACCTATAGCTGGCATCTCCTGATCCTACCTGGCCTACTGGCTACTGGCGTCTCCTGATCCTACCTGACCTACTGGTGTCTGCTATTCTTCCTGATCTACTGGCGTCTCCGGTTCCTTCCTGACCTAAAACTGGCGTCTCCTGATCCTACCTGACCTATAGCTGGTGTCTCCTGATCCTACCTGACCTATAACTGGCATCTCCTGATCCTACCTGACCTACTGGCTACTGGCGTCTCCTGATCCTACCTGACCTACTGGTGCCTGCTATTCTTCCTGATCTACTGGCGTCTCCGGTTCCTACCTGACTTATAGCTGGTGTCTCCTGATCCTACCTGACCTATAGCTGGTGTCTCCTGATCCTACCTGTCTTGTTGCAGGCAGTCTGAAGCTTCAGCACGTCATCCCCATGAGTTTCTTCAATCACCTTGAACTGCTCCTCATCCACAATCTTCAATTCTGCGACAGCCTTCTATTTGTAGAAGTTGGGTTTGGAGAGTCCCACCGCTTTCACAGCACTCAAGACCAAGTCCCCACGGGGGGTGATCAGGTACTAAGTGCATGACACAGGGTGTGGGTGGGTTGGTCCCGGCCGAGAGTGAAATACAGTTAGTCATCGTGTACTAAGTTGGGTGGTCCTTGAAATTTTGTTCCTAAACAGTTAGTACAGTGTGCTAAATTGGTGGTCCTTCACTTTTTTGTATCCAAAAAGTTAGTATAGTGTACCATATTTGATAGTCCTGGACTTTTTCTGACTAAAAAGTTGTTAAAGTGTAATAAATTTGGCGGTCCTTTACATTTTTTGAATAAAAAGTTGGTTTGTAAAATTTGATTGATTGAAAACGCCCAGTCATGGGCGTTCAGCTGACAAGTGCTTCAATAGAAAATATAGGTACAATGAACACAATATAGCAAAAGTCTCAATTTAAAAACTACAAAAATTAAAGATAAAAAAAATCTTAGCTGGCTATTTAACAAACACAAAGATCATCATCTTTCTATATTTTGATCCGAGGGTCCGCAAGAGGATAGTCCCGGAGTGGGACTGTACCACTCTAGTCGCCGAGGCGACGGGGGGTGAGGTGAAAGGTGATGGTGGTGGTGGAGGGTAAAATGAGGGTGTGGCTAGCGAGGGAGAATACCTTTACCAATACAATACCAGATACTTCAGAGCTATCGGAGAGATGAGTAAATGCTATGTCACCCCTGTATTGTCCGCCTCCTCCCTGTTCGTTGTAGTCTTTTGGTTTGGAGTGTGTAACTGATCAGTGCGTCCATACTGTTGTTGTCCATGATGTCGTTAATGGAGTCATAGTATGTCCCGAGTGTGTTGCCTCTGATTCTCATAAATGCAGGGCATTGTCCAATGAAGTGTGCAACTGTCTCCTCTGTGTCAGTGCAGTAAGGGCAGTTTGGTGTGTGTCAGCGTGTTATTCTGTGCAAGTGTTTATTCAGTCCTATGTGTCCTGTAATAATGGAGATAGCAGTTCGGTACCGGATACGGTTGCCAGTGTTGTTGTTAAGTGTGTGAAAACCTTCTTCTGATGGTTACCTATGATCATGTCAGTGTGAGCATGTTTTGTTGGTGATCCACCTGTCGTGGCTGAGGTTGGTTACCTTGGTATTGATTAAGTGTTTGATGAATGAAATGGGGACAAGGCTGGTGACGGGGTTACCATCTTTGGTGCCAACCTTGGCAAGCTGGTCTGCTTTTCTCGTTTCCCAGTGTCCGATGTGGGCTTTTATCCATCTGACTTGGACTGTGTTGTCATGAGCTAGGGAGGTGAGTGACGTGACAGTCTGCAACTGATTTGTTCCTGTGGATTCTGTTGGAAAGAGCTTGGAGTGCCGATAGGCTGTCGCTCCAGAAGGTGATAAGCTTGTTGTTGTAGTGTTTAAGTCTGTCAGCAGCATGCATAAGTGCTGCTATTTCGGCCTGAAAAACCGTGCAGTGATCTTTCATCTTGAAGTGGTACTCGGTTGTGTTCTCGTTGTGGGGGTACTTGATGACGTAGCCGCCGCCCACCCCGTGGTCTGTTTTAGAGCGGGGGAGGGCCGGGAGCTAAATGGCTGGACCACATGCCTATTTTGGTACCTAACTGGTTAGCCAAAATTTTGACCCACCCACCCACCAGTTAGGTTCTTACCCTAAGTGGTTGGGCAAATCGACGATAACCACCCACCCAATTAATGTTGATTTCCATAATGTTATATAATAATGTAATATCTCAATTGAATCCCATAAATTATCGAGACTTAATTTCCTATGGCTAAATATGTGCATTTTCTCCGATCTCATAATTATCATTGCACATCATATTTTAAAGCTCCAAAAAACAACTTTCTGTTAAATATACAACGAAAATGACACAGAATCATTATTAAGAATGAACGGTACTATTAATTTATTTCACTATCATTTCGAGCGCCTATGCCATCAACGTTATTGCGAGATTGATAAGGTCATATGATGTTGATTATTGAGTTATGTGTGAGTGATAAATATGTGCATAATACAGTATGTATAGAATTAAGAATATACGATGAAAAATAAGCACAAAATTGGCAATTTAGCATACTCACTTTCTTTTATCATGCGTTTTCTGGTAGAATGAATCAATTTGGTTTCAATTTCGATTGAAATGGTAATTTCAATAATAATTAGGTCTGAAAATAGCCACTTAGGTAGCAAAATCTAACTGGTGAGATGGTTTGGTGGACCCTTTTGGCAGAAAATTTTACCAGTTAGGGTCCAGACCCTAACTGGTTGAGCCTGCTGGGTCACCCACCCCTTAACTGGCATGTGGTCCAACCAATTAGCTCTCGCCCCCCCCCGTTTAGAGCCATCTGTGTAGCAGCAAATGTTGTTGACGCTGATAAGCTTGATGTCTTTGTCCAGGTTGTTGGTGTAGTTGTCAGAGTGAGCGTCTTGAGGGTATGTGATGTTATAGTTGCGGTCAAGAATAAGATGGGGTTTAATAGTGTCCCATTGGTTGTGCCCTGGGACTTTGAGCTCAGAAATTAGGTTGTTTGATATGGTGCTATGAGAGCTTTGATGATTCCTTTTGCCGGTGGGGCTGTTTTAGGGTCCAATCTCCGTACCCCATGAGCCTGACTGCTCCCTTGGCAGCTTCACCTTTGAGGTAGTCGGTAATGTGAGGTATACTAGTGAGCAGAGTGTTGTAAGGTGTGGAAGGTAGGGCTCCAGTCATATGCCTGAGTGAGAGTCCTTGAACTCTTTCGAGTTTCTTGGTATTGGATTTGTTGTCAGTTGCCTTGATCCAGACAACAGCGCTGTATGCCAGCGCCGGTCTAACAATGGAGGTGTAAATCCTCTTGCATACTTTAGGAGTAAGTCCCCATGTGGGGCCTATGGCTCGCTTGCATCTGGAATCTTGTACTGGATGACCTCCTTCAGTACACAGCAAAGCACATTCCAGGATATCTGCAGGCTTTTGCTGATGACTTAATGTCACTAGCAGAAGGGGATGACCTCGATGTCATCTGGCAGAGAACACAGACCACCATCAAGACTATTGAGACATGGTGTGAGTCGAAGGGACTCAACATCAGCGCTCTCAAACCAAACTAGTCATGTTCATGGAACAGAAAGTGGACCTTACGCCCAATCAAAGTAATGGGCTCAACTATTGAGCTCAGTAAAGAAGCAAAGCTTCTTGAGTAACACTGGACAACAAACTCAACTTTAACTCACACATCGACAACATTACCAAAAATGCATAGGGACTATCTTCCAAACACAAAGATGTTAGATTTGTCAAGTTTGATTGTCAAAACTATTCATAATTGCATTACTTAATAATTGATCAAATTGCTTGAAGGTAGCAAACATAGCATTAATTAACATGTTATTAATATTATGTACATAATTAACTACTAATCAAATAAAACTTTTATAACTAGTTGTTCAATACTTCATTTCTCGACTGAATTGATAATTATAATCATATTATAGTGGTTGTCTTATGAAATTCACTACCTATTGCACTTCTGAATTACCTATACTTCACTCTTAGTTCTCAACAGGTACTCATTTTTCAATGATTTAATGTAATTAAGGGGTGGTCCCCAATTTTTAGCCCAAAAAACAGTTAGTATATTGTACCAAGTGTAGGGGTGGGTGGTCATGTTTCAAAATTTTCAGAAAAACTCAGTTAGTACACCCTGTGTCATGCACTTAGTACCTGATCACCCCCCGGTCCCCACTGTTCACCTTCTGCACGATCAGTCATCAGACGATACTTCTGATGAATCTCGTCCCGCACTTCTTCCGTCTCACAGGATGGAGAGGAGCTGCAGTAGCCATGATTGAATTATGATAGTGATGTAGTGCTTGGCTAGGTTCATATACCATCATGACTATGGCACCTAACAAGCAATCATGGAATTATATCAGATCTGATTAGCCTAATGAGTCTCAGAAAGTCTCGGAAAAGTCTCGGAGAGTCTCAGAGAGGTCTTGGAGAAGTATCTGGAGAGTCTCGGAAAAGTCTCGGAGAAGTCTCAGAGAAGTCTCGGAGAAGTGTCAGAGAAGTCTCGGAGACGTTTCAGAGACATGGTTGGCCTGCTTGGACACTGCCCATCTCTTAGCTTTTTAGCCTCTGGATCCAGTGACTTCTGATGTTTTGAGTGCAGTGACTCTTTTTTCTTCTGACTTCTGTGTCCAGTCACTCTGACGTTTCTCTCTGTCCAGTGACATCTAACCCATGTAACGCTGACACCCGTTATATCTGAGTCCTTAGTCCAGTCAATTCTGTGTCCAATGCTGAATGCCGTCTGACTCTACTTACCCCTGAGTTCAACTTGGGCACTGAAGCACTGACTCTTGTCACCTCTGAATCCAGTCATATCTGAGCCCAGTCATATCTGATTACTGTCACTTGGTAACCTTTGACTTCAGTCACCTCTGAGCCTTTTCATCATTGGCATTCGTAACTTTTGATTCCACTTTCCACCTCTGAAGCCAGCAATTTAGTCTGGTCCAGTTACTCAGTTAATCCTGACTTTTGCCACCTCTGAGTCCAATAACTTCTGACTCCTTTTATTTTGTCAACTTGTCAGCTTGTCTCCTATAACTTTATAACCTCTGATCCGAGTTCAGTTGACTTCTGACTTATTACCTCTGAGTTTTGTGCCCAGTCACTTTTGACTCTTGTTAACTCTGAGTCAAGTCATCTCTAACTCTCTTCACCTCATAATCTCGTATCTGCTGAACCTCTGAGTCCAAACTCCACTCCAATCATTTCTAAGTTCATTAGCCTAGTCACATGTTTGACTATAGTCACCTTTGAGTTCAGTCTCTTCTGATCCAGTCACTTCGCAGTCAACTCACCTTTAAATCCAAATTTCGCTCATGAAAACTTATGAATCTTGTCACCTCTGATTCATCTACTCATGCTCTCATGATTCCCGTCCCTTCTCACTTCATAATTTTGTCATAATTAATTGCTAGTAACTTTTCTTCCTTTCTTCGCTTTTTAGTTGAAAAACGCCTTTAAAGTTGAGCAAGGATTGCAAGAATTGCAAATTTTTACCACAATTACTGTAAGCCATTTTGTTTGAAATTTTGATCATTTTGGAAATGGCACCTGGAAAATTTAACCCCCCATAAACCCCCAAGTGGATATCGGAAAAGGCAAATAGGGGTTAAATTTTTGGGGGTTGCCCCCCCCCATATAATTTGGCTTATCCAGGGCATTTCAATTGATCTCTATTTTTGCCCGTAAAAACTTAAAAACCCGTAATATAATTGTGGTTTTAGCCGTGTTGAGTTACTCAAGTTATTTTTTTTGTAAACCCCAGAGGGGTACCGCTAAGGGCTTCTGAAAATATGAGTATAAAATAATATTCAATCAATAACCATAGGGCAAACAACATAATTCACACCCGACACGTATAATAAACAAAAAATGACGAAATTTAAGAAAACTGTTCAGTTTTGTGCGAAATTTCTGTCAGATTTTGAAACTTGACTCTTCAAACTTGAATAAATGAATGTTCAAACCCCGCTTAATAACACACTGTACACATACCAAAATTATGCACGCAGAGAAAAAAATCATGCCCCATCTTTTCGAACCTCAGTCACTATGGTCCCAAATTTGACAATATGATTGTTCCTTAGCTCCCCCTCCTCCTTCTTCTTCTTTTTCTCTTCGATGAGGAGTTTGTGAGCTGCTCGCTCCTCCAATGTCCTGTCTGGTCGGATGAAAACTGAGCTGAACTTCTCCGAATGCCGTAACTTCCTGGCTTGCAGAAGCACGTGTCTCGCAGTGCTGGCGCACGAAAACGTCACCTTAACCGGTCGAGGTCTCTCCTTGCTCCGAGTCTTCCCAACGCGACACACATCAGTTGCAGGCTTCATCCCGAGCTCGCCGAAAACTTCCTGTACCTTGTCTGATAAGTCCTCACTCCCCTCCTCCGACATACCGAACACCATCAAGTTCTTGTTCCGGTCTTCTTCTTGCTTTCTTGGACAGCTGACTTGACAGCGCTTTTCAACTTCTCTGTGCTGAACTGAGCAACTGATTCACTCGACCTCACAGCATCACTGTACGTCTTGATTTCCGCTTTAACTGTCTCTGAATCGGACTCTGTCACAGCGCTCTGCACTGAAACTAGAAGTTTGTCCTTGTGCATGATCAGGTCGTTTTGCTGAGCAATGATCGCCTTTTGCGACTTCACTAGGTCTGATTTCACGGTACTCAGCTCCGTCCTCAGTAGTCTCAGGCTTTTATGTTGCAGCTGAACAAAGGACAAACGCCGACAGAAACATGGGTGCTATGGTCTCCTGGCTCAAACTCCGGCATTTCTCTGACGTCACGTTGGTTGGAGCGTCGCAGTTCATCTCCCTCATCGCCTTTCCCATCCATACACTCGCTTTACTCATCAGTTCGTCGATCATCTTTTCATCGTGGGGTTGTGCGGTGTCACTTGCAGCCATGGTATAGGGTAATACACACGGCCACAATCAAGATGCAGTACAATTATCAAGCAACTGATAAGAGAGCGATTATTTCAACACGTACACTAAAATGGTATATAGTAGTCTCACGACAGGTTTAGACCGATTTAAAGGGTAGTACTATATGCGTAGAGTCGTGTTGCCACACGCGCTTTATATCATGTGTTTGTTATGACACACTGTAATTTAATACCAATTTAAATACAAATCTATGCGACCTTTGCTTTTCCGTTACAAAAATGTGCATATCTCCGAGGTTTTTTGAGCAAACTTGATGAAACTTTCAGGATATCTAGAGCTTCATAAAAGCAACATCTCAGTGAAGTTTAGATTCATTTTTGAGCTCCAGAAGCGGAGTTATGACCGAAAAGCCAGTTATTAAGCGATAACTTTAAAACATGAAACCGGTTGATTTAACATATCTCAATTTCTGAAGGTCAAAAATGTTAGCTACTCCAGGATTATATTGGTCATATGTTGCCCGTAATATCCTGAAAATTTGATCAAAATTGCTCAAAAAACGGCTGAGTTATGTGCTTTTTTGTTATGTGTAAACAAGCATTTTGCTTATTACCATATAAGGTGATGTGTGCTTGTTGTGTACAGGGTGTGTCTTGTATACACCGTTCGACTACTATAGTACTTTAGAGGCTCAAACTCACCGCAGAAATATGATTTAGAGCACTCAGCTCAGCTTCGCTTCGCCTCGCACTCTAAATCATTTAAATGTCTCCAGCTGCGCTGTCGACATTTAAATATTATATAGAGCCCTGCTCTCGCAGGGCTCTATATTGTCTGCGTGTTCGTCTGACGTCTTACGCCTCTAAAGTACATATAACGAATGAAAATGGTATATAACGTGTGTTATATTATGTGTTGCAGAGATAAGTAGGAAGTTCTTACTGTATAATTCATTAAATATTAGTTGAAATTTTGAAATTCAAGAAAAATAATGATCGGCATTTTCTTCCGAATGACCAGAAACTTGAAACTTTGAAAGTAGATCATTTTGTTCACAATGTTACTTGTGTGTACGGTGTAGTTTATAATTAATTTAAGTGTATAATTTGATAATTGATGACGTCATACGGGTTTCCACCGTTTTTTATGGGTTTGAACGGGCCTTCACGGGTTTTTTGCGGGTTTTCGTGGATTTTCACGTGTTCGTACGGTCTTTGCGAGCTCTTGCGGTTTTTCGCGGGTTTTAACAAGTTCTTGCGGATTTTTTACGGGTTTTTACGAGCTAATGCGGGTTTTCACGGGTTTTGACGAGCTATTGCGGGTTTTTACGGGTTTTTACGGGTTTTGACGAGCTATTGCGGGTTTTTACGGGTTTTGACGAGCTATTGCGGGTTTTTGCGGGTTTTTCGCGAGCTATTGCGGGTTTTCTCGGGTTTTAACGAGCTAATGCGGTTTTTGCGGGATATGACGGTTTTTTCAGGTTGTTGCGGGTTATTGCGGTTTATTACGAGTTCAGCACGGGTTTTTTCCTAGTTGTCACTTTTTATTTCGAGACACATGCGCTTTTTTGAGATAATTTGTTCAAAAATCCCGGTGTCCGACGCCCAGTGACAGAACCCTAGCGAGCGAGAGAGCGTCGCTCGACAACCAATAGCCACGTTTGTGGCGACCCAAAAGCCCAAACGACCGAATTTTCATTTAAATAAGCATTGAAATTCCCAATGAAATTAGCATACACGAAACCAAATTGGCAATTAATTACATACGATACTGTTCAAAAGCCGCCAAATTATAACCGTGATTTATAATAACTAAGTATTTCGTTGTGTTTGACAATTGTAGAGCTTTATTTATTTCGTGAAGAGTAAGAATCATCCTGACAAAAGTCTGTAGTACATTTACGATGACTGCCTCAAGCCCCACAGCTGTATCATAACGCGAAACTTGTGATAACGTACTCTAAACATACATAATAATGCGTAGGATATTTGCTTGTGTTTGAAATAAACTTGTATTAACCATACTTTAATTATTTGTAATATTTGAGCACGTGGGGAAACTTCAAAGTAGTCTCGTTCAAATATTAGTCCAAATGATAAAGGCACACGCAGCTCTGAAATGTGCTGGTCGTCAGAAAAAAGCTGAAAAAGCTACGCTCGCTGGTGTTGGTCGCCATGCTCGACGACCACAATACAATTACAGGTAAAATCTCATCCTACGCTCGCTGGTCGTCAAGGCTGCGCTCGATGGTGTGGTCGCCGGCAAATAAATACTTACAATATTCACTGTGTAAATGGTTTTGGCAATAACTTGAGAACGGATCGATATTTTTTCAAAATTCTTTTTTCCTCTAGTAGATGAATGATTTACGAAGATTCCAAACATGCTTGAATATGATTATTATTAATAACAAACTGTTGAAACACAAGTAAATATTACGTTTACGAAAATCCATGTTTCAGCTATAACATTGCATCTGTGCAATATTTTTTCAAAATTCTTTTTCCCTCTGGTAGATGTTTGTTTTGCGAAGATTCTTAACATGCTTAAATGTGTTGATAATTGATAACAAGCTGTTGAAACACAAGGAAATATTCAGTTAATGAAAAATCTAGTTTAGGCTATAGCATTGCGCCTGGTCAATATTAGGGTTTCCATTATCTACTTGAAATCTTTTATCTAGATAAATAGATAATTTTTTCGCCATTATCTAGATTATCTAGATAAACTAGATAATTTTGACTCCGAAATTTATCCAAATTTGACACAATTTTCAACGTTAGAAATGCACGACTTTTGCAGTGGAACATCATACTATAACCAGCTGTCGGTTATTGAAATGGATGATATTAATGGCCACCAAAAGTTCATGAGGATATTAGGATTTTGAATAGAGTTCAGGACATTCATTGCTTCATTTTGATTGAGTTGAAATCAGTTATCACCCATAGATTCTCCCATCATAAAGTAACAACATTATCTACCAATTAGTTGCTATTAATACCTGCATTATTCATCGGAAAAGAGTCAATAAATGTGGAAATAAAGTAAATTTCATGATGATGGCCTCGGAGTTGCTGGGATGCTGGTAAAATTGAGAATAACTGAATAAAAAATAAGGAATCAAATTCCCTCGTATTAAATCATCATAACAAACCAAAGTTGACAGTTCCTTGACTCTTGAGCTGAATGCATTAATATTGACCGTTTTGTAGGTTACTTTCAAATAAGCAATCACTTTGCCATAGCTGGAGGCTACTTTCGTACCTATTTACAGCCTACTTTTCGTCAAAGGGCGTCAATAATTTGACATAAATTGGAAGCAGAATAGCGAGTGTTACGAGTAGGTAGGTATTTAACTTTCGTTAAAGTGGCAAATGACGATTTGTAAGATGTGATAAGATACTTTGAACAACGCCTTCTAATTTTGTAGCTATTCATATCAGTTTAACAAAGGTCAAATCATCAGTAAAACAGATAGTACTTGAAGCCAAACAGCCTGCCCATGAACCTGAGAGCCCTAAACATTGAACTATGTCCATATAGAATCATGAAATGAGTTGCCCAAGTCCTATGCATAGCCATAAATTGTCTTACTACCTAAGATCTCCAAAACGGGTATGAAAATGAACAGATCAGAAATTTTGAAAATTTGAAATCCTACAATTATTGAAGAAATTCAGGAAAAATGGCGATTTTAGCTGAAATTTCATGGCAAAAGGGATATGAAATTTATCTAGATATCTAGTACAAATTATCTAGATAAATAGATAACGATTTTTTGCAAATTGTCTAGATAATCTTATCTAGATAATATCTAGATGGAAACCCTAGTCAATATTATATTTATTAAATTCTTTTTTTCTCAAGTTGATAAATAATCCATGAAATTTTATATAATGCTTCTGAGGCTGAGTAGCACTGACAAGCGGTTGAAACACAAGGAAATGTTTAGTTTCTAAAAGCCAACTTTTGGCTGAAACATTTCGTCTGATTGATATTTTTTCAAAATTCTTTTTTCACTTTGATAGATGAATATTTTTCGAAGTTTCTAAACATGTTTGAATAATTGAGTAATGCCAACCAACTGTTGAAACACAAGGAAATATTAAGTTTTGATAAAGTAAGTTTTGGCTCAAACACCTCGTCTGATCGATATTTCTTCCAAATCCTTTTTTCCTCTGGAAGATGAACGTCCTAATGCTCAGATGGGAAATACCATAAAATTCTTCGCCTGCGGCAGGCTGTTGTGATTAAATTATACATCACCAAATTGATCTCAGAGGCAAATTCAGAACGGAAATACCATAAAATTTTTCGCCTGCGGCGGGCTGTCCTGATCAAATTATACATTACCAAATTGATCTTAGAGAGTTAGAGGGAAATACCATGATTATGAAATTTTTCGCCTGCGGTGGGCTCTTGTGATTAAATCTACATCTGAAGCACCCAGGATCCGAAATCGAAAAGCTTTGGCCGATTGAGCTGAAAATTTGCACACCATCCATGGACGACCTAAGAAAGACATACCATACTTCAGAATCCCGAAATCAGCCATTTTCTGTCTGTTATGGGGGTTAAAATCTCGTTTTTGGGCTTAAAAACTGTCTTTTTTCGCCCCTTATTGGGCGTAGATGTCTCATGGGTGTTCAAATAGAAGTGTATCTGGTCAGAAATTATGCGCCTGAAACCACTGAACCAATGATATTCGCCAGTTTTCCTTTGTTTTCCTGTAAAATCCAAAAACCCTATTTGTACCTCTCAAAACAGTGATCCAGGATGTTCTTCATTTCTGAGGCACCCAAGATCCGAAATCGAAAAGCTTTGGCCGATTGAGCTGAAAATTTGCAAGCCATCCATGGACGACTTAAGAAAGACATACCATTCTTCAGAATCCCGAAATCAGCCATTTTCTGTCTGTTATGGGGGGTTAAAATCTCGTTTTTGGGCTTAAAAACTGCCTTTTTTCGCCCCTTATTGGGCCTAGATGTCTCATGGGTGGTCAAATAGAAGTGTATCTGGTCATAAATTATGCGCCTGAAACCACTGAACCAATGATATTCGCCAGTTTTCCTTTGTTTTCCTGTAAAATCCAAAAAACCCTATTTTTACCTCTCAAAACAGTGATCCAGGACGTTCTTCATTTCTGAAGCACCCAGGATCCGAAATCGAAAAGCTTTGGCCGATTGAGCTGAAAATTTGCACGCCATCCATGGACGACCTAAGAAAGACATACCATTCTTCAGAATCCCGAAATCAGCCATTTTCTGTCTGTTATGGGGGGTTAAAATCTCGTTTTTGGGCTTAAAAACTGCCTTTTTTCGCCCCTTATTGGGCGTAGATGTCTCATGGGTGTTCAAATAGAAGTGTATCTGGTCATAAATTATGCGCCAGAAACCACTGAACCAATGATATTCGCCAGTTTTCCAAAAAACCCTATTTGTACCTCTCAAAACAGTGATCCAGGACGTTCTTCATTTCTGAAGCACCCAGGATCCGAAATCGAAAAGCTTTGGCCGATTGAGCTGAAAATTTGCACGCCATCCATGGACGACCTAAGAAAGACATACCATACTTCAGAATCCCGAAATCAGCCATTTTCTGTCTGTTATGGGGGGGTTAAAATCTCGTTTTGGGCTTAAAACTGCCTTTTTTCGCCCCTTATTGGGCGTAGATGTCTCATGGGTGGTCAAATAGAAGTGTATCTGGTCATAAATTATGCGCCAGAAACCACTGAACCAATGATATTCGCCAGTTTTCCTTTGTTTTCCTGTAAAATCCAAAAAACCCTATTTTTACCTCTCAAAACAGTGATCCAGGACGTTCTTCATTTCTGAAGCACCCAGGATCCGAAATCGAAAAGCTTTGGCCGATTGAGCTGAAAATTTGCACGCCATCCATGGACGACCTAAGAAAGACATACCATACTTCAGAATCCCGAAATCAGCCATTTTCTGTCTGTTATGGGGGTTAAAATCTCGTTTTGGGCTTAAAACTGCCTTTTTCGCCCCTTATTGGGCGTAGATGTCTCATGGGTGGTCAAATAGAAGTGTATCTGGTCATAAATTATGCGCCTGAAACCACTGAACCAATGATATTCGCCAGTTTTCCTTTGTTTTCCTGTAAAATCAAAAAACCCTATTTTTACCTCTCAAAACAGTGATCCAGGACGTTCTTCATTTCTGAAGCACCCAGGATCCGAAATCGAAAAGCTTTGGCCGATTGAGCTGAAAATTTGCACGCCATCCATGGACGACCTAAGAAAGACATACCATACTTCAGAATCCCGAAATCAGCCATTTTCTGTCTGTTATGGGGGGTTAAAATCTCGTTTTTGGGCTTAAAACTGCCTTTTTTCGCCCCTTATTGGGCCTAGATGTCTCATGGGTGGTCAAATAGAAGTGTATCTGGTCATAAATTATGCGCCAGAAACCACTGAACCAATGATATTCGCCAGTTTTCCTTTGTTTTCCTGTAAAATCCAAACCTATTTTTACCTCTCAAAACAGTGATCCAGGACGTTCTTCATTTCTGAAGCACCCAGGATCCGAAATCGAAAAGCTTTGGCCGATTGAGCTGAAAATTTGCACGCCATCCATGGACGACCTAAGAAAGACATACCATACTTCAGAATCCCGAAATCAGCCATTTTCTGTCTGTTATGGGGGTTAAAATCTCGTTTTGGGCTTAAAACTGCCTTTTTCGCCCCTTATTGGGCCTAGATGTCTCATGGGTGGTCAAATAGAAGTGTATCTGGTCATAAATTATGCGCCTGAAACCACTGAACCAATGATATTCGCCAGTTTTCCTTTGTTTTCCTGTAAAATCCAAAAACCCTATTTTTACCTCTCAAAACAGTGATCCAGGACGTTCTTCATTTCTGAAGCACCCAGGATCCGAAATCAAAAGCTTTGGCCGATTGAGCTGAAAATTTGCACGCCATCCATGGACGACCTAAGAAAGACATACCATACTTCAGAATCCCGAAATCAGCCATTTTCTGTCTGTTATGGGGGTTAAAATCTCGTTTTGGGCTTAAAAACTGCCTTTTTCGCCCCTTATTGGGCGTAGATGTCTCATGAGTGGTCAAATAGAAGTGTATCTGGTCAGAAATTATGCGCCTGAAACCACTGAACCAATGATATTCGCCAGTTTTCCAAAAACCCTATTTGTACCTCTCAAAACAGTGATCCAGGACGTTCTTCATTTCTGAAGCACCCAGGATCCGAAATCGAAAAGCTTTGGCCGATTGAGCTGAAAATTTGCACGCCATCCATGGACGACCTAAGAAAGACATACCATACTTCAGAATCCCGAAATCAGCCATTTTCTGTCTGTTATGGGGGGTTAAAATCTCGTTTTTGGGCTTAAAAACTGCCTTTTTTCGCCCCTTATTGGGCGTAGATGTCTCATGGGTGGTCAAATAGAAGTGTATCTGGTCATAAATTATGCGCCTGAAACCACTGAACCAATGATATTCGCCAGTTTTCCTTTGTTTTCCTGTAAAATCCAAACCTATTTTTACCTCTCAAAACAGTGATCCAGGACGTTCTTCATTTCTGAAGCACCCAGGATCCGAAATCGAAAAGCTTTGGCCGATTGAGCTGAAAATTTGCACGCCATCCATGGACGACCTAAGAAAGACATACCATACTTCAGAATCCCGAAATCAGCCATTTTCTGTCTGTTATGGGGGGTTAAAATCTCGTTTTCGGGCTTAAAAAATGCCTTTTTTCGCCCCTTATTGGGCGTAGATGTCTCATGGGTGGTCAAATAGAAGTGTATCTGGTCATAAATTATGCGCCTGAAACCACTGAACCAATGATATTCGCCAGTTTTCCTTTGTTTTCCTGTAAAATCAAAAACCCTATTTTACCTCTCAAAACAGTGATCCAGGACGTTCTTCATTTCTGAGGCACCCAAGATCCGAAATCGAAAAAAGCTTTGGCCGATTGAGCTGAAAATTTGCACGCCATCCATGGACGACCTAAGAAAGACATACCATACTTCAGAATCCCGAAATCAGCCATTTTCTGTCTGTTATGGGGGTTAAAATCTCGTTTTGGGCTTAAAACTGCCTTTTTTCGCCCCTTATTGGGCCTAGATGTCTCATGGGTGTTCAAATAGAAGTGTATCTGGTCAGAAATTTTGCGCCTGAAACCACTGAACCAATGATATTCGCCATTTTTCCTTTGTTTTCCTGTAAAATACAAAAAACCCTATTTGTACCCCTCAAAACAGTGATCCAGGATGTTCTTCATTTCTGAGACCTAAGAAAGATACCGAAGAATCGAAAATTTTCTGTCTGTTTGGGGGTTAAAATTGGGCTGAAAATTGCCTTTTTCGCCCCTTAAGATGTCCATCCATGGACTGGTCAGAAATTTGCGCCTGAAACCACTGAAAAGACATATTCGCCATTTTCCTTTTTTCAGAATCCCTATTTGTACCCCTCAAAATCAGCCATTTTCTGTCTGTTATGGGGGGAAAATTTGCAAGCCAACGACTTAAGAAAAAAACCAGGGTGAAATAAATTTTGGCAAATGGGGGTTTTAACCCCAATTTTTCGGGGTTTATGAGGGTTTAAGGAGGCTAAACTGATAAAAATAGCCGTTTTTCGGTGGGAAAATTCGATTTTCTCTCAAAATGGTACTACTTTAGTTGTGTATTTTCGGCTCTTCTCTCAAATGGTACCATATTTGTTGAGGATTTTTGGCACTTTTCTGAAATGGTACCTTTTTTGTTGAGGATATTCGACCCTTTTCTGAAATGGTACCATTTTTGTTGACGATTTTCGACTCTCATCTGAAATGGTACCATATTTGTTGACGATTTTCAACCCTTTTCTGAAATGGTACCATTTTTGCTGAAGATTTTTGGCACTTCGGAAATGGTACCATTTTTTGTTGACGATTTTCGACCCTTTTCTGAAATGGTACCATTTTTGTTGACGATTTTCGACCCTAATCTGAAATGGTACCATTTTTGTTGACGATTTTCAATCCTTTTCTGAAATGGTACCATTTTTGCTAGAAATTTTTTCTGGGCACTTTTCTGAAATGGTACCATTTTTGTTGAGGATTTTCGACCCTTTTCTTAAATGGTACAATTTTTGTTGACGATTTTCAACCCTCATCTGAAATGCTACCATTTTTGTTTAGGATTTTCAACCCTTTTCTGAAATGGTACCATTTTTGTTGAGGAATTTTGGCCCTTTTCTGAAATGGTACCATTTTTGTTGAGGATTTTCGACCCTAATCTGAAATGGTACCATTTTTGTTTAGGATTTTCAACCTTTTTCTGAAATGGTACCATTTTTGCTGGAGATTTTTTCTGGGCACTTTTCTGAAATGGTACCATTTTTGTTGACGATTTTCGACTCTCATCTGAAATGGTACCATATTTGTTGACGATTTTCAACCCTTTTCTGAAATGGTACCATTTTTGCTGAAGATTTTTGGCACTTCGGAAATGGTACCATTTTTTGTTGACGATTTTCGACCCTTTTCTGAAATGGTACCATTTTTGTTGACGATTTTCGACCCTAATCTGAAATGGTACCATTTTTGTTGACGATTTTCAATCCTTTTCTGAAATGGTACCATTTTTGCTAGAAATTTTTTCTGGGCACTTTTCTGAAATGGTACCATTTTGTTTTTGTTATGTTTTTGTGGCACACCTGAGTGTGATAGAAGTTGTGCAACCATAAATTATAAATATAACTTATTATTATTATTGTTGAGGATTTTCGACCCTTTTCTTAAATGGTACAATTTTTGTTGACGATTTTCAACCCTCATCTGAAATGGTACCATTTTTGTTTAGGATTTTCAACCCTTTTCTGAAATGGTACCATTTTTGTTGAGGAATTTTGGCCCTTTTCTGAAATGGTACCATTTTTGTTGAGGATTTTCGACCCTAATCTGAAATGGTACCATTTTTGTTTAGGATTTTCAACCCTTTTCTGAAATGGTACCATTTTTGCTCATTGATAGCAGCCAGAATGTAAGGAATTTGTGACATTGGCTTATTTATACATCATTTTTTCAAAAAGGTTATAATGCCAATCTTTTCACATGAAAAGTTAGTTTGGACATCTGTGGTGACCAAAAACTTTTTGAACATGATATTACCTTATTTGTGGCAACTGTGAGGTTAAATATGAGGCTGATTTGAGCAAAAATGCCTTATTTCACACCTTTTGGCCATTTAATGCATCAAAGGAGTGTTTTAGTCCTCCAAAAGTATTTTTTTCTTGATCTGAGGTCAAAATCCACCTTTAGGTCAAAATTTAGGAATTTGTGACCTTGCGTTGTCGATTTGAGGCTAACACAAAATCCAACTTTTGATAAAAAACATGGGAAGGAAGACACTTATCCTCACCTGAGATCTGCCAACAAATCCTAATGAGTAAAATTTTGATTTGAGGTGATCTTAGACAGTTTCAGCTTCATTTTGGTATCAAGAATATGTCTTTACTTGCTTTTGTTGCTGTTTTGAGGCTAAATTTTGGCCGACATCTCAAAAACCTGGATTTTACTGTTTTTAGCCACTTCAAACATCAAAGAAGTGTTTGAGTCCTCCCAAAGTTATCAGTCTCAATCAAAAGGTCAAAATATACTTCCTTGGTCAAATTTGGGAGTTTTTGACCTTGCGTTGTCCATTTGAGGCTAAA
Source organism: Beroe forskalii (assembly GCA_011033025.1). Taxonomy (NCBI): domain Eukaryota; kingdom Metazoa; phylum Ctenophora; class Nuda; order Beroida; family Beroidae; genus Beroe; species Beroe forskalii. The sequence continues at coordinate 78,462 of WFMF01000094.1, read as the reverse complement.
AATGGCCTGAATTTTTGATAAAATCGGGAGGAAGTCACTTAACCTCTCCTGAGAGCCACCAATCCATCCCATTGTGAAAAATTTGGGTTTGAGGTGATCCTAGACAGTTTCAGCTTCATTTTGCCATCAAGAAACTGTTTTCATTGGCTTTTGTTGCTGTCTTGAGGCTAAAACTGTGTCGCGACATCTGAAAACCTGGATTTTACAGTTTTTAGCCATTTTTAACCTCATGGAGGTGCTTCAGTCCTCTTAAAGAAATGTAATATTAATCAAGAGGTCAGAATATACTTCCTTGGTTCAAAGTTGGGAGTTTTTGACCTTGCGTTGTTCATTTGAGGCAAAACAAGGCCAAATTTTAAGATGAAATTCCCGGGAGGACATCGCTTAACCTCACCTGAGAGCCACAAATTCATCCCATTGTGCAAAATTTTGGTTTGAGGTGATCCTAGACAGTTTCAGCTTCATCTTGGTAACAAAAAATATGTTTTCATTGGCTTCTGTTGTGGTCTTGAGGCTAAATTTGAGTCGCGACATCCAAAAACCGGTTTTTCGGGAAAACGGGCCTAAGATTAACCCCTGAGGGACAACATAAAGAGGTAGGACCAGTTTAATGCCACCAACTTGTAGCCACCATGGGTACTACAAGTTGGTAAGACAACTTCAGGTCAGGCCCTCCCTCTGGGAATAATAGGTCCTCACTTGGCTAAGCCTTGCTCGCTGTGGCAGCATACCGCCTCTTTGACCAGACCACGGAAAAGTAAAGCAGGTAGCCAGGATCTATCCATGTCAACTTGTAGCAGCCATGGGTACTACAGTTTGGTGTAGGATTGGTTTCTCTTCTGTGTTGGATATTGAGGTTAAGAAGGCGGTCACAGCGCGCGCGCGCCACAGACACCGCCTTCGATAACCTCAGCAACCGGGCCACGAAGGACTTGACCTTCCAGTGAAGACTCTTCTTATGTAAGAGGTCTTCTCGAATTTTTGAGATAGGTCCCAAGGCTGTATCTCTTTTAGTTTTTGAGTTATGAGCTCTTTTGTGAGGGAAAATCGAGTCGCATGTCACAAATCGAAGTTTAATTTTTTAGGTGGTTTTAACCTCATAAAATCTCAACGCATGGTCGGATTTTTGATAATTTTGTTGCAAATGATAGATATCAATGAGTTCTTTCATATAAGACTGTTTCCAACCATCTGGGATGCCTATTTCACTGCACAGAAGCCTTTAAGTGTCAAAAATGGCCAACTTGCATTCTGGCTGCTATCAATGTGCTGGAGATTTTTTCTGGGCACTTTTCTGAAATGGTACCATTTTTGTTGAGGATTTTCGACCCTTTTCTTAAATGGTACCATGTTTGTTGACGATTTTCGACCCTTATCTGAAATGGTACCATTTTTGTTGACGATTTTCAGCCCTTTTCTGAAATGGCACCATTTTTGCTGAAGATTTTTGGCACTTTTCGGAAATGGTACCATTTTTGTTGACGATTTTCGACCCTTTTCTGAAATGGTACCTACCATTTTTGTTGAGGATTTTCAACCCTAATCTGAAATGGTACCATTTTTGTTGACGATTTTCAATCCTTTTCTGAAATGGTACCATTTTTGCTAGAAATTTTTTCTGGGCACTTTTCTGAAATGGTACCATTTTTGTTGAGGATTTTCGACCCTTTTCTTAAATGGTACCATTTTTGTTGACGATTTTCGACCCTCATCTGAAATGATACCATTTTTGTTTAGGATTTTCAACCCTTTTCTGAAATGGTACCATTTTTGTTGAGGAATTTTGGCCCTTTTCTGAAATGGTACCATTTTTGTTGAGGATTTTCGACCCTAATCTGAAATGGTACCATTTTTGTTTAGGATTTTCAACCCTTTTCTGAAATGGTACCATTTCTGCTGGAGATTTTTTCTTGGCACTTTTCGGAAATGGTACCATTTTTTGTTGACGATTTTCGACCCTTTTCTGAAATGGTACCTACCATTTTTGTTGAGGATTTTCAACCCTTTTCTGAAATGGTACCATTTTTGCTGAAAATTTTTGGCACTTCTCTGAAATGGTACCATTTTTGTTGAGGATTTTCGAACCTTTTCTTAAATGGTACCATTTTTTGTTGAGAAATTTTAAAATTTAATCAGAAACAGTACCATTTTTTAGAAAATTTTCCGAATTTTTTTCAAATGGTACCACTTTTGATGATTATTTTCGACCCTTTTCTGAAATGGTACCATTTTAGTTGTGGATTTTTGGCCCTATTTTGAATGGTACCATTTAACCCCCCAAAACCCCAAAGTGGATATTAAAAAGCCAAATAGGGTTTAATTTTTCGGGGTTTATGGGGTTTTTGAGGTTGGCCCTCCCTATGGGGGTTAAATTCGTTTTTGGGCTTAAAACTGCCTTTTTCGCCCCTTTATTGGGCCTAGATGTCTCATGGGTGGTCAAATAGAAGTGTATCTGGTCATAAATTATGCCAGAAACCACTGAACCAATGATATTCGCCAGTTTTCCTTTGTTTTCCTGCAAAATCCAAAAACCCTATTTTTACCTTCTCAAAACAGTGATCCAGACGTTCTTTATTTCTGAAGCACCCAGGATCCGAAATCGAAAAGCTTTGGCCGATTGAGCTGAAAATTTGCACGCCATCCATGGACGACTTAAGAAAGACATACCATTCTTCAGAATCCCGAAATCAGCCATTTTCTGTCTGTTATGGGGGGTTAAAATCTCGTTTTTGGGCTTAAAATTGCCTTTTTCGCCCCCTTATTGGGCGTAGATGTCTCATGAGTGGTCAAATAGAAGTGTATCTGGACAGAAATTATGCGCCTGAAACCACTGAACCAATGATATTCGCCAGTTTTCCAAAAAACCCTATTTGTACCTCTCAAAACAGTGATCCAGGACGTTCTTCATTTCTTAAGCACCCAGGATCCGAAATCGAAAAGCTTTGGCCGATTGAGCTGAAAATTTGCACGCCATCCATGGACGACCTAAGAAAGACATACCATACTTCAGAATCCCGAAATCAGCCATTTTCTGTCTGTTATGGGGGGTTAAAATCTCGTTTTTGGGCTTAAAAACTGCCTTTTTTCGCCCCTTATTGGGCCTAGATGTCTCATGGGTGGTCAAATAGAAGTGTATCTGGTCAGAAATTATGCGCCTGAAACCACTGAACCAATGATATTCGCCAGTTTTCCAAAAACCCTATTTGTACCTCTCAAAACAGTGATCCAGGACGTTCTTCATTTCTGAAGCACCCAGGATCCGAAATCGAAAAGCTTTGGCCGATTGAGCTGAAAATTTGCACGCCATCCATGGACGACCTAAGAAAGACATACCATACTTCAGAATCCCGAAATCAGCCATTTTCTGTCTGTTATGAGCCCCCTGCCAGATTAGAACAACGCCACACTAGGTATTGAATTCGCCACACTATATAAATAATCGCATTGTTAAGATGATATTCGCCACAGGCCACACCCTATGCGTTAACTTTCTAAGAATGCGTGTAAAGTAGTGGGTAATATTCGCCACACTAGCATTATATTCGCCAAAGTGGTCGCAAGTTTATGAATACACGCAATGCTAAGGAAATATTCGCCTGTTTTATAAACAATATTCGTAGACTATTTTTCGCTGTGCTATGAAAATATTCTGCCTACTAGGTAACATTTATTATTACAGAATATTTCGCCGTGTTAGGAAAAATATTGCCTATTGGGTAACACATTCATTCTTAGAGAATATTTCGCCGTGTTTGGAAAAATATTCGCTAGTTGGGTGTCAAATTTCTTCTTGAAAACATTTCATGTCTTAATAAAATATTCGGGCTGTATGTTATGATAACATGTACACTCTAAGTTGCCACACATCAACCCCACCCTGACCTTGATTCACATCTGTATGAAATGTGTTCTAACTTGACTCCTGAAATTTTTTCTATATCATATTATGATCAGATGATGTATTGTTGTACACAAAGTTGCACTTAGCAATACAGACCAACTGTGTATAATGTAAATTCAAGCATTTATACTTTTTCGGATTTAAATACATCATAATGTCATATTGGTCGTTATATTTCCAACGGATAGCCTAACGGAGGGCCTAACGGAGAGCCCTGTTTTCATATTATCATGGGGGCAATACGAGAAGCGAGGTTAAGAAACATAGGAACCAGATTGATTACGAGGGGAGAGCGACTAGAAGCAGTATTGATCTTGGAGAGCCTGGCTTAGTTTATGTGAAAGAGCCCAACTTAGTATTGGGGATCCTAACTTAGTAGGGGGAGCCTGATTTTTGAAAGCCAATGGTAAATGGGGGGGGGGGCGAATTTGTATGACCAATGGGGGAGCCCGACTTAGTATCATATGGATCCCGACGTACCATCATGGGCAGCCCAAATCAGTATGTGGAGCCAGACCTGCCGACAGAATTAAAGTGACATATGTGGAGCCCGCCTCATCTATTATGGGGAGCCCAACCCAGTATCATGGGGAACCGCAACTTACTTATTTAATAATTCTAGTCTCCCATATACTAATTCAGGCTCCTCATATCTATGCTACTGTTGG
>WFMF01000094.1:0-73793 GCA_011033025.1 Beroe forskalii | reverse complement strand
ACACTACTATAGATCAATAGAAAACAGATTTATATAGTGATATAAGCTGGGGAGGCTAAGATACTTACATCTGGTTTAGTTAAAAGTTTTATAAACATGGGACAAATAAATGACAAACAAATCTTAACACTAAACTATGAGAAAATAAGTACTTTAATTAAAATATTATCCAATCATAATAACCTAAACTATCACATGACAAAACAAAAACAGAGTTATAATGAACACTGAATACTGGGTATAGAAGTAATGAAACACGTTGACTACAACTGGGAGAGAACTTCCTAGAAAACAGCGCTATACTGTGTAAATGCTCTTATTTCAGCAATAAAGAAAAGATATTCAACAAATACCAATTTGATAGCATTGACGATCTATAAAGTAGTCATCTAATCAACAAATGATAAAATTTTCAACAACACCATTATTTTTTGAAAGAAAGCCACAAATAACAAAAGAAGCCTTTTCCTTGCAACAGAACACTATTCTGTCAAAAACTAACAACGTAGAAGCTCACCTACACAAGGTAATAATAATAAAAGACGACGATACACCAGCTGATTCAAGAAAATAATGGAAGGAGAGCAGGAGGGTCCTGACATTTCGATAATCACCACTCAAAATGAAATCCGTACCACTTTTTAAATACACTTATGTTACCGAAGGCAACCCAGCTCACGCCTTCTTAAAAAACTACACTGATTTCGGGATTCTGAAGTATGGTATGTCTTTCTTAGGTCGTCCATGGATGGCTTGCAAATTTTCAGCTCAATCGGCCAAAGCTTTTCGATTTCGGATCTTGGGTGCCTCAGAAATGAAGAACGTCTTGAATCACTGTTTTGAGAGGTAAAAATAGGGTTTTTTGGATTTTACAGGAAAACAAAGGAAAACTGGCGAATATCATTGGTTCAGTGGTTTCAGGCACATAATTTATGACCAGATACACTTCTATTTGACCACCCATGAGACATCTACGCCCAATAAGGGGCGAAAAAAGGCAGTTTTAAGCCGAAAACGCGATTTTAACCCCCATAACAGACAGAAAATGGCTGATTTCGGGATTCTGAAGTATGGTATGTCTTTCTTAGGTCGTCCATGGATGGCGTGCAAAATTTTCAGCTCAATCGGCCAAAGTTTTTCGATTTTGGATCCTGGGTGCCTCAGAAATGAAGAACATCCTGGATCACTGTTTTGAGAGGTAAAAATAGGTTTTTTTGGATTTTAAAGGAAAACAAAGGAAAACTGGCGAATATCATTGGTTCAGTGGTTTCAGGCGCATAATTTATGACCAGATACACTTCTATTTGACCACCCATGAGACATCTACGCCCAATAAGGGGCGAAAAAGGCAGTTTTGAAGCCCAAAACGCGATTTTAACCCCCATAACAGACAGAAAATGGCTGATTTCGGGATTCTGAAGTATGGTATGTCTTTCTTAGGTCGTCCATGGATGGCTTGCAAATTTTCAGCTCAATCGGCCAAAGCTTTTCGATTTCGGATCTTGGGTGCCTCAGAAATGAAGAACGTCTTGGATCACTGTTTTGAGAGGTAAAAATAGGGTTTTTTGGATTTTACAGGAAAACAAAGGAAAACTGGCGAATATCATTGGTTCAGTGGTTTCAGGCGCATAATTTATGACCGGATACACTTCTATTTGACCACCCATGAGACATCCACGCCCAATAAGGGGCGAAAAAGGCAGTTTTTAAGCCGAAAACGCGATTTTAACCCCCCATAACAGACAGAAAATGGCTGATTTCGGGATTCTGAAGTATGGTATGTCTTTCTTAGGTCGTCCATGGATGGCGTGCAAATTTTCAGCTCAATCGGCCAAAGCTTTTCGATTTTGGATCCTGGGTGCCTCAGAAATGAAGAACATCCTGGATCACTGTTTTGAGAGGTAAAATAGGTTTTTTGGATTTTAAAGGAAAACAAAGGAAAACTGGCGAATATCATTGGTTCAGTGGTTTCAGGCGCATAATTTATGACCGGATACACTTCTATTTGACCACCCATGAGACATCTACGCCCAATAAGGGGCGAAAAAAGGCAGTTTTAAGCCGAAAAACGCGATTTTAACCCCCATAACAGACAGAAAATGGCTGATTTCGGGATTCTGAAGTATGGTATGTCTTTCTTAGGTCGTCCATGGATGGCTTGCAAATTTTCAGCTCAATCGGCCAAAGCTTTTCGATTTCCGGATCCTGGGTGCCTCAGAAATGAAGAACATCCTGGATCACTGTTTTGAGAGGTAAAATAGGGTTTTTTGGATTTTACAGGAAAACAAAGGAAAACTGGCGAATATCATTGGTTCAGTGGTTTCAGGCGCATAATTTATGACCGGATACACTTCTATTTGACGACCCATGAGACATCTATGCCCAATAAGGGGCGAAAAAAGGCAGTTTTTAAGCCCAAAAACGCGATTTTAACCCCCCATAACAGACAGAAAATGGCTGATTTCGGGATTCTGAAGTATGGTATGTCTTTCTTAGGTCGTCCATGGATGGCTTTGCAAATTTTCAGCTCAATCGGCCAAAGCTTTTCGATTTCGGATCTTGGGTGCCTCAGAAATGAAGAACGTCTTGAATCACTGTTTTGAGAGGTAAAATAGGGTTTTTGGATTTTACAGGAAAACAAAGGAAAACTGGCGAATATCATTGGTTCAGTGGTTTCAGGCGCATAATTTATGACCAGATACACTTCTATTTGACGACCCATGAGACATCTATGCCCAATAAGGGGCGAAAAAGGCAGTTTTTAAGCCCAAAACGCGATTTTAACCCCCCATAACAGACAGAAAATGGCTGATTTCGGGATTCTGAAGTATGGTATGTCTTTCTTAGGTCGTCCATGGATGGCTTGCAAATTTTCAGCTCAATCAGCCAAAAGCTTTTCGATTTCGGATCTTGGGTGCCTCAGAAATGAAGAACGTCTTGAATCACTGTTTTGAGAGGTAAAAATAGGGTTTTTGGATTTTACAGGAAAACAGCAAACGTAAATCAAGTTTATAGCTGATTTGCCAGATTTGTGTACAACTGCACCCATGCACATGAAATATCACGTGAATCACGTGATTAATTTTGCACAGAAGTTGGTTCCAGAATATAGCTGTTTTGCCAACTTTAGTCTCTTCCCTTCTAGATCACGTGACAGCTTTTATAAGAAGCTGGGTCCAGATTATAGCTGTTTTGCCAACTCTCTCTCCTTCCCTTCTAGGTCACGTGACATCCTTTATAAGAAGCTGGTTCCAGATTATAGCTGTTTTGCCAACTCTGTCTCCCTCCTTTCTAGGTCACGTGACATCCTTTATAAGAAGCTGGTTCCAGATTATAGCTGTTTTGCCAACTCTGTATCCCTCCCTTTAAGGTCACGTGACAGACTTAATAAGCTGGTTCCAGATTATAGTTGTTTTGCCAATGTTTGCGTGTAATTTGTGTACACGATACACTACCTACACAGTACACATTTGAGAAAACAGAAAGATTCAGCCTTGGTAGAAGTGAGTAGTGAGTACATCCCAATGCAATATCCAACAAGTGACAATTATTAATAACGATATTGGTATTAAAGTATTAATTAAATAATAAGATTATACTGAATGATAACAGCTGTTTTTCCAACTCTGTCTCCCTCCCTTCTTGGTCACATGACAGCCTTAATAAGAAGCTGGGTCCAGATTATAGCTGTTTTGCCAATGTTTGCATGTAAATTAACGTTGTTCTTTTGTATACTACACAGTAGGTACACACTTACACACTACACTTTTTCTGCTTATGCAGAAATACTCAGCCTTGAGTTCATAAATTTGGTATGAATACAATTGTATACAACATTTAAATTGGAGTTTTTTCTCCATTTGGCCCATATCTAACCCATTACGTTATACAGTAATCTTTAAATCTCAAAGTAAACAAATAAAGAAATAAGATGCCTGGTTAGATATAATTCAGATATTTCATCGGCCATTAAATTAAAAAAGATTTAAAAAGAATTTTAGATGTACAGTAATTGAAATATTATTACCTTATTGGCCTTTATTTAGCCGGCCTTTTTTTAACCGGCCCTTTTTTAATCGGCCCTATGGACTTATGGACAAAAATCGAGTCATTTTTGAACCATTTTAACCGGCCCCTTGGACAAAAATTTTTGCAAGCAGTTGCCAAACCAAGAAATGTTCGCTCAAAAATAGCCACAAAACCAACTTATACTAAGTAAATTGCATCAAAAAACCCAAATCCTGGTCTAATATTATGATTTAGGTCATTTCTGTGTTAAATAAAGACTGTCAAATGAGTTCAACAGTACCTACATAAGATGTAAGTAATAAAAGTTTCTTGTGGCCTCAATCAAATGGCCTTTAATCTTATTGGCCTTTAACCGGCCATTTTTTAACCGGCCCTTTGGACAAAAATCTCAAAGTCGTTTTTGTTCTTATTAACTTCTTAAGGGCCAGCTAAATAAGGGGCAATAAGGTAAGTAGGTATTTTAGGCAATAACAGTGACAATACTATCTTCTTCTAGCTTTCTAGGATTCATGTGAAAGAAAATGTGAGCAAACTAGTGTTTTTGTAAATGTCTAGATAATAGTCGTAATTGATATCTACTAAAGTACCTACTATTAGCTAAATTTTTCATCACAGAAAACATCATCGTGTCTCTCTCAGCACAATTTCTACGGATCTCGTTGCAAATTGCTTGAAAATCAGAACAGGTATTGTGTCAAATCCAAAGGTGCTTTGCCCGAAAAGCATATCGGAAGATTTTATTCACAAACAAGACATTCTATTCAATTCAAATCAGAATTTAGGATGTCAGTGACATCCTAGATTTTGATTTGAGCATTCACTTCTGTATCTAAATTGCCTTTTGAGCGTTCCAGATTCAAAATTGATTTTAAAGTTTAAAGACTTAATCGTTCAGAAGAGTTGTTTCTGTAAGGTCATCTAGCACAGCACAGCAATCATAAATTTGATTATTTTCAAAAGGTAGTCATTTTTGAAGGTTTTACTTCTATTTCAACAGCCAGAAGGCCAATGACAGGAATTGGAGGATATTTTTGAGTATTTTTCTAAAATTGGCCAGTATTTCGATAAGCTTGGCAATAACATTTTCAAAATCCTCGCAGGTCCCTGGTGGAAGACCAATTTATTTTTCAGCAGCACCAATTGATCTGATAAAAAGTTAAATGGCGTTCAAATGATAAAAATTGCAAAAGTGTCACATATAACGAAACTTTTGGGAAACCTTTTTCAGGATACATTCACTAAATATTGGTCAAGTTGGCTGCAAAATAAGCTGTAGAAGTCATCAAAAATATCCTGAATTGAGCTTGGAATGAATACAGGAGGCTCTATGTTAAATTATCATTCAAATTTTTGAAGTTTTAGTTAATCTATTTTCATTTTTAAACTACAAAATCAAACGAGTTTGATTATCTTCTTCAGACCCCAGTTTATTTTTATGCTTTACTAGCAGGCCCGTTGGGCCTGCTAATACACAGCTCACTCGGTGCTGCTACGCAGCACCTCGTTCGCAAATTTTAAGTTTTAAAATCTACCATTCAAATTGATTGGATACTTTTTGCCGCATCAAAAATTCCAGTTAGATTAAAAGTTATACGCAACGAATGAAATATTCGATTTTATGAAGGAGCAGAGTGGAAAATAGAACGGCGTCGGTTAGTCTTAGTTATGCTAAACCATGCGAGTTTTGTTACAGCGTTCCGTTTTGATTGCAAGCAGATTTTAATAATTCTCATACTGATACTGGCATTGCACCATTTTGTTTTGTTCACATCCTGGCCAGGAACTGTCTTCGTAATCTGCTACACCTATACTGACTCGATTGAATTGTACACTTTTTTGTAAACTAAACAGCTCTAATTTCGAAACTATAGATACTACTGTTATCACCAACTCAGCATTGATTATCGGCCAACCTCTGCCACAGAAAACAATTCATCTGAAATATCCTCCTTTATTCAAGTCATGTCCATTCTCCATCTTGAAATCTTGAATTTGAAGTTAAGAAAACGGCAAATTTTCCAAAAACTACAGCACAGCATTTAACAGTAGTAGAGTAGGATTTCTATAAAAATAAAACCACACGTATGTAAAAATGACTAGTTCTGAAACGTGAGGTAGTAAGTAATCATGACTTTGATTTTTGAGCGAAACGCATGGCATCCATCCCATCCTTCAAACGCATTTCCATTTCTCATCCCTTATCCTTCATTATCTGGACTACCTCTGTGTTTTTGTAAGTTTTTCTGGGGAATACAGTTGCTGCTAATTCCTCCTGAAGACTTTGTTTCATAGTTTCATTTGGCATCGACTCATGTTATGTTAGCATAAAGAAATATTTCTAACATAATCAATTTTGAGGTAGTAACAGAATCAGAAAAGGGAGACCAGAGTAGGAACACAGCCTATGGTCTCTCCCATCCAGAGTAAACGCAGTGATCTGGGTGAGCAGAGGATAACTGGGATCTTAGTAACGGTACGTTTCAGAATATTTCGAACTTGTATTCCGATAGAAGGTGAATTACGCCGAAAATCAATGATTTTATGCTTTAATATTGTCAGCACTGGGTCAAATGACCGGAGTATTGCTGCCTATAGAGAGATTTATTGATGCTTGACACCCAAAAATACAAGCTTTCTAAAGACCATACTTTAGGTACAACAAGCTTTGTAGTCATATAGTTGTTTTATAGATGTGACCGGTGGTACACCGATCACTCAAAGAAAATATTTCTAGGAGATCCGATCAATGGTTTTTACCACATCATCCCTGATGAGGAGGAAATGCTAAATTGAGCGATCTAGACAAGTTGTGAATAACTAGAAACTTATTTACAAGTTTAAAACATTTCCTTGTGTTTAGTCAGCACTGGCTAAAACGAAATAGCATTGCTTCCTTATAGTCCGCTCCGCTCGTTTCATAGTGCTACGACAACATGAACGAAACACAAAGGGAAATGTTTTAACCTTTGTGAATAAGATCCCAGTTATCATTAGTACTTGTCAAATCACTTTTAAGCAAGATTCAGCTCTGAAAGATGAGTTACTAAATGCTATCCAGCCGTGATTTCTCTAATATTTTCTGATACTACCTGTTAGTTGACGGGTCTCATAATAAGAAATCAGATGTAACTGTATTATGGCTGCCAACCGTTTACGGTGTGTCAACCATTTTGGGTGTCAACCATTTTGGGTGTCAACCTTTTTGCGTGTCTACCATTTTGGGTGTCAACCATCGATAAATTAATTTATAGGCAGCAGCCATTCGAGCGAAATGTTGAAATGGTATGACGTTACCTACCCATTTCTCCTATGGGTCACCTGAAATGTGTAAACAAGTTTATGTTTAACAAGAACTTGACATTTCAATTCATCGTTTTTCTGATTTCGGAAAATTTATATCAAAGCATTCCGTGGGTCCAAAACTTAAATTCTTTGATGGCCTGAATTTGGCCGTTTTGCTGCTTATACTCTTATAAATACATTTATCGATGGTTGACAACCAAAATGGTTGACACCCAAAATGGTTGACACCCAAAATGGTTGACACCCAAAATGGTTGACACCCAAAATGGTTGACACCCAAAATGGTTGACACCCAAAATGGTTGATGACATCCAGCTGTGATCTCTCTTATATATTTGGATACTGCCTGACGGGTCATATGATACTCTGAAATGTTGATGTATTATGGCTGTCAACCATTTTTGCGTGTCATAAACCATTTTGGGTGTCATCAATCATTTTGAGTGTCATCAACCATTTTGGGTGTCATCAACCATTTTGAGTGTCATCAACCATTTTGAGTGTAATCAACCATTTTGGGTGTCATCAACCATTTTGGGTGTCAACCATTTTGGGTGTCAACCATTTTGGGTGTCAACCATTTTGGTTGTCAACCATCGATAAATGTATTTATAAGAGTATAAGCAGCAAAACTGCCGGTAATTCGAGCCATCAAAGAATTTAAGATTTTGGACCCACGGAATGCTTTGATATAAGAATGGGTAAATTTTCCCAGAAATCAGAAAAACGATGAATTGAAAGGTCAAGTTTTTGTTAAACATAAACTTGTTACACATTTCAGGTGACCCATAGGAGAAATGCCGGGTAGGTAACGTCATACCATTTCAACATTTCTCTCGAATGGCACCGTAAACGGTTGGCAGCCATAATACAGTTACATCTCACAGTTTCTTATTATGAGACCCGTCAATAACTAACAGGTAGTATCAGAAAATATTAGAGAAATCACGGCTGGATAGCACTTAGTAACTCATCTTTCAGAGCTGAATCTTGCTAAAGGGATTTGACAAGTACTAATGATAACTGGGATCTTATTCACAAGGTTAAAACATTTCCTTGTGTTTCGTTCATGTTGTCAGCACTTGCTGAAACGAGCGGAGCTATACATAAGGAGGAAGCAATGCTTTGCTCGTTTTAGCCAGTGCTGACTAAACACAAGGAAATGTTTCAAACTTGTAAATAAGTTTCTAGTTATTCACAACTTGTCTAGATCGCTCAATTTAGCATTTCCTCCTCATCAGGGCTGATGTGAGGAAAACTATTGATCGGATCTCCTAGAAATATTTCTTTGAGTGATCGGTGTACCACCGGTCACATACAATAAAACAGCTACTATATGACTAAAGCTTGTTGTACCTAAAGTATGGTCTTTAGAAAGCTTGTATTTTGGGTGTCAAGCATCAATAAATCTCTCTATAGGCAGCAATACTCCGGTCATTTGACCCAGTGCTGACAATATTAAAGCATAAAATCATTGATTTTCAGCGTAATTCACCTTCTATCGGAATACAAGTTCGAAATATTCTGAACGTACCGTTACTAAGATCCCAGTTATCCTCTGCTCACCCAGATCACTGCGTTTACTCTGATGGGAGAGACCATAGGCTGTGTTCCTACTCTGGTCTCCCCTTTTCTGATTCTGTTACTACCTGAAAAATTGATTATGTTAGAAATATTTCTTTATGCTAACATGCTAACATGAGTCATGATGCCAAATGAAAACTATGAAACAAAGTCTTCAGGAGGAATTAGCAGCAACTGTATTCTAATCTAAAACTTACAAAAACACAGTATCTAGTACCTACAAACAAAGTTGTAAGCAATTGTACACACTTACACACAGAAATGAAACAAGTGAGGTAGTGAGTAATGAAGGATGGGATGTGAGATGGTTTCCATGCGTTTCAGCCGTTTGGATGCGCGCGTCGCTCAAAAGTCACGTGATTACTTACTACCTCACGTTTCGGGAACTGGTCATTTTTACACATACGTGTGGTTTATTTTTATAGAAATCCACATTTTTCAAGGTAGAGATTTGAAACTTTGGGAATCACAAGTTAGATAAATTTCAGAGCGCCCGTTGATCTTACTTTTTCGATATCATGTTCCTGAGCTTCACAGTCGTCCATGGATCACGCCACAATTGAAAATACTCGTTTCCTGTTGCGAGCTGTTTCAGTACATTACTTCTGACCTACTGGGAGTATTAAGATGATCGTTTCACCATCAGAATCCTTCAACTGTGCTCTATTGAATGGTCACGGCCCAATTACACGAATCTCAAAATTGAGCGGTGAAATTGGGCCGTTTTGTCACCAAATTGGCGTTCTTCCGTAAAATGCGCACATGCTACTAGCACGATTGACTACCTCACGCGTATGGGGTGCATAGCAACGGCACCTCTTTTCTCCCTTCTGCCTTTGTTTCTCTTGATATTCACTTGGCAAGCTCAAATTTAATTGTGACGGAAGCACAAACATTATTCACGTGTGACTTTACTTTATATATAAGATTATTACCTATATTTCATCATTCAGTATAATATTATCACTTTATTAATACCAATATCGTTATTAATAATTGTCACTTGTTGGATATTGCATTGGGATGTACTCACTACTCACTTCTACCAAGGCTGAATCTTTCTGTTTTCTCAAATGTGTACTGTGTAGGTAGTGTGTAGTGTACACAAATTACACGCAAACATTGGCAAAACAGTTATAATCTGGAACCAGCTTCTTTATTAAGGCTGTCACGTGACCTAGAAACGAGGGAGACAGAGTTGGCAAACAGCTATAATCTGGAACCAGCTTCTTATAAAGGATGTCACGTGACCTAGAAGGGAGGGAGACAGAGTTGGCAAAACAGCTATAATCTGGACCCTTCTTATAAAGGATGTCACGTGACGTAGAAGGGAGGAGACAGAGTTGGCAAACAGCTATATTCTGGAACCAACTTCTCAAAACGGCTATCACGTGACCTAGAAGGGAGGGATACCGAGTTGGCAAAACAGCTATAATCTGGAACCAGCTTCCCAATAATGATCATCACGTGGTGGCTGCACCCCTGTCACGTGATGGCAAAACAGCTGTCACGTGATGGCAAAACAGCTAAATTCTGGACCTAGCTTCTTCCCATTCTGGCAAATCAGTTACGAAAATGGCATTTAGAATAACGTTTGCTGAGTGGGGGGGTGACTTTTTCGATTTTGGATCCTGGGTGCCTCAGAAATGAAGAACATCCTGGATCACTGTTTTGAGAGGTAAAAATAGGTTTTTTTTGGATTTTAAAGGAAAACAAAGGAAAACTGGCGAATATCATTGGTTCAGTTGTTTCAGGCGCATAATTTATGACCAGATACACTTCTATTTGACCACCCATGAGACATATACGCCCAATAAGGGGCGAAAAAAGGCAGTTTTGAAGCCCAAAAACGCGATTTTAACCCCCATAACAGACAGAAAATGGCTGATTTCGGGATTCTGAAGTATGGTATGTCTTTCTTAGGTCGTCCATGGATGGCGTGCAAATTTTCAGCTCAATCGGCCAAAGCTTTTTCGATTTCGGATCCTGGGTGCCTCAGAAATGAAGAACGCAGTTTTAAGCCGAAAACGCGATCCTGGATCACTGTTTTGAGAGCAAAATTTTCAGTAAAATGGAGGGTTTTGGACTGTTTTTAAAAATAGGTTTTTTTGGATTTTAAAGGAAAACAAAGGAAAACTGGCGAATATCATTGGTTCAGTGGTTTCAGGCGCATAATTTATGACCAGATACACTTCTATTTGACCACCCATGAGACATCTACGCCCAATAAGGGGCGAAAAAGGCAGTTTTAAGCCGAAAACGCGATTTTAACCCCCATAACAGACAGAAAAATGGCTGATTTCGGGATTCTGAAGTATGGTATGTCTTTCTTAGGTCGTCCATGGATGGCGTGCAAATTTTCAGCTCAATCGGCCAAAGCTTTTCGATTTTGGATCCTGGGTGCCTCAGAAATGAAGAACATCCTGGATCACTGTTTTGAGAGGTAAAAATAGGTTTTTTTGGATTTTACAGGAAAACAAAGGAAAACTGGCGAATATCATTGGTTCAGTGGTTTCAGGCGCATAATTTATGACCGGATACACTTCTATTTGACCACCCATGAGACATCTATGCCCAATAAGGGGCGAAAAAAGGCAGTTTTAAGCCCAAAAACGCGATTTTAACCCCCCATAACAGACAGAAAATGGCTGATTTCGGGATTCTGAAGTATGGTATGTCTTTCTTAGGTCGTCCATGGATGGCTTGCAAATTTTCAGCTCAATCGGCCAAAGCTTTTCGATTTCGGATCTTGGGTGCCTCAGAAATGAAGAACGTCTTGAATCACTGTTTTGAGAGGTAAAAATAGGGTTTTTTGGATTTTACAGGAAAACAAAGGAAAAACTGGCGAATATCATTGGTTCAGTGGTTTCAGGCGCATAATTTATGACCAGATACACTTCTATTTGACGACCCATGAGACATCTATGCCCAATAAGGGGGCGAAAAAGGCAGTTTTAAGCCCAAAAACGCGATTTTAACCCCCATAACAGACAGAAAATGGCTGATTTCGGGATTCTGAAGTATGGTATGTCTTTCTTAGGTCGTCCATGGATGGCTTGCAAATTTTCAGCTCAATCGGCCAAAGCTTTTCGATTTCGGATCTTGGGTGCCTCAGAAATGAAGAACGTCTTGAATCACTGTTTTGAGAGGTAAAATAGGGTTTTTGGATTTTACAGGAAAACAAAGGAAAACTGGCGAATATCATTGGTTCAGTGGTTTCAGGCACATAATTTATGACCAGATACACTTCTATTTGACCACCCATGAGACATCTTCGCCCAATAAGGGGCGAAAAAGGCAGTTTTAAGCCGAAAACGCGATTTTAACCCCCCATAACAGACAGAAAATGGCTGATTTCGGGATTCTGAAGTATGGTATGTCTCTCCCTGATCAATATCATTGAGAACGGATGACCATATGGGGATGACCAAAACGTCATGACTTAATTACTTAATTAAAAATTTGCTGCTTGGTTTTCTTAATTTTCAATGACTAAATAGGACAGCGAAATCCCTATACGATTCTTTTATCGCGCTTTCGAAATACGTTGAAAACATAGAAGCATTGCTCTCAGCTATTATAATGAAAGATATATAGGTAAGTACGAACAGTAGGCGAATAAGATTTACATCATTATAGCGTTCTAATGTATTGAATTAGTGACGGTAAAAGGTTAAACAGAACAGCTATCAATTTATTAAATCTGCAGCAGATACTATTACGGATACAAAGCTCTGCTGGATGACCAGGAATGTGATTTCCAAACGCTATATATTTTCTACTTTGATCTATGTAAGTGATACTTTTTGGGGTTCTGGAGGTGAGATTTGCGATTCTCACCTCCGTAGAGCCAGAAAATCATATATTAACGTTGGCAAGCTAATTAGATTTGATCATAATGTATCTCTATGATTTTGGTCATCCTTGAGCTCTTGAGCGCAGAGGCATCATGATATCACATAATATACGCTCAGAATAAATAGGCAGTCGCAATGACGCCATCAACTTTGTGTGCACTGTCAAATTGTTGAAAATAACCGCTTATTTTTCGCGTGTGGGGTATAATTGAGAGATAATAAGATCTTACTTGGCTGGGACCGGATAGATACGCTGATATGGGGGAATTGGAATGTTCTCAATTGTATAGTATGCGAATGAATTTATCAAGCACATGAACCACGAAAATTTAATCAGAAATAGGACGAGTAGAGTGGTTACGAACATCTTCAATTGTAACAATTAAAACGTCGTGTTCTTGTGATATTTCAATGAATATATCATTCATCATAGTCATACATTCTGAGAAGTTTATTGGTTAGAACATACAACTGACACGCAACATATTCATATCACTAAGCTCTTATCTTAACTAAATCTATAAATAATTGAATTAAATTAAATTTATTAGAAAATGCACTGAATATATTATACGGCAATCTACTGTCTGCTATTATGTGAGTACAATATACATTATACAATACACTCAGTTTTTTTATAAGAAACTTATTGAAATCCTAGGCTACAAGTTTCTTATTTTTTCACGATTTTGAGCCTAAAAGTTTCTTAATCGGTTTCTTAATTCTACATACCGACATACCGTACGAAAAATGTCTACGAAATTTCCAACATAGGAACCTACTGTGTAGACTGTAGTCGAGGATTAGAATCGAACCTTCTGATATTTTCAGTTAAATTATACACTTTTAAGCATGTATCTATCTTAAAAGATTTGTGCAGCTGTATACAATTATACAATAATGTTCAGGGATCTTCATCAAATGTTCTTCCAAAAAAGTTTGAAATTTTGAAATTTAGATAATAATATCTAAATCCTATAATGCTTGGAACTTTTGGAAATAGATATGGAACTGTAATAGTGTCCTGTCGCAAAAACAATTTCTAAATTTCTGTTTTGTGCTTTAGTATCTGGCGTGTTACTTTAAACCGAAAAATCATGAAAGATTCATTTTCTAAATTTCTATTCTATATTATGATCAATTATCACATTATCCAGTGTAATACTGTAATAGAAGTTCAATAGAAGTACTAGATTAGTTTCGGAATGTTCACAATCGTAAGAAATGGGGCGCAGCCCCAGACCGTATCATGTTAAAAGAATTTCAGTTGCAATAGGATTTTATACACAAATTTCAAAAATTCTAGGCTAGAAGTTTCTTAATTTTTTAATTGTAAATCAGTGAAGTTTCTTAATTTTTCCGAAATTCTAGGCTAAGTTTCTTAAATTTTCGGAAATCCTAGGCTAAGTTTCTTATAGACAGTTTCTTATAAAAAAACTGAGTGTACTAGCAAAACCCGCGACCTCCGGTCGGGTGCTCGATTGGGTTGCGAGTGATGTCAGACCGGACAGACTGGGTCCTGCTAGAAAGCACCTCATATCAAAACATTCATAACATACTGTGAATTTGCTGATGAGACAGTGCTTTACAATCCATATAGTCTAGTTAACCAGTGTCAAGGGTCTAATTTCACGTCTTCTCAAACATTACGGAGTGGTGTCAGACCGGACAGACGCCAGACAAACATAATTACATAGATAAATATATAAGTATATATATGATGAAGAATTATATATAGTAAGATACACAGCAATTGGCAATGTCAAGGCACGAGCACTGTACTCAGTACACGGTGACGTAATGACGTACGTGAGCTAGTAGAGAGAGAGAGAGAGTTCCCGCTCAAACCCTATGCTTGTCAATACGTCACTGCATACCGACACTCTGTTGCTCAGTGGCTCTGTGTCTTGACCTTGTCAATAGCTGGGGAAAATTCTGCCCTTCAGTTGGTCTTGATAAGTTGGTAAATTGAATAAGAATAACGGTACGAAAAACTTCACAGTGTTGTTTTGATACTAGCTCTTTTGTTCTAACATGTCGAAGTTCGCCCACAGGTAATTTATTACCTATGACCTATGCCCATGTCAGCCAACCTTGTAGAAACTAACATAATGAATGATTGTTGATTATAACATAATCAGATAATCTATTTGTCTACAATCTTCGATCAAAATTTCCTGAATACCATTGAGTTTTAAAGCTTAAAAATCAATATATTTTTTTACCGAAAAAAATTCAAAAAATAGATGACCAAATTTCACTTCGGGGATGACCAATTTGATACGATGTTGATATGGGATGTCTCTCTTAGGTCGTCCATGGATGGCGTGCAAATTTTCAGCTCAATCGGCCAATGCTTTTCGATTTTGGATCCTGGGTGCCTCAGAAATGAAGAACATCCTGGATCACTGTTTTGAGAGGTAAAAATAGGTTTTTTTGGATTTTAAAGGAAAACAAAGGAAAACTGGCGAATATCATTGGTTCAGTTGTTTCAGGCGCATAATTTATGACCAGATACACTTCTATTTGACCACCCATGAGACATCTACGCCCAATAAGGGGCGAAAAAAGGCAGTTTTGAAGCCCAAAAACGCGATTTTAACCCCCCATAACAGACAGAAAATGGCTGATTTCGGGATTCTGAAGTATGGTATGTCTTTCTTAGGTCGTCCATGGATGGCGTGCAAATTTTCAGCTCAATCGGCCAAAGCTTTTCGATTTCGGATCCTGGGTGCCTCAGAAATGAAGAACGTCCTGGAGATCTGTTTTGAGAGGTAAAAATAGGGTTTTTTGGATTTTACAGGAAAACAAAGGAAAACTGGCGAATATCATTGGTTCAGTGGTTAATGGTTTCAGGCGCATAATTTATGACCAGATAAACTTCTATTTGACCACTCATGAGACATCTTCGCCCAATAAGGGGCGAAAAAAGGCAGTTTTTAAGCCGAAAAACGCGATTTTAACCCCCCATAACAGACAGAAAATGGCTGATTTCGGGATTCTGAAGTATGGTATGTCTTTCTTAGGTCGTCCATGGATGGCTTGCAAATTTTCAGCTCAATCGGCCAAAGCTTTTCGATTTCGGATCCTGGGTGCCTCAGAAATGAAGAACATCCTGGATCACTGTTTTGAGAGGTAAAAATAGGGTTTTTTGGATTTTACAGGAAAACAAAGGAAAACTGGCGAATATCATTGGTTCAGTGGTTTCAGGCGCATAATTTATGACCGGATACACTTCTATTTGACGACCCATGAGACATCTATGCCCAATAAGGGGCGAAAAAAGGCAGTTTTTAAGCCCAAAAACGCGATTTTAACCCCCCATAACAGACAGAAAATGGCTGATTTCGGGATTCTGAAGTATGGTATGTCTTTCTTAGGTCGTCCATGGATGGCTTGCAAATTTTCAGCTCAATCGGCCAAAGCTTTTCGATTTCGGATCTTGGGTGCCTCAGAAATGAAGAACGTCTTGAATCACTGTTTTGAGAGGTAAAAATAGGGTTTTTTGGATTTTACAGGAAAACAAAGGAAAACTGGCGAATATCATTGGTTCAGTGGTTTCAGGCGCATAATTTATGACCAGATACACTTCTATTTGACGACCCATGAGACATCTATGCCCAATAAGGGGCGAAAAAAGGCAGTTTTTAAGCCCAAAAACGCGATTTTAACCCCCCATAACAGACAGAAAATGGCTGATTTCGGGATTCTGAAGTATGGTATGTCTTTCTTAGGTCGTCCATGGATGGCTTGCAAATTTTCAGCTCAATCGGCCAAAGCTTTTCGATTTCGGATCTTGGGTGCCTCAGAAATGAAGAACGTCTTGAATCACTGTTTTGAGAGGTAAAAATAGGGTTTTTTGGATTTTACAGGAAAACAAAGGAAAACTGGCGAATATCATTGGTTCAGTGGTTTCAGGCACATAATTTATGACCAGATACACTTCTATTTGACCACCCATGAGACATCTTCGCCCAATAAGGGGCGAAAAAAGGCAGTTTTTAAGCCGAAAAACGCGATTTTAACCCCCCATAACAGACAGAAAATGGCTGATTTCGGGATTCTGAAGTATGGTATGTCTCTCTTAGGTCGTCCATGGATGGCGTGCAAATTTTCAGCTCAATCGGCCAATGCTTTTCGATTTTGGATCCTGGGTGCCTCAGAAATGAAGAACATCCTGGATCACTGTTTTGAGAGGTAAAAATAGGTTTTTTTGGATTTTAAAGGAAAACAAAGGAAAACTGGCGAATATCATTGGTTCAGTTGTTTCAGGCGCATAATTTATGACCAGATACACTTCTATTTGACCACCCATGAGACATCTACGCCCAATAAGGGGCGAAAAAAGGCAGTTTTGAAGCCCAAAAACGCGATTTTAACCCCCATAACAGACAGAAAATGGCTGATTTCGGGATTCTGAAGTATGGTATGTCTTTCTTAGGTCGTCCATGGATGGCGTGCAAATTTTCAGCTCAATCGGCCAAAGCTTTTCGATTTCGGATCCTGGGTGCCTCAGAAATGAAGAACGTCCTGGATCACTGTTTTGAGAGGTAAAAATAGGGTTTTTGGATTTTACAGGAAAACAAAGGAAAACTGGCGAATATCATTGGTTCAGTGGTTTCAGGCGCATAATTTATGACCAGATAAACTTCTATTTGACCACCCATGAGACATCTACGCCCAATAAGGGGCGAAAAAAGACAGTTTTTAAGCCGAAAAACGCGATTTTAACCCCCCATAACAGACAGAAAATGGCTGATTTCGGGATTCTGAAGTATGGTATGTCTTTCTTAGGTCGTCCATGGATGGCGTGCAAAATTTTCAGCTCAATCGGCCAAAGTTTTTCGATTTTGGATCCTGGGTGCCTCAGAAATGAAGAACATCCTGGATCACTGTTTTGAGAGGTAAAAATAGGTTTTTTGGATTTTACAGGAAAACAAAGGAAAACTGGCGAATATCATTGGTTCAGTGGTTTCAGGCGCATAATTTATGACCAGATACACTTCTATTTGACCACCCATGAGACATCTACGCCCAATAAGGGGCGAAAAAGGCAGTTTTAAGCCCAAAAACGCGATTTTAACCCCCATAACAGACAGAAAATGGCTGATTTCGGGATTCTGAAGTATGGTATGTCTTTCTTAGGTCGTCCATGGATGGCTTGCAAATTTTCAGCTCAATCGGCCAAAGCTTTTCGATTTCGGATCCTGGGTGCCTCAGAAATGAAGAACATCCTGGATCACTGTTTTGAGAGGTAAAAATAGGGTTTTTTGGATTTTACAGGAAAACAAAGGAAAACTGGCGAATATCATTGGTTCAGTGGTTTCAGGCGCATAATTTATGACCGGATACACTTCTATTTGACCACCCATGAGACATCTACGCCCAATAAGGGGCGAAAAAAGGCAGTTTTTAAGCCGAAAAACGCGATTTTAACCCCCCATAACAGACAGAAAATGGCTGATTTCGGGATTCTGAAGTATGGTATGTCTTTCTTAGGTCGTCCATGGATGGCGTGCAAATTTTCAGCTCAATCGGCCAAAGCTTTTCGATTTTGGATCCTGGGTGCCTCAGAAATGAAGAACATCCTGGATCACTGTTTTGAGAGGTAAAAATAGGTTTTTTTGGATTTTACAGGAAAACAAAGGAAAACTGGCGAATATCATTGGTTCAGTGGTTTCAGGCGCATAATTTATGACCGGATACACTTCTATTTGACCACCCATGAGACATCTACGCCCAATAAGGGGCGAAAAAAGGCAGTTTTTAAGCCGAAAAACGCGATTTTAACCCCCATAACAGACAGAAAATGGCTGATTTCGGGATTCTGAAGTATGGTATGTCTTTCTTAGGTCGTCCATGGATGGCTTGCAAATTTTCAGCTCAATCGGCCAAAGCTTTTCGATTTCGGATCCTGGGTGCCTCAGAAATGAAGAACATCCTGGATCACTGTTTTGAGAGGTAAAAATAGGGTTTTTTGGATTTTACAGGAAAACAAAGGAAAACTGGCGAATATCATTGGTTCAGTGGTTTCAGGCGCATAATTTATGACCGGATACACTTCTATTTGACCACCCATGAGACATCTACGCCCAATAAGGGGCGAAAAAGGCAGTTTTAAGCCCAAAAACGCGATTTTAACCCCCATAACAGACAGAAAATGGCTGATTTCGGGATTCTGAAGTATGGTATGTCTTTCTTAGGTCGTCCATGGATGGCTTGCAAATTTTCAGCTCAATCGGCCAAAGCTTTTCGATTTCGGATCCTGGGTGCCTCAGAAATGAAGAACGTCTTGAATCACTGTTTTGAGAGGTAAAAATAGGGTTTTTTGGATTTTACAGGAAAACAAAGGAAAACTGGCGAATATCATTGGTTCAGTGGTTTCAGGCGCATAATTTATGACCAGATACACTTCTATTTGACCACCCATGAGACATCTACGCCCAATAAGGGGCGAAAAAAGGCAGTTTTAAGCCCAAAAACGCGATTTTAACCCCCATAACAGACAGAAAATGGCTGATTTCGGGATTCTGAAGTATGGTATGTCTTTCTTAGGTCGTCCATGGATGGCTTGCAAATTTTCAGCTCAATCGGCCAAAGCTTTTCGATTTCGGATCTTGGGTGCCTCAGAAATGAAGAACGTCTTGGATCACTGTTTTGAGAGGTAAAAATAGGGTTTTTTGGATTTTACAGGAAAACAAAGGAAAACTGGCGAATATCATTGGTTCAGTGGTTTCAGGCGCATAATTTATGACCAGATACACTTCTATTTGACCACCCATGAGACATCTACGCCCAATAAGGGGCGAAAAAGGCAGTTTTAAGCCGAAAAACGCGATTTTAACCCCCATAACAGACAGAAAATGGCTGATTTCGGGATTCTGAAGTATGGTATGTCTTTCTTAGGTCGTCCATGGATGGCGTGCAAATTTTCAGCTCAATCGGCCAATGCTTTTCGATTTTGGATCCTGGGTGCCTCAGAAATGAAGAACATCCTGGATCACTGTTTTGAGAGGTAAAAATAGGTTTTTTTGGATTTTAAAGGAAAACAAAGGAAAACTGGCGAATATCATTGGTTCAGTGGTTTCAGGCGCATAATTTATGACCAGATACACTTCTATTTGACCACCCATGAGACATCTACGCCCAATAAGGGGCGAAAAAAGGCAGTTTTGAAGCCCAAAAACGCGATTTTAACCCCCCATAACAGACAGAAAATGGCTGATTTCGGGATTCTGAAGTATGGTATGTCTTTCTTAGGTCGTCCATGGATGGCGTGCAAATTTTCAGCTCAATCGGCCAAAGCTTTTCGATTTCGGATCCTGGGTGCCTCAGAAATGAAGAACGTCCTGGATCACTGTTTTGAGAGGTAAAAATAGGGTTTTTTGGATTTTACAGGAAAACAAAGGAAAACTGGCGAATATCATTGGTTCAGTGGTTTCAGGCGCATAATTTATGACCAGATAAACTTCTATTTGACCACTCATGAGACATCTACGCCCAATAAGGGGCGAAAAAGGCAGTTTTAAGCCGAAAACGCGATTTTAACCCCCCATAACAGACAGAAAATGGCTGATTTCGGGATTCTGAAGTATGGTATGTCTTTCTTAGGTCGTCCATGGATGGCTTGCAAATTTTCAGCTCAATCGGCCAAAGCTTTTCGATTTCGGATCCTGGGTGCCTCAGAAATGAAGAACATCCTGGATCACTGTTTTGAGAGGTAAAAATAGGGTTTTTTGGATTTTACAGGAAAACAAAGGAAAACTGGCGAATATCATTGGTTCAGTGGTTTCAGGCGCATAATTTATGACCAGATACACTTCTATTTGACCACCCATGAGACATCTACGCCCAATAAGGGGCGAAAAAGGCAGTTTTAAGCCGAAAAACGCGATTTTAACCCCCCATAACAGACAGAAAATGGCTGATTTCGGGATTCTGAAGTATGGTATGTCTTTCTTAGGTCGTCCATGGATGGCTTGCAAATTTTCAGCTCAATCGGCCAAAGCTTTTCGATTTCGGATCCTGGGTGCCTCAGAAATGAAGAACATCCTGGATCACTGTTTTGAGAGGTAAAAATAGGGTTTTTTGGATTTTACAGGAAAACAAAGGAAAACTGGCGAATATCATTGGTTCAGTGGTTTCAGGCGCATAATTTATGACCAGATACACTTCTATTTGACCACCCATGAGACATCTACGCCCAATAAGGGGCGAAAAAGGCAGTTTTGAAGCCCAAAACGCGATTTTAACCCCCCATAACAGACAGAAAATGGCTGATTTCGGGATTCTGAAGTATGGTATGTCTTTCTTAGGTCGTCCATGGATGGCGTGCAAATTTTCAGCTCAATCGGCCATAGCTTTTCGATTTCGGATCCTGGGTGCCTCAGAAATGAAGAACGTCTTGGATCACTGTTTTGAGAGGTAAAAATAGGGTATTTTGGATTTTACAGGAAAACAAAGGAAAACTGGCGAATATCATTGGTTCAGTGGTTTCAGGCACATAATTTATGACCAGATACACTTCTATTTGACCACCCATGAGACATCTACGCCCAATTAGGGGCGAAAAAAAGCAGTTTTTAAGCCCAAAAAAGCGATTTTAACCCCCCATAACATACAGAAAATGGCTGATTTCGGGATTCTGAAGTATGGTATGTCTTTCTTAGGTCATCCATTGATGGTGTGCAAATTTTCAGCTCAATCGGCCAAAGCTTTTCGATTTCGGATCTTGGGTGCCTCAGAAATGAAGACAGGCCTGGATAACTGTTTTGAGAGGTAAAAATAGGGTTTTTTGGATTTTACAGGAAAACAAAGGAAAACTGGCGAATATCATTGGTTCAGTGGTTTCAGGCGAATAATTTATGACCAGATACACTTCTATTTGACCACCCATGAGACATCTACGCCCAATAAGTGGCGAAAAAAGGCAGTTTTTAAGTCAGAAGTTATGAAAATAAACCAGGAATTTGAGCTGATAAAATCTCAAAATCCTGGCAAGTCCCCCTAACTCCCTAACCGTTCCCCCTACTCCCCAGGCTAGTTCCCCTAACAGTCCCCCAACTCCCCAGGCTAGTTCCCCTAACAGTCCCCCAACTCCCCAGGCTAGTTCCCCTAACAGTCCCCCAACTCCCCAGGCTAGTTCCCTAACAGTCCCCCTACGCCCCAGGCGAGTTCCTCTTACAGTCCCCCTACTCCCCAGGCTAGTTCCCTAACAGTCTTCCTACTCCCCAGGCTAGTTCCCCTAACAGTCTTCCTACTCCCCAGGCTAGTTCCCCTAACAGTCACCCTACTCCCCTGGCTAGTTCCCCTAACAGTCCCCCTACTCACCAGGCTAGTTCCCCTAACAGTCCCCCTTCTCCCCAGGCTAGTTCCCCTAACAGTCCCCCTACTCCCAGGCTAGTTCCCCTAACGTTCCCCCTACTCCCCAGGCTAGTTCCCCTAACAGTTCCCCTACTCCCCAGGCGAGTTCCCCTAACGGTTCCCCCATTCTGCACTACAACCTACACTGGGACCAAGGTACTGGTAACTGGAAGGAGTTACACAGCAGTTCAGAACGACAGTACAAAGTCACGGGGCTGACACCTGGAACTGAGTATAAGTTTACTGTGTCGGCGGTTAATGAACTGGGTGAGAGGTGAGGGATTTAAAAAGTTAAAACATCTGTTTTCCTGCGTCGATTGGTATATACCTTAGGAGGTCTATTTATAAAGGTTGTAATTTGGGGATTTCCGAAAAAATCCCCCATAACCAAAGTCCCCCAAATTCCCATACAATTTTACTCCCCGATTTAATTCAACCCGCTTTCGAAATTTCTTGAACTATCTGTACTAAAACAGTACAATTTCGTATCAGAGATGAGTTTTCAGATAGCTACAGATAATTTAGTCAAAGTCAAATTGAAAGTCAATTGAAATTCAAAAATTTAGAACAGTAATTAATGAAGCAGAGGCTCAGGAAGACGATCAAGAATTCGATTTGTAATATTAGAATTGATCTATTTTTCCATTGTTTACCACAAAAAATCTTTCATTTGTCAGCAAAATTAAGTTAGAAAAATCACCCAATTTTATTTGGTGGGTGAAATTTGGGGATTTTTGAAAAAAATCCCCATATTTTCAACCTACCAAAATTTCAAACACCGCAATTTCAACCCACATAAATAGACCTCCTAAGGTAGATACTTGTGTTAAGTTTTCTTTTTTCTTACTTTTGGAAAATGTTTCATCATTCATTATCCTTCTGTTTCAAAATATCTATTTTCTAGAATAATTCGCTAACCACCTCCTCACTTTGTTACGTGCCTTTAAACTCCCCTCCGATAGTTTGCGGAGTGAAGAGGGATCATGCCGGACTGCAGTGGGGACCCCCAACCCACCCACATGCATTTACTTGGGCCAGGCTTCTAACCCCAACCCCAACTCTAACCCCAACCCCAACCCCAACCCTAACCCTAAAACAACCCTAACCTCCGATCGATTGGGATGAAGATACTTGTGCCGTTTTCTTTTGGGGACTTTTTTGGAAAATGTTTTGTCATTCTTGGGCCATTCTAACCCAAAACCCCTATTTTCTAGAATAAACCCCTAACCACCCCTAACTTTAACCCCAACCCCTAACCTCCGATAGTTTGCGGAGTGAAGAGAGATCATGTCGGACTGCAGTGGGGACCCCAACCCTCCCACCTGCATATACCTGGGCCAGGCTTCTAACCCCAACTCTAACCCCAACCCCAACCCCAACCCTAACCCTAACCCCAACCCTAACCTCCGATAGTTTGCGGAGTGAAGAGGGATCATGCCGGACTGCAGTGGGGACCCCCAACCCACCCACTTGTATCTACCTGGGCCAGGCTTCAGAGACAGGGCTAGTGATGCGATGGAGTCCTCCCAGTGACACTGGAGGAGGTGGGTTTCACCAACTGTCCGTCTGTATCAGTCTGTAGTTTCATCTGTTTATCAGACGACTCCATCCGATTCTCTGCTGTCTGTTCATAGTTTCACTGGCTGTCCGTCTATTGTCTGTCAGTAGTTTTACCTGTTCATCTGACTGTCTGACTGTTCCTTTGTTTCTCTGCTAATCTGTATGTAATAACAGTTTCTAACCTATGATTTGTGCAAGCCAATAGTGTCTGTATTGTTTGAATTTTGCCCGTCTGTGCGTGCTTTCATGTGTTTGTACTGCTGTACCATTTCATTAATCTTATCTCAATTCTGTGTGTCTGTTCATCACACTTTGCCTCTCTACACACCATGAAATTAAATACAGCTTTGTGAGCATGACTCACTGCTGAATAATAACTTTGCCCTGCTCTACATACCTCAGCTCTCAGATATATAAAGCAACCCAGCATAATATGCCCTCTCTCAGATTAATAAATTAATGTAATGGCTGCATATTTATGGGATTGACATGAATAAGGCATTAAATGTGTACAATATATCTATGTATGTCGCAAGCATTTGGTGTGTAATGTATAGGTCAGAAACCAACATTGGGTATGTGTGTCTGTAAGAAATAACGGATGGTATAATCCAAGGTTCTATTTATTAAAATTATAAAGATGTATCAAGGGTGTATGGTTAAAATATCAACACCATCAATCCGAACAAAAATTTCATGAAGAATTTGACTGGTAAGTTGGTCAATATTATATCCTCTAATCACATATTATCGATAACCCAGATTTGTCAGTTTTCATGCATCATCATCAAACGAGAGGCCGGACCCGAAGGTCCACAAGAGGAGTTTTCATGCATGCTACGCAAAACAATTCGTTTCACAATGTCCTCACAGCGGAGTTGCTGGGCTACACCGTGGAGCAGGAAACAGAGTACGGTTTTATCGTGATTTACAACGGGGAAGCTCAGGAGTGTCACGTGACAGACTTGTCACGCTCCACCCAGTACCGGTTCAGAGTAAGTCGGAGATTGGGGGTTGGGAAGAGTGGTTTATACCGGTTCAGAGTAAGTGGAGATAGGGGGTTGGGAAGAGTGGTTTATAAGGGGTATAGGAGATTAGGGGTTGAGATATGGGGTACAAAAGGGGTAGAGGAGGTTGAGGATCGGAAAAGGGGTATAATAGCGTAAAAGGCGAAAAATGGGTGATTTCGGTATTCTGACGTCAGTTATGTCTTAGGTCTTCCATGAATGGCGTGCAAAGTTTCAGGCATGGAATTAGGGTTTTGGGAAAAGATGGAAGTAAGTAATAATTACTTTTCCATCTTTTCCCAAAACCTTAAGTACAAGCCTGAAACTTATTATTCGATGGATGGGGTGCGGAAAGTTTGAGGAGGAGAAATAAATGGTTTGTATAACACCATACAACATTTAGTTGTTGAATTATATTATCTAATTTCATGAAATCATTTGACATTTTCCAATACTTCACTTCCTCTTCGACAGGTATTTTCCCGTAACGTAGCTGGACAAAGTAAAGCAAGTGCTGTGGTAACCTTCACAACTCGAGCTGGCCTGCCTCCTTCCCCTACTAATGTTAGAGTGGAGGGTAGGGAGAGAAGTGATGCAGCCCTCATAGCATGGGATGAGTCGTACTGACAGCCAAACGTACTGACAGTCAAACGTACTGACAGCCAAACACTCAACACACTGACAGCCAAATGTAATGCCAGCCAAACGTACTGACAGTTAAAACTTGACTCACAGACAGCCAAACGTACTGGCAGTGAAACGTAATTCCAGCCAAACGTATGGACCTGTTTAACACTCTCATTTCCCTAGATGCGCCAATGCTGGAGGGGATCAGCAGATTCTGCGTTACAATCTCAAAGTCAGCGCAGTCAAGGAGATCGATGACGGGTATTCAGTTATTGTTTTGCTTTTTTAACGTCGGCTGATGATTGGTTTTAGATTGCTAATAGTACGTCCTGTATATTTGAAAACTTTCCGAACCCTCAACTCTATGATGTATCTATGTATCTATTGTTTCGCAGGTACAGTGGGTGTGTGAAGGAGTTCCATTCCACCGACGAAAAGAGGCTTCTGATAGACGGACTACTTCCAGGCACCCTATACAGGTAACAAACAGACAGACAGACAGACAGACACACACACAGACAGACGAGCACAGACAAGTGAAGTTATTTGAATGCTGAAAGAAAACCCCTTGCATCCGGGGTGTTTTCTAAAAAGCTAAAATGAGATTTTCAATGGAAAACATTATTTTCAGGACTCTGGTTACAGTTGTGACTGCTGGCGGGGAAGGCCCTCCTTCAACCCCCTTCATCTTTAAAACCCGTCCAGTGTGCCCCAGCGCTCCAGCACCTCCTTCTTTGCGGACTAAGGCTTCACCTTACTCTTTCAACTTGCAATGGAGTGAGTTGAGTTATTGATTATTTGAATTGAAAGAAAACCAAAAGCATCCACAATCGTAAAGATTGGAAAGATTTTCATGTCATCGATGCAAGTTTTTGATCACGTCACCAAGCCGGCACAATACAAATGCGTCGACTTTATAGTCATGTATCTACCACTAAACGGGGGTCAGATCTGCAAGAGATCTAGACAGAGGCCCCGACACGGAACCTACCGCAGTACAGGTGGTCCCAGTTGTCAGGGCTAGTGTGGAATGTGGATGAGTATAATCGTGTATAATATGAGCAATGGACATTCTGCCACTGCTGGCTAAAGCTTCCCCCTACTCTATTAACTTATTAACTTGTGATTAGGTACGTTGTTTTATCGATGATAAACCCAAGTTTTGGATCACGCTACCGAGCCGGCACAATTCAAATGGCTATAATCGTGTATATCACCATTTTAATTCGTCCTCAGATCCACCAAGCTATCTGGGAGGGAGCAACATAACGAAATACACACTGGAAATGTACAAGGACGACTGGGCCCAGATGTACATGGGTCCTGATACCGTGTTTCTGGTGTCCTCCTTGCTACCAGGTTACAATTGTATTGATGTATACAACAGTTCACACGCTATACAATGTACATTGTGCATTGTTTCTGGTGTCTTCCTTACTACCAGGTTACAATTGTATTGATGTATGATGTATACAACAGTACACGGCCACGCAATGTACAATTTACAATTCACAATGTATGATAGCATGATGTACGAATATAGAAGCATTACCTATGGCTATATTAAACAGTAAATTTTATATTTTATAGATGAATAGTTTTACGATGTATTACAGTTTACAGTTGCAAATTCTCTAGATTCAATCTGAGATGAAAATAGAAATCTTTGACTGAGCACAAAACTCGTTCGTCATTTCCTTTGTAATATAATAGAAATATAAATTTCTATTCCTATTTCTTTGCAATATTATTTGAAAATACAATAGCACAATGTTGCAATGTTGCTGTTCGCAAGGGCTTGACAACATTCTTCCAAAATGGATATTCTACGTATTCTGCCATGTAATGTTGCGACATTGCAAAGATGGCATTTAACACGTCACATTACATAGTGAGACTGTGATATTAGAGGGAATTCCATTTCAGCAAGACAATTTTACTAGGTGTGTCAGGCGGCTGGTTTTTGGAATAATGTACATAACCGTGCGTTATTCTGCAGGAATCTCCAAAAAAAACTCCCTGCTTTTCAAACTTGTATTGGATTGTAGTTACTTAGTTATATGCTCTGCATATAATATGCTCTTATATATCTATCATTGTATCTAACAGAATATCTAACACTATCGCAGGAACGACGTACAAGTTCAGAGTGTGTTATATCTAACACAGTGTCTAACGCCGTACCTAACACAGTATCTAATAACACAATATATAACACTATTTAAAACCACTATCTAACGCTATCACAGGCACCACTTACAAGTTCAGAGTGCGATGTAACAACTCAGCAGGGGCTAGTCTCTACTCTAACACCATCCCCTTCACCACTGCACCAGCTCCTCCCGCCCCTCCCCTGAATCCGGTGGTGGTCAACAAGGGGCCCTACGCAGCTAATATCACCTGGCAGGTTCGAGGCATTTTCATGATATCACCCTGCAGGTTCGAGACATTTTCATCATAATATCACCTGCCAGGTTCGAGACATTTTCATGATATCACCTCGCAAGTTCGGGAGAGACGTTTTTCATAGTTTAGAGTTCGAAAACCGGTGGTATTGGAAAGCGTGGTATTAAATCGCGTCGTATTTCAAAGATATTGTTTTGGAATACCTGTGGAAAAACTTGAAATACACGTTTGATCAACGATCATAGGAAGTAATTCCTAGCGATAGAGTGAAGGGGTAGAATGCCATTTACAGATGATGATAATTGATAAATGGGTGGTTATACTTGTGTCACATCGTGTCTCACTGAGATTAAATGGGTCTTCTGGAGATTAAGATGTAACGCGCGGTCGAATAATTGCTCAACTATTGGCGAAATGCGCGCGCGTGATGCGCGCGCGCTCTTTTTAACTTCTAAAATTATCCGAATCACGAATGACACGCGTCATTATCTGGCCAATTTAGGCCAGTGTAAACACGTAACACCTCATTATGATGGATAACAATGGCACGATGCATTATAAAACCTAATTAACATGGCCAATAAAGGATAGCTTCTAATCAATGGGAGTTTGGCCTTTGTAAGGGGACCCATTTATCAATGTTATTATTGTCGTGAAGGAATGAATAACAGCATTTCAGATGGGAGTGTTGTAAGAATGATTTATCACATGCATTTGAGTCATCATTGATCAATTGGCCCTTATAATCGCGACCTCCATTATTCAGCACTTTGTATAAACTACTGCTGGAATTTTGGAACTAATCGAATGATGCAAGTACAGTTGGGCGTCAGAATTATTGGCGCGCTGTAACGTGTGGTACTTCATCTTCATTGTCACGCCCCCATTATAAGTTCTCTATGGAATGTTAACAACTTTGTTTCCTTCAGGAAAGTGTCACGCACGGAGCACCTATCACTTCCTATACGGTTGAAATGTGTTTGCTTGGTGGCTCTTTCCAAGAAGTAAGTAATTGATTAAAACGGCAAAATGGTACCACAGGAACACGACAAAAATTAGCCTCCATTAGCCTCCATTAGCCTCCATGGAGGCTGGTGGAGTGAGTGGAGCCTGAGTGGAGCCCTAGAGTGGAGGCTAATTTCAAAAATTAGCCTCCACGGAGGCTAGTGGAGGCATGAGGCTAATTTTTGAAAAATAGCCTCCACTGAAGACTATATTGGCACTCCACTAGCCTCCATTAGCCTCCACCAGCCTCACTCAGCCTCCACTCCTCCACTCAGCCTCCATGGAGGCTAAATTTTGAGTTAGCCTCCACTAGCCTCCACTAGCCTCCTCAAGATTTAGCCTCCATTAGCCTCCTGGAAATTTAAAAGTCATTTTTTTGAATTCTATGGAAGCTATTTTGACAGTAGGAGGCTAGGCTCCAAATGGAGGCTAAAATCATGAAAACACAGATAATTGGTGCTAGCCTCCACAAAATTAAATTTATGTCATGTTTTACAAAAATTATACATTTTGCAATAGACCAAAAGTCTAGTATTAGGCACCACTAGGCCTCCACTAGAATCCACTCTACAGCCTCACTAGGCTCCACTAGGCTTCCAGCCTCACTGGGCTCACTCGGCCTCCACTAGGCTCCACTCGGCCTCACTAGGCTCCATTCAGCCTCACTAGCCTCCTCAGCTCCATTAGCCTCCACTCAGCCTCCTGGGTTTCCCTGGGCTGGGGGGTTTTGGGGAGGCTGGGGGTGGGGGCTAAAAAGGGGGGCCTTGAGGTAATGGAGCCCTTGGCTGGTGAGCAAGGGGGAATGGGCCTGGTGGGGGGAGGGAGCGGGGAATAAGGGACCTGTGGGGCTGGGGGCCCTTTGGTTTGTGGGCCTATGGGCCCTGGGTGGGCCGGAGAGTGGGGGCTGGGGGCCGGGGGGTGTGAGGCAGGGCCCTGTGGAGGCGGGAGGGGGGGAGGCTGGTGACCTAGTGGAGGCTGAAGGGACCCTAGTGGGGCTAGTGGACCCTATTTGATCTAGTGGGGGCTAGTGGGTGGGGGGAGCCTAGTGGAGGGGGGCCTTTGGGGGTGAGTGGGCCTGGGGAGGCGGGGGGCCCTGGGGACCCGGTGGAGGCTGGGGGACCCCGTGGAGGCTAAGTGGGGGCTGAGGGGGCCTAGTGGAGGCGGGGGCGGTGGGGGGAGGCTGGAGTGGAGCCTAAGGGAGGGGGGGGAGCCTGTGGAGGGGAGGAGGACAGTTGGGCTGTCTAAAATTTTTGGGCTATTTTTTTTCACATTAGTACATAAAATCACCTTTTTCGCAAAAATTTGTGTTTTGGGGCTTATTGATTTACCCTCACCTCCCTTGCCTCCTAGCCCCCCTTACCCCCAAAACCCCTTTAAACTTCCCCTACAAAATTTTTTTTTTTGGGGGGCTAATGGGGCCAATTCTTGGTAGGTAGGGGGCTAAAAAAAAAATTTGCCCCCATGGAGGCTGGGGGAGGCTGAGGGGGGTGAGGGGGAGGGGGCTGGTGGGGTTGGAGGTAGTAGGCTATAGCCTATGGTGATATTTTTAAAAAATTATCATGCCCCCACTAGCCCCCCGTGGGGCTTTGAAAATTAGCCCCCCCATTTTGGGTCCCTGGGCTCCCACTCCTTCCCATAAAACAATGGTTAGTAATTTTTGTCGTGTTCCTTGGTCCATTTGCCTTTAAAAACTTAACAAGTTTTTAAGTTTTTGTAAATTTTTTTAAATTTTTTTAAAATTTATTTTCCCAAATAAGTTCCCTTTTGATGAACCCTCTTTTTTTTTTTCCTCCCCCAATTTTTCCCCACCCCTTCCCTCCCTACAAAACCCCCCCCTTCAGTCTACAACGGGCAAATCCCTCCTTTCCCCCCACCCCCAACACTCCCCCCTTTTTTTCCGACCCTTCCCCCACAACACTCCACCCCCCTTCCTCCTACAAAACTCCCCCTCTTCAGATCCAATGGACCCGGGTTTCCCCCCGTGGCCCTAACCGGTTCCCCGGGTTTTTCTGTGTGGGGAAAAATCTGGTAGGACCGTACACCCACAAATCACGATTATTGCTCACCACCCCGCCGCCCCGTGCCCTAAAAAGTACTGGAGGGGACCCGGGTCAAATCGGTCCTGAAAAGCGGGTTTCTATTGGGTACGGGTTCCAAATGTGGGTTTCTAGGGAAAATGATCCAAATGCTGATTTCTATTTGTACGTGATCAACATAATTCTGGTGGTATCACGTATTCAAAAGGGTTCTATCATGGGATTAATGTGGGTATTTTAATTCCCCATTCAAAGGAAACCCTTTCCCCTTTTTGGTTGAAAATAGTGGAACCATTACCATTTCTTTTTTTCCCCATTGACAAAAAAAGATCTGTTTCCATTTGAAAAAATCTGTATTCTGTAAGCTATTTTAGGGATGAAAGCTTAATAATTTCCTCTTTTGTAGGTTGGGAAAGCAGTGGAGAGCCCGGGGACAGAGTTTTCTCCAAGTCCAAATGTGTCAGAGTATTTTCTGAATTTTGATCAGTATCTCGGGGGTCCTCCTATAAATAAAGTTACTAGTTAACTCATGAAATTTTGCAGGTCAGTACAGTTTGATCCAACTAAGAAAATGCTGCTTTCAGAATTTTGAATTCCGGCCATTTTCACGATTTACAGCCTCTTAAAATCCCCATTTTCGGCCTAAAATGGAGATCTTTGTCTATAATTGTTCACAAGGACCAAAAATAAAGCTGAAAACTGCTTTTTCCCATGTGACTGCCTTCCAGAGAGTGTACTAGAACCAAATAATGATGCATTTATACACAGAGTTTTCTCCAAGTCCAAATGTAAGAGTATTTTCTGAATTTTACCAGTATCTCGGGGGTCGTCCTTCTAAAGTTACTAGTTAACTATGAAATTTTGCAGGTCAGTACAGTTTGATCCAACTAAGAAAATGCTGGTTGCAGAATTTTGAATTTCGGCCATTTTCACGATTTACAGCCTCTAAAACTCCATTTTCGACCTAAAATGGACTTCTTTGTCTATAATTGTTCACAAGGACCAAAAGTAAAGCTGAAAACTGCTTTTCCCATAAGACTGCTTTCCAGAGAGTGTACTAGAACCAGGATACAGAGAACAGAAGAAAAAGGGCAGGAGACATAGTACAGTAGACAGAGGACAGGAGACAGAGGACAGGAGACAGAGGACAGGAGACAGAGGACAGGAGACAGAGGACAGGAGACAGAGGACAGGAGACAGAGGACAGGAGACAGAGGACAGGAGACAGAGGACAGGAGACAGGTCAGGAGCCAGGGACAGGAGACAAGGGACAGGAAACAGAGGACAGGAGACAGATGACAGGAGACAGAGGATAGGGGACAGAGGACAGGAGACAGAGAACAGAAGAAAAAGGGCAGGAGACATAGGACAGGAGACAGGGGACAGGAGACAGAGGATAGAGGGGAGAGGACAACAGAGGACAGAAGACAGAGGACAGAAGACAGGGAAAGGAGACATAGGGCAGGACACATAGGGCAGGACACATAGGGCAGGACACAGAGGACAGGAGACAGAGGACAGGAGACAGAGGACAGGAGACAGAGGACAGGAGACAGAGGACAGGAGACAAAGGACAGGAGACAGAGGACAGGAGTTAGAGGACAGGATACAGAGGACAGGAGACAGAGGACAGGACACTGAGGACAGGAGACAGAGGACAGGAGACAGAGGACAGGAGTTAGAGGACAGGATACAGAGGACAGGAGACAGAGGACAGGAGACAGAGGACAGGAGACAGAGGACAGGAGACAGAGGACAGGAGACAGAGGACAGGAGACAGAGGACAGGAGACAGGGGACAGGAGACAGAGGACAGGAGACAGGAGATAAGGGCAAATTACTGCTGTCTTCTGTCCTCTGTTTCTTGTCGTCTGTCTCCTTGTCTTTGTCTTCTGTCCTCATATTCTTCTTACTTTCTTAGCAATTACTGTGCTATGAGTATGACAACTTCTTTTTAGATCAGATGTTTGCTATGACTCTCTGAATTGAAGAGATTAAGATGCTGTTGTACATTAGTAGCCCAACTTTTATTGTGAGTGTTATGCAGTTGCGTAAATACTATTTTTCGTACATTTTCATCATGAATAATACTGCAACTGTTTTAGGTTGACCTAAGTTGCCAAATTTGATCAATCTGGTTTCATGTGTCATGAGCATGCAGTAACTTCCCAATCTGTGCTCTGAGAAAGGGCGATATTTTGTAGAACCCCTCACATTTCAAAAGAGCAAGAGGGTGAATTGTCATATCCAGCCTACCTTTGACTTACTCTGCAAGCAAGTGTTGCTCTAAAGTCTGATTAAATCCATTGGGTGTTGGTACTAGCCAGTTTCAGATTTACCGTCTCTAATGCCTCTATTTCAGGGGCGGACTTTTGTCATATCCTGTGAGGGCCATGACACTATAGCCAGACTCAAAGCAAGCCTCCTTCACATACTCTATGAAATGGGGAGAGGAAGCCATCAATTCCGGCTGAAGTTCAAGAATCAGTACCTGAAGGACTCCACCACAGTAGAGGAGTGTGGTATGGCTGATAGCCATGTCATAAAGATGATCCCTCTCTCCAAAAACTCCCTCACAGACAACCCCTTAGTCTCTTCTGCGTCCTCCATGCATTCAAGGTTAGAAACTTATACCTCTTCAAAGTGTGAACTCGTTTTTCAGCGAATGATTGAAAAGCTCCCTGAGAAAATGCAAAAGCAAGTTATAATGCAATTCATGGCTGGTATTTTTCATTTTTCGATGAAATTAGGACAGATTCGCCTTCGCCCTTCAAAATAATTTCTTGAGATTTGTAAGAAGTTGATAAGTGGAGAAATTGGTAATAAGTTGAACCCTAGGGAGACTGAAGATACGCTGCAAGGAATGCTACTAAAGGAGGTCCAGACTCTGAAACACAGGGAGAAACTCTGCAATGACATTCAGGTATTGGGAATGCCTCCAAGCATCATATAGTTGTCTTTAGATATGTCTTAGTTATTTCCTTTATATATACCTTAGTAAATTAACTTTGTGTTTCTATACCCTATTTCAAACTTCTGCTAGAATTAAACAGTCCAATTAACAGGAATGAACAGGAATGCCAGCTTCACCCCCCTCATCTCACTGTTACTTTCTCATGCCCTCAGTAGTGTCCTTCCGGGCTTCCAATGAATCAATCTTTCCGTTAGAATTAAACAGGTCTTAACAGGAATTAACAGGTCTTAACAGGACTTAACAGGAATTTACAGGACTTAACAGGTCTTAAACAAGACTTAACAGGACTTAACAGGATTGTAAGCTACACCCCCCTCAACTCACTGTAAAGTTCTTGGAATGAACAGGATTGTAAGCTACACCCCTCAGATTTGCACGTGCTTCCAATCCACCCCTCAGATTTGCACGTGGGCACTGTTCGTGGCGGGGATGCTGAACTTTGTGTCCTTCTACTGGTACACTGGCTTCTACAAAGGCCTCTTCGCCCTCTTCTCCCTTTACTCTACCCCCAAATACACCCGTCTCTCTGGCTTCTACCTGAGGATGAATGAGAGGTAATGTGTAAAGAAGCTCACAATACTGTACTTTGTAAGAGTGTAGGAACTTATACATAATATACAGATGAAACTGGAAGGCAGACGCTATGTTTCCCCTTGTTTATGAACTTGTGAATTATCCCGAATATTCATTCTTCTGCAGTTTAATGACCTGATTGCTCAGGAATGATCTGAGAATGCTCATGTTGGCGCTGCTCGCCTGTGTGCTGCTCATCTCAAATGCTGGAGTCCTTACTGCCCTCCATCTGGTGAATACATCAATTCCTTTTCGGGTGGAATGTCCCTGTTCCAATCCACTTTTTATTGAGTTTGCTACATTTGGGACAGTAGAACCCCTAATAAATGGATGAACACACCAGAATCAACAATTTCAACTTTTAAAGATTGTACTGTGACTTTGTTCGAGGAATGCCCACGAGATATCAAACGGGCCCATTTGAATATCTTTCAAAGAGTTGGAATTTCTTATGTAAGAACAGGTGATAGATTAAAATTCAATCCTAACCGCAGACGGAGTGTGGATTTGTCCTGCATCTCCCTGCACTACCCTGCACTGAAACAGTGTACTACACAGTCCTACTCTCCCTGGCAGAGTCAGTGATTCTCCTGGTTTACATTGCCTTCGCGTTCAGTCTCATGTCCAACTTCAAATTCAAAGTAAGGCTTTATGGTAGATTGTTTAAGATGACGAATTCCCTTTGACTTTGTGAACATAATATGATTGCTTCATTTGGAACGTTAACAGTACTGATTCGTGTTAGTGTGTTATTACCTGTTTACCAATTCTATAGCCATAAAACAAAGTTTCAGATGCAACCCCTAAAACCCTATACCATATCAGACTTATAGATAGTAAGACATAGAGCAGCTGATTGTAAACCCTAACAATCCAATGTCACCAGGTCGGGAACTACATAGAGCCAGTGTTGGTGGAAATCAGGGATATAAAGTACATTCTAGCGGCTGCTAACAGCAAAAGGTGACTCCACAGTAAATTTCTGGTACCTATATTTTAAGGATTATTACCGCTCTTTTAAAGTTTCAAAGTTCCTTCTTTCTAGAAACTAGGAGTCGTATTCGTCTTCAAGTTGTACACGGTAAATTCGAATGTATGGTTGAGACTAAAACCAAATTTACTGTGCAACATGTTGGGAGGTATCTGGTGATTTGTAAAATACAATGGTTTCCATGGTAACGTTATTATTTTCAGTGTGAAGGAGCAGCGCAGTGCAGCATTGGACCTGGCTAACATGACCGCCTCCAGTGTAGACAACAAGTTCGCTGTGGTAGCTGAGGGCGGGTCAGTCATTCTCGAACTGACATTACCAATATCATTAGGGGGAGGGGGGTTGGATGGGTCAGTCACTCTCAAACTGTTATTCCTAGTATCATCAAGGGGGAAAGGGGGGAGGGGGTGGCAGGGGGCCGGGGTGGCACTGTGGCAGGCGGGTGGTCACTCTCATTCTGACATTCCACTTCCACACTGACATTCCACTTCCACACTGACATTCCACTTTCACACTGCCATTACACTTTCACACTGCTATTACACTATCCCTCTGATATCATACTCTCATACTGACATTTATACCATTGACAGGCGCTGATCGGACCCGATCAGCGCCTTTCGGCGGTGATTTCAATCGGCGCTGATCAGCGCTAATCGGTAACTATTATACATATATCCCATGACATATTATGAATTGTTTCTTTAAATTATATTTTCCATCAAACTTTTCTTGCTTGTGACTAGCTAATCAATAAAATGTCAATGTTTGCAGGTTGCAAGTCCTGATAAATCTAGCGCTAAAGGAAGATGAGGTGGGTTGTTTCTACAGTGTCGGTCACATTGGTAATTTGAATTTTGAATGGTTATTAATAGACATTCTTGGGTGATTCAAAAAGAAGACCCGCATGGATCACTGTTTTGATTGGTAAAAATAGGGTTTTTTTGGATTTTACAGGAAAACAAAGGAAAACTGGCGAATATCATTGGTTCAGTGGTTTCAGGCGCATAATTTATGACCAGATACACTTCTATTTGACCACCCATGAGACATCTACGCCCAATAAGGGGCGAAAAAAGACAGTTTTAAGCCAAAACGCGATTTTAACCCCCCATAACAGACAGAAAATGGCTGATTTCGGGATTCTGAAGTATGGTATGTCTTTCTTAGGTCGTCCATGGATGGCGTGCAAATTTTCAGCTCAATCGGCCAAAGCTTTTCGATTTCGGATCTTGGGTGCCTCAGAAATGAAGAACATCCCGGATCACTGTTTTGAGAGGTAAAAATAGGGTTTTTGGATTTTACAGGAAAACAAAGGAAAACTGGCGAATATCATTGGTTCAGTGGTTTCAGGCGCATAATTTATGACCAGATACACTTCTATTTGACCACCCATGAGACATCTACGCCCAATAAGGGGCGAAAAAGGCAGTTTTAAGCCGAAAAACGCGATTTTAACCCCCATAACAGACAGAAAATGGCTGATTTCGGGATTCTGAAGTATGGTATGTCTTTCTTAGGTCGTCCATGGATGGCGTGCAAATTTTCAGCTCAATCGGCCAAAGCTTTTCGATTTCGGATCTTGGGTGCCTCAGAAATGAAGAACATCCCGGATCACTGTTTTGAGAGGTAAAATAGGGTTTTTTGGATTTTACAGAAAACAAAGGAAAACTGGCGAATATCATTGGTTCAGTGGTTTCAGGCGCATAATTTATGACCAGATACACTTCTATTTGACCACCCATGAGACATCTACGCCCAATAAGGGGCGAAAAAGGCAGTTTTAAGCCGAAAAACGCGATTTAACCCCCATAACAGACAGAAAATGGCTGATTTCGGGATTCTGAAGTATGGTATGTCTTTCTTAGGTCGTCCATGGATGGCGTGCAAATTTTCAGCTCAATCGGCCAAAGCTTTTCGATTTCGGATCTTGGGTGCCTCAGAAATGAAGAACATCCCGGATCACTGTTTTGAGAGGTAAAATAGGGTTTTTTGGATTTTACAGGAAAACAAAGGAAAACTGGCGAATATCATTGGTTCAGTGGTTTCAGGCGCATAATTTA
The DNA here is from genome assembly GCA_011033025.1 of Beroe forskalii. Classification (NCBI taxonomy): domain Eukaryota; kingdom Metazoa; phylum Ctenophora; class Nuda; order Beroida; family Beroidae; genus Beroe; species Beroe forskalii. The sequence continues at coordinate 36,416 of WFMF01000094.1, read as the reverse complement.
TGACCAGATACACTTCTATTTGACCGCCCATGAGACATCTACGCCCAATAAGGGGCGAAAAAGGCAGTTTTTAAGCCGAAAAACGCGATTTTAACCCCTCATAACAGACAGAAAATGGCTGATTTCGGGATTCTGAAGTATGGTATGTCTTTCTTAGGTCGTCCATGGATGGCGTGCAAATTTTCAGCTCAATCGGCCAAAGCTTTTCGATTTCGGATCTTGGGTGCCTCAGAAATGAAGAACATCCCGGATCACTGTTTTGAGAGGTAAAATAGGGTTTTTGGATTTTACAGGAAAACAAAGGAAAACTGGCGAATATCATTGGTTCAGTGGTTTCAGGCGCATAATTTATGACCAGATACACTTCTATTTGACCACCAATGAAACATCTACGCCCAATAAGGGGCGAAAAAAGGCAGTTTTTAAGCCGAAAAACGCGATTTTAACCCCCCATAACAGACAGAAAATGGCTGATTTCGGGATTCTGAAGTATGGTATGTCTTTCTTAGGTCGTCCATGGATGGCGTGCAAATTTTCAGCTCAATCGTAAAGCTTTTCGATTTCGGATCTTGGGTGCCTCAGAAATGAAGAACATCCCGGATCACTGTTTTGAGAGGTAAAAATAGGGTTTTTGGATTTTACAGGAAAACAAAGGAAAACTGGCGAATATCATTGGTTCAGTGGTTTCAGGCGCATAATTTATGACCAGATACACTTCTATTTGACCACCCATGAGACATCTACGCCCAATAAGGGGCGAAAAAGGCAGTTTTTAAGCCGAAAAACGCGATTTTAACCCCCCATAACAGACAGAAAATGGCTGATTTCGGGATTCTGAAGTATGGTATGTCTTTCTTAGGTCGTCCATGGATGGCGTGCAAATTTTCAGCTCAATCGGCCAAAGCTTTTCGATTTCGGATCTTGGGTGCCTCAGAAATGAAGAACATCCCGGATCACTGTTTTGAGAGGTAAAAATAGGGTTTTTTGGATTTTACAGGAAAACAAAGGAAAACTGGCGAATATCATTGGTTCAGTGGTTTCAGGCGCATAATTTATGACCAGATACACTTCTATTTGACCACCCATGAGACATCTACGCCCAATAAGGGGCGAAAAAAGGCAGTTTTAAGCCGAAAACGCGATTTTAACCCCCATAACAGACAGAAATGGCTGATTTCGGGATTCTGAAGTATGGTATGTCTTTCTTAGGTCGTCCATGGATGGCGTGCAAATTTTCAGCTCAATCGGCCAAAGCTTTTCGATTTCGGATCTTGGGTGCCTCGTGAAATGAAGAACATCCCGGATCACTGTTTTGAGAGGTAAAATAGGGTTTTTTGGATTTTACAGGAAAACAAAGGAAAACTGGCGAATATCATTGGTTCAGTGGTTTCAGGCGCATAATTTATGACCAGATACACTTCTATTTGACCACCCATGAGACATCTACGCCCAATAAGGGGCGAAAAAGGCAGTTTTTAAGCCGAAAAACGCGATTTTAACCCCCCATAACAGACAGAAAATGGCTGATTTCGGGATTCTGAAGTATGGTATGTCTTTCTTAGGTCGTCCATGGATGGCGTGCAAATTTTCAGCTCAATCGGCCAAAGCTTTTCGATTTCGGATCTTGGGTGCCTCAGAAATGAAGAACATCCCGGATCACTGTTTTGAGAGGTAAAATAGGTTTTTTGGATTTTACAGGAAAACAAAGGAAAACTGGCGAATATCATTGGTTCAGTGGTTTCAGGCGCATAATTTATGACCAGATACACTTCTATTTGACCACCCATGAGACATCTACGCCCAATAAGGGGCGAAAAAGGCAGTTTTAAGCCGAAAAACGCGATTTTAACCCCCCATAACAGACAGAAAATGGCTGATTTCGGGATTCTGAAGTATGGTATGTCTTTCTTAGGTCGTCCATGGATGGCGTGCAAATTTTCAGCTCAATCGGCCAAAGCTTTTCGATTTCGGATCTTGGGTGCCTCAGAAATGAAGAACATCCCGGATCACTGTTTTGAGAGGTAAAATAGGGTTTTTTGGATTTTACAGGAAAACAAAGGAAAACTGGCGAATATCATTGGTTCAGTGGTTTCAGGCGCATAATTTATGACCAGATACACTTCTATTTGACCACCCATGAGACATCTACGCCCAATAAGGGGCGAAAAAAGGCAGTTTTAAGCCGAAAAACGCGATTTTAACCCCCCATAACAGACAGAAAATGGCTGATTTCGGGATTCTGAAGTATGGTATGTCTTTCTTAGGTCGTCCATGGATGGCGTGCAAATTTTCAGCTCAATCGGCCAAAGCTTTTCGATTTCGGATCTTGGGTGCCTCAGAAATGAAGAACATCCCGGATCACTGTTTTGAGAGGTAAAAATAGGGTTTTTTGGATTTTACAGGAAAACAAAGGAAAACTGGCGAATATCATTGGTTCAGTGGTTTCAGGCGCATAATTTATGACCAGATACACTTCTATTTGACCACCCATGAGACATCTACGCCCAATAAGGGGCGAAAAAGGCAGTTTTAAGCCGAAAAACGCGATTTTAACCCCCATAACAGACAGAAAATGGCTGATTTCGGGATTCTGAAGTATGGTATGTCTTTCTTAGGTCGTCCATGGATGGCGTGCAAATTTTCAGCTCAATCGGCCAAAGCTTTTTCGATTTCGGATCTTGGGTGCCTCAGAAATGAAGAACATCCCGGATCACTGTTTTGAGAGGTAAAAATAGGGTTTTTTGGATTTTACAGGAAAACAAAGGAAAACTGGCGAATATCATTGGTTCAGTGGTTTCAGGCGCATAATTTATGACCAGATACACTTCTATTTGACCACCCATGAGACATCTACGCCCAATAAGGGGCGAAAAAAGGCAGTTTTAAGCCGAAAAACGCGATTTTAACCCCCATAACAGACAGAAAATGGCTAATTTCGGGATTCTGAAGTATGGTATGTCTTTCTTAGGTCGTCCATGGATGGCGTGCAAATTTTCAGCTCAATCGGCCAAAGCTTTTCGATTTCGGATCTTGGGTGCCTCAGAAATGAAGAACATCCCGGATCACTGTTTTGAGAGGTAAAAATAGGGTTTTTTGGATTTTACAGGAAAACAAAGGAAAACTGGCGAATATCATTGGTTCAGTGGTTTCAGGCGCATAATTTATGACCAGAAACACTTCTATTTGACCACCCATGAGACATCTACTCCCAATAAGGGGCGAAAAGGGCGGTTTTTAAGCCGAAAAAAGCGATTGTAACCATCCATAACAGACAGAAAATGGCTGATTTCGAGATTCTGAAGTATGTTATGTCTTTCTTAGGTCGTCCATGGATGGCGTGCAAATTTTCAGCTCAATCGGCCAAAGCTTTTCGATTTCGGATCTTGGGTGCCTCAGAAATGAAGAACATCCCGGATCACTGTTTTGAGAGGTAAAAATAGGGTTTTTTGGACCTTACAGGAAAACAAAGGAAAACTGGCGAATATCATTGGTTCAGTGGTTTCAGGCGCATAATTTATGACCAGATACACTTCTATTTGACCACCCATGAGACATCTACGCCCAATAAGGGGCGAAAAAAGGCAGTTTTTAAGCCCAAAAACGCGATTTTAACCCCCCATAACAGACAGAAAATGGCTGATTTCGGGATTCTGAAGTATGGTATGTCTTTCTTAGGTCGTCCATGGATGGCGTGCAAATTTTCAGCTCAATCGGCCAAAGCCTCTCGATTTCGGATCTTGGGTGCCTCAGAAATGAAGAACATCCCGGATCACTGTTTTGAGAGGTACAAATAGGGTTTTTTGGATTTTACAGGAAAACAAAGGAAAACGGGCGAATATCATTGGTTCAGTGGTTTCAGGCGCATAATTTATGACCAGATACACTTCTATTTGACCACCCTTGAGACATCTACGCCCAATAAGGGGCGAAAAAAGGCAGTTTTTAAGCCGAAAAACGCGATTTTAACCCCCCATAACAGACAGAAAATGGCTGATTTCGGGATTCTGAAGTATGGTATGTCTTTCTTAGGTCGTCCATGGATGGCGTGCAAATTTTCAGCTCAATCGGCCAAAGCTTTTCGATTTCGGATTTTGGGTGCCTCAGAAATGAATACACACCTCGATCACTGTTTTGAGAGGTAAAAATAGGGTTTTTTGGATTTTACAGGAAAACAAAGGAAAACTGGCGAATATCATTGGTTCAGTGGTTTCAGGCGCATAATTTATGACCAGATACACTTCTATTTGACCACCCATGAGACATCTACGCCCAATAAGGGGCGAAAAAGGCAGTTTTAAGCCGAAAACGCGATTTTAACCCCCCATAACAGACAGAAAATGGCTGATTTCGAGATTCTGAAGTATGGTATGTCTTTCTTAGGTCGTCCATGGATGGCGTGCAAATTTTCAGCTCAATCGGCCAAAGCTTTTCGATTTCGGATCTTGGGTGCCTCAGAAATGAAGAACATCCCGGATCACTGTTTTGAGAGGTAAAAATAGGGTTTTTGGATTTTACAGAAAACAAAGGAAAACTGGCGAATATCATTGGCTCAGTGGTTTCAGGCGCATAATTTATGACCAGATACACTTCTATTTGACCACCCATGAGACATCTACGCCCAATAAGGGGCGAAAAAAGGCAGTTTTTAAGCCGAAAAACGCGATTTTAACCCCCCATAACAGACAGAAAATGGCTGATTTCGAGATTCTGAAGTATGGTATGTCTTTCTTAGGTCGTCCATGGATGGCGTGCAAATTTTCAGCTCAATAGGCCAAAGCTTTTCGATTTCGGATCTTGGGTGCCTCAGAAATGAAGAACATCCCGGATCACTGTTTTGAGAGGTAAAATAGGTTTTTTGGATTTTACAGAAAAACAAAGGAAAACTGGTGAATATCATTGGTTCAGTGGTTTCAGGCGCATAATTTATGACCAGATACACTTCTATTTGACCACCCATGAGACATCTACGCCCAATAAGGGGCGAAAAAAGGCAGTTTTAAGCCGAAAACGCGATTTTAACCCCCATAACAGACAGAAAATGGCTGATTTCGAGATTCTGAAGTATGGTATGTCTTTCTTAGGTCGTCCATGGATGGCGTGCAAATTTTCAACTCAATCGGCCAAAGCTTCTCGATTTCGGATCTTGGGTGCCTCAGAAATGAAGAACATCCCGGATCACTGTTTTGAGAGGTACAAATAGGGTTTTTTGGATTTTACAGGAAAACAAAGGAAAACGGGCGAATATCATTGGTTCAGTGGTTTCAGGCGCATAATTTATGACCAGATACACTTCAAATTTGACCACCCATGAGACATGGCAGTTTTTAAGCCGACAAACGCGATTTTAACCCCCCATAACAGACAGAAAATGGCTGATTTCGAGATTCTGAAGTATGGTATGTCTTTCTTAGGTCGTCCATGGATGGCGTGCAAATTTTCAGCTCAAATGACACTTTTAACTTACAAGGTAACCACTATCTTCTGTCAGTAATTCTACGATTGAGACTTCTGTTATCGTAAATCGTTGAATTGATGAACCAATGAAAACTTTTATCTATTAAGTTATTAGATTTTGATCGAACGGCCGAACGCGGAGCAGTAAGCAGTTTAATATTTTCATGAACTGTTCACAGATTTATATCCACCGGTCAATAGCATTGTTTGCTTCGATTAATGATAACATTCTATTTGTCAATATTCTACATCTTGCATCTACAAATTTTGAGAAGATTAGCAGTTAAACACGAACTTGTTACACTGGCTGCCAGCGATGCTAAGTTTTAGTTTGCGTACGGCGCATAATGAATTTACTGAAATTTCAGCGCGCCACGCGCGTATAAATAGTCCACAGTACGCTTTTCAGTCTTGATTTGGCATGCTTCCAATTATTTGGAGACGCATGCCATATCAAGACTCAAAAGCGCATGTGTCCTCCTGATCCCATGTGTCCCACTGTCAACTTTGAATGATCCAAATTCCAAAAAAGTCCTACAATTCTACCAAACAGAGGATTTGCTAATTCGCTTGTCAGCATAATTTTGTAATTTCGTTCGCGGGTCAGCATTCAACTTTTTAAATCATAGTCAGAGAACTTCTTCCCGTAAACAGATCATATACTGAAGAAGTCGCACGCTTGCCTCTTTCTTGCCACCTTCACATCAACTTCCTTCTTTCAATCCTACTAGGGTTTACCACTAGGGTTTACCCTTAGGGTTTACCACTAGGGTTTACCACTAGGGTTTACCACTAGGGTTTACCACTAGGGTTTACCACTAGGGTTTACCACTAGGGTTTACCACTAGGGTTTACCACTAGGGTTTACCACTAGGGTTTACCACTAGGGTTTACCACTAGGGTTTACCACTAGGGTTTACCACTAGGGTTTACCACTAGGGTTTACAACTAGGGTTTACCACTAGGGTTTACCACTAGGGTTTACCACTAGGGTTTACCACTAGGGTTTACCACTAGGGTTTACCACTAGGGTTTACCACTAGGGTTTACCACTAGGGTTTACTAGGGTTTACCACTAGGGTTTACCACTTGGGTTTACCACTAGAGTTTACCACTAGGGTTTACCACTAGGGTTTACCACTAGGGTTTACCACTAGGGTTTACCACTAGGGTTTACCACTAGGGTTTACCACTAGGGTTTACCAGTAGGGTTTACCACTATGGTTTACCACTATGGTTTACCACTAGGGTTTACCACTAGGGTTTACCACTAGGGTTTACCACTAGGGTTTACCTCTAGGGTTTACCACTAGGGTTTACCACCTTCACATCAACTTCCTTCTTTAAATTTAACTATTCGATGATTAACTATTCAGAAAAGAAGAAGGTAAGCAATGCGGCGGCAGTTGCTTTAACTCCGACGTCAGCCGGTCTGGTATCATGAAAACAATTCAATGAGTAGCTTGCAATATTCGCATATTCCTCACAGAAGACTCTCTGGTTTGTAGGTGATATCCTGTAACTTATGCAATATTCGCATTCCTCACGGAAGACTCTCTGGTTTGTTATATCCTGTAACTTATTCAATATTCAGATGTTTTTTCAGGGAGTGAGAGGGTACGCGATAGAAGCAATTTCTGAACTCCTCACTATCAAGTCTATACAGGTGTGTGTTGGTATTTCACTGATAAATTACTGGACAATTCACATATCACAGCTACAATACGTCATTAACGTGCATATATTTCTGAACTTAAATGGAATTTGTTGCACATGAGTTGTAGGAAGATCTGAATTATCAAAAAAGCATATTTATCCGGCTATTGTAGTATTGTGTCAAACGTTGGTTTATACACATTGTGTTTCTCAACGCAAAACTCAGATTTATCTAGAACACAGGAAGTTTCTTATTATTATTCATTTATTCTTATTCTTATTCTCTATTCTCAGAACGAGTTTATCAGTATCGGTGGAATGGGAACCCTTCTCTTCTCCCTCCACTCTTCAGACACTCACATTGTCAGGGAGAGTTTACTGGCAATATGCCAACTCAGCAACGACAACGAGGATGTGTTGTCACATGTTGTCACTGACAACGGGTAAGTGTTATCACATGTTTTCACTGACAACGGTTAGGTGTTAACACATGTTTTCACTGACAATTCTTCTTTAGATAACGTTTTCTTTAGATATTCCAATTCCACCCTGATATATACATTCCGCCCTAAAAACCGTACACATGCGTGCAGCAGTATTTCCTTCCTCCGTTCGTCTTTACAACAAGTTTGGCAGGGTGCCAGCCTTCCCCTCCAGCCCTCCCCAGGATGTTTGGCAATGTGGCAGCCTTCCCCTGACTCCAACCCTCCCCAGGATGGATGACTTGTGTCACGTGATCAGGAACGTGCGGAAAGTGGAGTGTGTGCGTCTGGTGGCGGGAATCTTCCTGGACGTTAGCTTCAGTGCGGAACTCAGAGGGGTCCTGGTCAGGCACAAGAAACACGGTAACAATAGGGATCTACTTTTCAGTTACTTGTAGGTACTTTCTTCTTCAGTGGCTTATACAGATGTAATTTCTTTTTCAGTGGCTAAGATGATCTTTATTTTCCATGAATTGTACAGAAAGTCTTGTAGGAACAGCTGTAGAATGTACTAATTTGTCGTGATAGAAATACCGAATTATTAGTTACCTAGAGTCTTTGTATCCAAACTTCCAATGATTAATTCTATGAATGATTTTCAGTGGAGGTTTTTGAGCGTATGATCAGCTGCAAAGACACAATCACACAACAACTGGCTCTTCAGACCCTAGAGATGGTTACCATAGCAACACCTAGCAACCTCACTGCTCACACCTCTCTCCTACAAGTTAGTGTTTTAACTTACCATAGCAACACCTAGCAACCTCACTGCTCACTTACCATAGCAACACCTAGCAACCTCACTGCTCACACCTCTCTCCTGCAAGTTAGTGTTTAACTTACCATAGCAACACCTAGCAACCTCACTGCTCAGTACTTACACTCACTCCTACTAGTTAGAGTTTAACTTACCATAGCAACACCTAGCAACCTCACTGCTCACACCTCTCTCCTTCAAGTTAGTGTTTTAACTTACCATAGCAACACCTAGCAACCTCACTGCTCACACCTCTCTCTTACAAGTTAGTGTTTTAACTTACCATAGCAACACCTAGCAACCTCACTGCTCACTTACTGTAGCAACACCTAGCAACCTCACTGCTCATAACTCTCTCCTACAAGTTAGTGTTTTAACTTACCATAGCAACACTTAGCAACCTCACTGCTCACTTACCATAGCAACACATAGCAACCTCACTGCTCACACTCGTCACTCACTCCTACTAGTTAGAGTTTAACTTACCATAGCAACACCTAGCAACCTCACTGCTCTCACTCACTCCTACAAGTTAGTGTTTTAACTTACCATAGCAACACTTAGCAACCTCACTGCTCAGTACTTACACTCACTCCACCTAGTTAGAGTTTAACTTTTTAACTAGATTACCCAAGATGAAAACCATGACTTTTCTAAAAAACCCTTGATAACTCGCACCATTTCCTAAGTAAGTTTGTCACCTCCTTCTTCAGAACATGGCAATGCTAAATGCTAAATAACTCTGCACAATTCTTCAGTAAATTAACTTTCTCCGGAACATTAGTGGATCATACGATTTCGGAGTGGTATCACCTGACGTTCCCTTATCTTATCAGTAATTTGCATTGTTTGGTTGTACACAATCAGGAGGAAAACTTTAAATATTCTTTAATGTCATTACTGTATCACTCTGCTGACTACAAGTCTGGAGGGAATTAATAGAAACCGGAGCCGAGGAAGGTATGAAATGAGGGGTGAATCTAGGAGGAAATTTCTTACACAATACTGAACTAAGATAAAACAATGCCGATTAGATAAAACCATCGATGCAATATCCGGCTAGCGTGCTAGATTTAATAACAAGTTTCAAAGTGTGGTTTTTTAAACTTGGCGATTATCTTGGAATTAGAGCTAGTGACTTACTAATTCGAAGCACTTGACGAAAGATTTTACTTGCAAAACTTGCACCAGCTCATAACGATAAAGTCATGGGAATATTGTTCAGAACAAAATACTAATTATAAAGCAGCTAGCTGGCTAGTTAAGCTAACAAAATACTTCCTTTTCAGCCCTTACTGTCCTGCATAACACATACTGGGGACAGCGATTGTAGACGACTTGCCGCCAAACTCCTCCTCTACTTCACAGAGTCGACAGAGGTGAGTTCTATAAGTATCCCCAGCTAGTAACTTAGTAAGTACACGCTGCGCAAACTCCCTCCACGGCTCGGCAGGAATCAGCAAAGCTCTAAAAGTGAGAGGGTATAAATTCATCGTACTATCAGTGACTATATTCAGCAACTTATAATTCTCTAATATCTGCAGACGGTGCCGGAAGTTATGCTGCATTTGGAAGAGCTGAAGAGTTCTCTGTTCCGATTGGTGGGGAGTTCTGATAACGTGATGCAATTGGTGGCGAGCAAGGTCCTGTTCTCTCTCACGCATCATAACAGGTGCGTTGCTATGACACTACATTAGCAACTCAGTAATGTTGCTATAGCAACCTTGCTACTGTTCATATGTTGCTATAGCAACACTGACATTCTGCAGCTGTTTCATGAATTGTTGTATATTTACATTTCACTACATTGGATTAAACCCCCAGGGAGTTGCTAGAAGATCCCACTACGTTGGATCTTGTCAGGAACCTGAGAGTGAACGCCGTCGACCAGGAGGCATGGATGCTGAGTGATAAGATCCTCATGGCAATCAACGCCACCTAGCAGCGACACATTCCTTGAAAGGGGACTAATTGACTCGGTGACACCCTCCTACTCCTTGACAGGGGGACCTAACCGACACCCTACTTCCTCTCTAGCTGCAGCGCTTTCTTAGTCGTAAAACCGGGACCTATCTGACCCAATATTTACACCCACTCACCATGATACAAACTTTAGAACTTATTGCATGATCATGGCAGAATTGAGAATAAGAAACAGTATGACTGTATGAGTATTACGCAGGTGTCGTCAACTCGAGAAATGAGAATCATTCTGAAATTTCCGATCGCGCGGCGCCATGTACGTACGTGGATATACTGTTAAATCAGTATCACCCACGTACGAACGGCGCTTTCGTGGAAATGTCAGACACCGATCTCAGAGGTGGCGACACCTCAGTAATGGTATCAATTGTTAGCTGATAGTTAAATGGACTAGATATTGTCGTAGTGTACAGATATTTACACTGAAGTTTAGTGTAATGAAAGATACTTTAATTTTAGTTCTTTGTCGTGGTGACGATGTCCCGAATCTTTAACAACGTATTACGACGCGCGTTGTGCTTTTTTGCTGCGTGGAAATGTGTTAGAATATTTTTTGCATGGAAAGTACATTAGCGTGCTATCATTCGCCGCAAAAAGTACATTTGCGCGCAGAAAAAGCACAACGAGCGTCGTTATACACCGCGCACAAAAGAGTCGGGTCATTACGGTTATGACTTTCAAAATTCCGACTGAATGATTTCTGACTGATAGTGATGAAGAATAAATAAATAATGATTTGCTTGTATTTATTTACCCTAAATTAGCGGCAGTTCACCAAATATTTTTGTCGTTTTGGCGGACTTCGTCGAATTCATCTGAATTTGTGGCAGAGGTCAGTAAACTAGTGAACGAATTCTCATAAATCTCATTTCAATTAATTAGAATTCGCAGCGAATTCATATTAACTGCTGCTCATTAAGGATAATGCGAAAGATTTTCAAATTTCCTAGATTGTTTTCAAATTGCTTGGATCCGTGACACAAATTTCTACTTACGATTCGATTTAACCATTTGACAAAGCCATAATTTTTTAAATTATTTATGATTGTATTTTGTAAAATTGTAATTATTCAAAATAATTTTCCTTCCGTTCCCCTGATACAACTTTTTCACTTTTCACTCCTTCCTGTAAGGAATGTTGGTAAATTGAGCGATCCGTCGAGGCCAGTATCACGCCAGTGTCACGCCAGTAGCGCTCCAGTACCACGCCAGTATCAGGCCTACCTCACGCCGTTATCGCGCCAGTATCGCGCCAGTATCACGCCAGTATCGCGCCAGCATCACGCCAGTAGCACGCCAGTATCACGCCAGTAGCACGCCAGTATCACGCCAGTCGACACTTACTTTAAGCCAGGACGACAGTAGCACGCCAGTATCAGATAATATACTGGCGTGTTACTGGCGTCCTGGCTTAAAGTTAGTGTCGACTGGCGCGATACTGGCGTGATACTGGCGTGCTACTGGCGTGCTACTGGCGTGCTACTGGCGCGCTACTGGCGTGCTACTGGCGCGCTACTGGCGTGCTACTGGCGCGATAACGGCGTGAGGTAGGCCTGATACTGGCGCGATACTGGCGTGATACTGGCGTGGTACTGGCGTGGTACTGGCCTGATACTGGCGCGATACTGGCCTCGACGGATTGCTCAATTTACCGGAATGTTAATATCAATATTACGGGAAGTCTTGGCCCCGGAACAAATGGCCCAATCCTTCATAGGCTTCAAATATCATGGCATAACTACCGAGGGAATATGTCTTTCGGCTTTCCTTGCTTTATTCACTTCGCACATTTGCACTGGTATTCTACTTGAATAGGAGAAACCCAACCAGAACCAGCAAAATAGTGATGGAGGTTAAATGTGGTAAAAGTCTAGTTTCATCGTATCATTATTCTGCAACCGTTCCCAACTTGGCTTCTGTACAAACTTTCAGTATCCGTTCAACCATTGTTCCAGATATAACTAATTGGAATGCCGATAACATCCAAATTATCGCAATAAGATGCTAGTGGTACGAGGAGAGACTTGTCACTGGAATTGAAAAAGCACATACTTTCTGCATTCACTCGGACAGCGTTCTTATCAGAGGTTTAATTAGACATTTAGAATGGCACTTGAAAAAGCACATACACCCAGTATTTACTCGGACAGCGTTCTTATCTAAGGTTTAATTAGCAGCCATTAGAACAGGAAATTCGCTTTTAATTAGATCAAGCTTTTAAAACAGCAACGCGCTGAATTCGATTAAGTTGAAACAAATAAAAGAGTTCTGATCTGCTGGCAGCTAAGCGCATTCGTTCGGAGAAACACTCCGCAGTTGCAAGTTGCGCGCTGGTTGAGTGACCCGGCACTTAGTTGTGGGATGCCGGGTTCGAGTCTCGGGAAAATCCTCATAAAAGCGGTGAACTTAACAAACTAACCTAGATATTAAGCGGTTACATGTCGAAGTGGTGACCGTATACCGCAACTTACATGGTCGAGGCGACGGCCGAGACTGTGTAAGGTGGATAATGGACGAGGCGTGCCGAGTTCATTATCGAAGGTATACGGTCACAGCTGAGATCATGGAACCGGATTATACCTACTATTCTCTGACCAAACAACAGTATATCTTCCCACTCGGGTCTGACGACCCTCGTCCGAATTCAACGCTTAAGTAGATTTTTGAGTGCTCCTTTATAAAATTAAATTTAATTTGAAGCTTTTTTGCACTGTAATTCAGTGGAGACCGTATAACCAAACTTATACGGTCGCTAAAACAAGCTTGGGAGGGGTATAATCCACATTATCCTCTGTCTAATGCTGCTGATATGCATATGATTCTAGTTATGTGGTGTGTAATATGCTCGGTGTGGCCTTACTAATTACTAAATTTCTATTCTATTTCTAAGACATGGCAGTGGTTTTGCCATTCTCAATTTCTCTTCTTTAAATCAATCAGTATTCATTAAATGTAACTAGACGACCAATGTAGGCAGTAGGTACATAATATTGGGCAGTGGGCATCTTATTTTCATTCTTGGACGTGTGTTTATGAAGGCATAGAGACGACTCTATGGTTACATGATATGAAGGTAGACGATATTATGATTCAACCTTCCCCTCACTATTTCCTTATTTACAGTCTATTACGCTGGCACACTGTTTAATGTCACATTGTTCCACCATTTTCACACTGTTTCACATTCACAGTTTGGTATAAATTTTGTCACTGATCGTAAAAGACGTAGAAATGATTTCTTCCCCATTCTCATTTTCCCTCCATTTTTCCCCTCCTCAAGCCTCTAACGTAGGATGAAATCCCTGGTATTCGGTGGACTAGCAGCCCTCCTCCTTCTCCTCCTATTGTCAGCACTCCATTCCCCTCCTCCTGACTTGAAGAGTCTCGTCTCAGGGAAGTCAGTGCTGCTGTGTGGCCCATGTACTGGCGTAGGAGAGCAGATGGCCCTGGAGTTGGCTCGTCAGGGAGCCAGACTGCTGCTGGTGGCCAGGTCTGACAAGAGGTACGAGACTCTCTTCAGACTTAGGGACAAGTTCCAAGTGGAGGACGCTGCTATTTCTCAGGTGGAGAAACTGATGGTGGCAAGGACGGAGTCTAAACTGGAGTACATCAAGGAGGCAGCGCTGGAAGCAGGCAGTCCTCAAGTCGAGATAATCAACGCTTTCGACTTCAGCAACGTGAGCCAGTCTGTGTCGATTGTGGAGAAAGCGGTGGAGTTGTTCGGAGGGCTGGATTTCTTGGTGCTGAACCATGCTGAGATCCCCCGGGGACCCATCCTGCGAGCCAAGCACCACCAGACCCCGGACTTCATAGACCACCTGTTTAAAGTGAACGTGTACAGCCACATTGAGCTGGCCCTGAGGGCCCTCCCCCACTTGGAACAGAGCCAGGGACGCATCTTCATCACTTCCTCCTTACTAGGGGAGGTAGGGCACGCCAAGTTCCCTCTCTTCTCCGCCTCCAAACACGCCCTTTCAGGCTTCTTCTACAGTCTCCAGAGGGACCTGGCTCTCAGAGACTCCCCTGTGAGGCTCACTGTCGGCAGGTTTGGGGAGATACAGAACGAGGAGCTGCAGAAGATGTTTGGAGCGAGTGACTGGCTGACGGGCGGAGCGGACCAGTGTGCTGCGGGGATGCTGCGGAGTCTGGCGGAGAAAAGAGACACTTTCACTTACCCCACCATACAACCCAGACTCGCCAAGTTGCTGGACTTCTTAGGTCTCAGCTAGGAGTTCTACTTCTAGGTCTCAGCTAGGACAGTAGGACTTAGTAACTGTCTTGTTAGTTGTCTGTTGTGTGCAGGTATCCACTTACCAGTCTCCCTAATAGGAAGAATGAAGGGCAAAGTATTACTGATGGCAGTGTTGGCACTGCTACTTTCCGTGGTCCTCTACAGGCACTTGACGCCGCTCTCAACCACCCAACTCTCTGGGAAGGTGGTGCTAGTGTGCGATGCTAGTTCTGGAGTGGGGGAGGAGCTGGCTTACCAACTAGCTGAACAGGGCGCCCAACTCATGTTAGTCACCAGGACAGGCAGATCAGAGTCCCTCCTCAACTCCCTGAAGGACGGGAAGCTGGGAAGTCCTCAGGCACAACTACAGATCAGTGCTCACACTTGGCGGATGCTACAGAAGGTGAAAGATACTTCCCTGAGTTGGGGAGTCCTCGAGTGGAACTGCTCTCCTTCGACTTTGGGAATGTCACAGGGGCCCACTCTCTGGTGGATGCTACAGTGGAGCTGTTCGGAAGGCTGGACTACCTAGTGATGAACCACGCTGAGGTGCCCCGAGGTTCCATCCTCAAAGTCCAGCAGCACCAGAACGCAGAGTACATCGACAGGACCTTCAGAGTCAACGTCTTCAGCTTCATCCAGATCGCTCTGAGGGCCATGCCGCACTTGGAACAGAGCCAAGGTCACATCTTCGTGACGTCATCAACTCTTGGCGAGGTGCCAGCAGCGGAGTTCCCGGTGTTTACTGCCACTAAACACGCTCTGAACGGCTTCTTCTACAGCCTTCAGAAGGAGCTAGCTCAGAACAACTCACCGGTCACTCTGACAGTGGGCAACTTGGGAGAGGTGAGGACTAAAACCAGGATGCCCCTCTTTAGACTGCCCAGATGGCTGACTGGGGACCAGATCGAGTGCGCGCAGGGAATCAAGGACTCATTGGTATCAAGGATTCAGACTTTCACTTTCCCTAAGCTACACCCGTACTTCGTTAGATCTATGTGGTACATACTGTCCCAATGAAGATACTCCCATTCGAACACTTTAAATGGTTTAAGCAAAGTGAGTTGAGTTAATTCAAGGGTTGATATATTAAAGTTGCAAATGGTTTTGTTGTTTTTCAGAAGTATTTCAGAACGTATTCTATTGAAATGTAAGTTAGAATTTTTGACACAATTTTATTTAATTAATTGTAGATCGGTAATTTGTTCTTATTAACTTTGTTCAACGTTTCAAAGTGGTATTTAGAGTTTTTATGAGCTATCAGATCATGATGCCATGATACTTTTACAATATATTTTGTAGAAATGTCATTATTATCTTTAAACTGCAATAAACAATTCAATTTTTTGGTTCATGAGTACTTAATTAATTTATAAAAAGAATAATTTTGGACAAATCTGGATGCTGTATTTTATTCCGTCAGTAAATGGAAATTGCGAACTATTTATTATCATTCATAAGTTTTTACTGTATTTTTTACTTTATACAATCAAATTTGAGCGAAATGATTAAGTTTTTGTTACTCCTCGGAGTGGCACTGGTGCCCATGTCCGCTTTCCTGTCGGAGTTCGTGGAGAAGTAAGTGAGAAACTCAACGATAAAACTAGTTATGTGAATATGCCGTGTGAATGACTTACGATTAAACGCATGCTCATTGTACGATGCTAACTATATCATATTCAATATGCATATTCATTATTCAATTTAATTCTCCTAGTTGCTAACAATACTCATTTGAATTCCCCATTGATGATAAGTGCTAACAATTCTCCCTGTTGCTAGGAATCCACCATCCTCCATGTTGCTAGGATACAACAATTCTGTCTGTTGCTAGGATACGACAATTCTCCCTGATTTCAGACTTTTCCATGGAGAGGAGAGTGACGTATTCGGCCCGGTTGCTAGGATACCCTACTCTGATCTCCTTAACAACAACCCCTATGTGGACCCCTTCGTCCTGCACTCCATGAAACACTACGGCTTCTTCTACGTGGTTGACGTGCCGGGCTACAACGCCTCCACCGAACTCAACCTCATGCACAAGTTCTACGACCTGCCCGAGGAAGTGAAGGCTAACATTGAGATCAGAAGACACAACCCAGCCAACCCTAACGCATACAGAGGTAGGAGGCGAAGGGCTTGGGAAAGTTCATGGTTTCTATGAAGAAAAATATTCCATTTTCTATTTACTACCTAATTACCAGCTAGCTAATTAACTACCTAATTAACTACCTAATTAACTACCTAATTAACTAACTAATTAACTAATCACCCCCAGGATACTGCCCTGGTCTGGATGACGTTGAGAACACGCTCCAATACAAGAACCTCTACAACATCGGCCCCCACGAAGTGCGAGCCCCAATGACAAGCCAGAAAGACGATGACCTGATGAAGAAACTCAGATACGACATCCAGGTTAGAACTTATAGGTTACATGGTCCCTAAACCGAGCCTGGAACGTCGAAATAGCAACTTAGCGATTCGAACATGTCCAAGTCAGTCCCTGTGGCCTGTTCACCTTAACAAACTAATAAAGTTCCACATGATTTTCAGTTAGTTAGTTGTCATTTTCGCTGTATCACTACCCGACTTGTTTCACATGATTTACCAGCCTTGTTTTCACTCGATGACAAGATACAATGCGTTTACCAGCCTTCCACTCCAGGAGCCGAACGTGTGGCCTAGCACCGAGGACTGCGAGTTCGACAAGGAGTTCAAGGAAACGTTCCAGGAAGGCTTCGAGATCAGGAGGAACATCGCAAGGGCCTTCGTGAGGAGCATCAGCAGAGCCCTGGAGTTCCCGGAACTCACATCGCTGTTTGCTGAGGACGAGTTCTCTGCCATGGGACTCAGGAAATACCCCGTCAGAAAGAGGTGAGAGGGTGATGAGGATAGCCTTATTCCATACCTGGATGGTACCAAACCACCATGCTGTTACTATGACATGTTTACCATGACAACACGATGTTGTTACCATGACTACCAGATGTAGTTACCATGACAACATGGTTACTATGACAACACGATGCAGTTACCAAGACTAACAGATGTAGTTACCATGACTACCAGATGTAGTTACTATGACAGCATGGATACCATGACAACAAGATGCTGTTACCATGACTACCAGATGTAGTTACCATGACAACATGGATACCATGACAACAAGATGCTGTTACCATGACTACCAGATGTAGTTACCATGACTACCAGATGTAGTTACTATGACAGCATGGATACCATGACAACAGGTCCTTTACCATTCAACAATGTGGTTACCATGACTCAGATGTCGGAGTTTAGGGTGACAGGGCATACCATGACAACAAGATGCTGTCCATGACTACCAATGTAGTTCATGACAACATGGTTACCATGACAACAAGATGCTGTCAGAACCAGATGAAGTGGTGTCCAGATGTAGTTACCTTGGTACCATGAAACAAGTGGTGTCAGAGTAAGTGGTGTCAGATGGTACACTGGTGTCAACCCAAAAGTATTGAGTTTTCAGGGTCAGAGAACATGTACTCGACTGTGGTCAACTTTAAGATGTCCTCACAACCACCATTTCAGATGCTGTATGAAGGAGTTTCAGAGTGCCCCAGTGTCAGAGTGAAGTGGTGTTCATTTAGAACATTGGGAAAGTGGTGTCAGAGTGAAGTCATTGACAACCAAAAGTGGTGGTGAAGCACAGAGTGAAGTGGTGTCAGAGTGAAGTGGTCCAGGGCACACTTAGAATGAAGTCCTTGGACCTCAGTGAGTTTCAATTCTGTTTAAGTCATGTGAAGTCATTTTCAAGTGAAGTGGTGTCAGAGTGAAGTGGTGTCAGAGTGAAGTGGAGTCAGAGTGAAGTGGTGTCTGAGTGAAGTGGTGTCAGTGTAGAGTGGTGTCAGAGTGAATTGGTGTCTGAGTGAAGTGGTGTCAGTGTAGAGTGGTGTCAGAGTGAAGTGGTGTCAGAGTGAAGTGGTGTATGAGTGAAGTGGTGTCTGAGTGAAGTGGTGTCTGAGTGAAGTCGTGTCAGAGTGAAGTGGTGTCAGGGTGAAGTGGTGTCAGGGTGAAGTGGTGTCAGAGTGAAGTGGTGTCAGAGTGAAGTGGTGTCAGAGTGAAGTGGTGTCAGAGTGAAGTGGTGTCAACCATAAGTCTACTCAGAGTAGACTAAGTTGAATATTGTCAAAGTCGACTGTTGTCAACTTTCAGATGACAACCACACTATTTCAGATGCTGTATGAAGGAGTTTACAGAGATGCCCCAGTGTCTGACAACGGATTCATTGTGAACATTGGGAAGCTAGTAGACGACATCATTGACAACCAACTGGTGTCAGTGAAGCACAGAGTCAAGGAGACAGAGTTTGACAGATACTCCATCACTTACTTCCTTGGACCTCAGTGAGTTTTAAATTATGTTTAATTCATGCTTGAAGTCATTTTCAAGTATCACTCTGCTCCTTACTGTGCCTGAGAAACTTGCTGTTGTCATTACTCAGTGTTGTAATTACCGAACGTTGTGTTATCATGTTGTTATCAAGTTGTTTTCATGTCATTTCATGGTGATTGGTGTTGTCATGTCGTTGTCTTGTTGTTGTCATGGTGTTGTCGTGGTGTTGTCATGGTGTTGTCATGGTGTTGTCATGGTGTTGTCACAACTTAACTCGGTGACCGCAGGTTCGACGCTGACATCAGCAGGAGCATGTCTGGAGCCATGACTGAAGCTGGCAGGAAGTACAGAATCTTCGGAGAATGGATCAAGGATTACCTGGGAGCCATCGAGCTCTTCTATTACTGAGCAGGATACCAAGCGGTCGAGTAGTTTTTTTACCGAGTCAAATGTGGACATTTGCTATTATTTTTTCTACTCTTCAGCGCAAATAAAAATAAGCAGTAGCACGTAAATGAAAGGGAAAATGAAAAACTATCTATATGTAACTCATCGTGAAAAATAGAAAAATGAAAATTATTTAAAAGTCTTTTTAGAGGGGATTTCACTTTTAAGTCAAGTCTTTTAACATGATTCTCTGATGATTTTTTAATGAAAAATTAGTTTTATCTGTCTTGTAAAATAAGAAGTCTTTCATTGCAATCAAATTTCTGTTCAATAGTCAAACCCCAAGACCTGCATTGGACCGAATTCATGACAACGAATTAACAAGAAATGATTTCATGACAACCATTTTACAATGAAATGATTCTATACGGATTAGGATTCCCTGTAAATCTCCCAATCGTTAAATCCCGCCCTATCGATCAGCATTTCCTAACAAGTATTCATTCTAGAGCACGATGAAGTTATTACTACTGATTGGAATATTGGCAACCCCGTCCTTTGCCTTCCTCCCGCATATCTTCAAAGGGTATGTTACTTATACAGGATTATATCCAGATCACTCACACTCACAGTGCTTCTTTATTGACAACACTTCCCAACTGATACCACTTCCCAACTGACACCACTTCCCAACTGACACCAGCTATTGACACCAACTGACTGACACCACTCCGCAGACTATTTGACGTGATGAGTGACGACACGTTCAAGAGCGTCCCCCACATCCCCTACACTGCGCTTCTCAACGACGACATCTCCGTGGATGCGGACATCCTCGCAGCAATGAAGGTTTACTTAGCCCGCAGATAATCATAATAGAGTGATACGTGTCATGTGATAATTGATATTGTGTTTTTTGAGCAATATTTTGTATGATTGAATATTATATCATACATTTAGAAGTCCTCAAGGGGTCTTTAATCAATCAATCAATCAATCAGGAGTTCGGGTTTTTCTACGTGGACGAGATCCCGGGGTACAACGCCAAACACGAGCAGAGCCTGATGGAGGCGTTCTTTGAGCTGCCAGACGAGGTGAAGGCAGAGGTGGAGATCAGAAGACACAACCCTGCCAACAAGAACGCGTACAGAGGTTTATACCTTATATGGGCAATAACATCATTACCTTATATGGGCAATAACGTTATTACCTTATATGGGCAATAAGAACGCGTACAGAGGTTTATACCTTATATGGGTAATAACAAAGCATATACCATTACCGTATATGGGCAACAAGAACGCGTAGAGAGGTTTATACCTTATATGGGCAATCAAATCATTACCTTATATGGGCATTAAGAACGCGTACAGAGGTTTATACCTAATGAACTGACTACCTAATTACCTACTAATTATCTAACACCTAACTAACTCATCGCCCCCGCCCCCCAGGATACTGCCCTGGTCTGGATGACGTTGAGAACACGCTCCAATACAAGAACCTCTACAACATCGGGCCCCACGAGACCCAGGGAACCATGAGCAACAAGCAGGATGACGAGAAGATGAAGAAACTGAGGCACGACATTCAGGTACTCAGTCTCAGAAGCTTTTAGTAATGGATCCCTCATTCCCTCAAACCTGGCTAAAATCTTCTAAGTTAACTTATTATTAAACCTTTAATGTTGTTAGTTGTCATTTTAAATAACATTCACAAACTTCAAATGTTGCCAGCCCTTGACAAGGATAGAATGTTGCCAGCCTACGAGACAAGGATAAAATGTTGTCAGCCTATGACAAGGATAGAATGTTGTCAGCCTTTGACAAGGATAAAATATTGTCAGCCTTTGAAAATGATAGAATGTTGTCAGCCTTTGAGATTTGAGAAGGATAGAGTGTTGAGACTAGAAATGATAAAATGTAATGAAATGCCATTACTCCAGGAGCCGAACGTGTGGCCTAGCACCGAGGACTGTGAGTTCGACAAGGAGTTCAAGGAAACGTTCCAGGAAGGCTTCGAGATCAGGAGGAACATCGCAAGGGCCTTCGTGAGGAGCATCAGCAGGGCCCTGGAGTTCCCGGAACTCACATCGCTGTTTGCTGAGGACGAGTTCTCTGCCATGGGACTCAGGAAATACCCTGTCAGGAAGAGGTAGGAGTATACGCGTGCAATTGGAGGATCGAAAAAGGTGCACATTAATGGAATACTGACATTTTGCATTAAATTGAAATTAAGCATAATTCATTACTTTTCCCAAATGGCATGAAGGTAACACTTTTCACAGGATCAATGAGGATAATGCACTCTGACAAAACTTTTCTCAGGGTCAATGAGAACATGTATTCTGATGAAACTTTTCTCAGGATCAATGAGAACATGCATTCTGACAACACTTTTCTCAGGATCAATGAGAACATGTATTCGGACTACGACAGTGAGTTGCTAAGGGAACTGGAGCATGTCGACTCCACGGTGACAGTCCTTTCTACCTTCAACAACCCTGGCCTCCAGATGCTTACAGTGGTGTCAGAATGAAGTGGTGTCAGAGTGAAGTGGTGTCAGAGTGAAGTGGTGTCAGAGTGAAGTGGTGTCAGAAAGAAGTGGTGTCAGAAAGAAGTGGTGTCAGAGTGAAGTGGTGTCAGAGTGAAGTGGTGTCAGAGTGAAGTGGTGTCAGAGTGAAGTGGCGTCAGAGTGAAGTGGTGTCAGTGTGAAGTAGTGTCAGAGTGAAGTTGTGTCAGAGTGAAGTGGTGTCAGAGTGAAGTGATGTCAAGGTACAATGGTGTCAACCTTAACCGGGGAGTCAGAGTTGAATGATAAGAATATTGTCTCAATTGTCAAAGTCGACTGTTGTCAACTTTCAGATGACAACAAACACTATTTCAGATGCTGTATGAAGGAGTTTACAGAGATGCCCCAGTTTCTGACAACGGATTCATTGTGAACATTGGGAAGCTTGTAGATGACATCATTGACAACCAAGTGGTGTCAGTGAAGCACAGAGTCAAGGAGACAGAGTTTGACAGATACTCCATTACTTACTTCCTTGGACCTCAGTGAGTTTTAACAAATTCTATTTAAGTCATCAAATTAGCTGCAGTAAGAAACCTAAATATTTCCTTGAATCATGTCTCATCAAATCAAATTTCTGTTATGTTTTTCGTGTTTGTCGAATTTTGAACCTTTTAGGAAAATTTTCTCTGATGTCTTTTTCATGCTTTCTCAATATTCAATGAACTTTGAGAGATGTTTATCAACGAAACAAGGCTCTGTCAAACACAGAATTCTGACTGACTCATTTCCCCAGGTTCGACGCTGACATAAGCAGGAGCATGTCGGGTGAACCAACCGAGGCCGGCCGGAAATACAGAATCTTCGGAGAATGGATCAAGGATTACCTGGGAGCGATCGAGCTCTTCTATTACTGAGCAGGATACCAAGCGGTCGAGTAGTTTTTTTACCGAGTCAAATGTGGACATTTGCTATTATTTTTTTCTACTCTTCAGCGGATTAATGTTCTATTGAATTAACAGTTAATATTTTAATTGGTAAAAAGAAGAGTTTCAATAAAGGAAAACAGTTTAGATAAGAGCTTTAGATAAGATATTATGAACGTTTCAGTATTCTCATTTCTTACTGGGAAATGTTAATTACTTATTAGTTATTTAGTGAAATTAATTAATGTTTAGCTAATTAGTCAGCTTTCTCTCCTAGCCGACTAGGTGAGGTGAGAAAGCCTTGGTCGGAGAACTATATACCATTACTAATTCTTCTTAAGTTAATTGGTTTTCAATTCTACAAGTTAAACGTTTTATACTTACGTTTTTATGTATCGTCTATTTCTTATGGACTGTTTATTACATATTCCCTTCATGAACCATTGAACCAACTAGTTTTAATCTATGTAGGGTGTAAACTGTAAAGAAATAGGTAAATATTGAAATTTAAAATGTCCGAAATTCGGATTCAGTGATTCAGGGCTGTGGTATTGGGACGCAAGACTCGCTCACTCACTCACTCACTCACTCACTCACTCACTCACTCACTCACTCACTCACTCACTCACTCACTCACTCATTCACTCAATCCCTCCCTCACTCACTCACTCACTCACTCACTCACTCACTCACTCACTCACTCACTCACTCACTCACTCACTCACCCACTCACTCACCCACTCACTCACTCAGTATCCAGGATTTCTGGATACAGAACTACCTAATAACTCTAACAGAACCTAACACCATACTGGTTTGTCATCACATGAAGTGTTGTGAAACCAGGAAATTGACAGTGGCTCAGTAGAATGCCAATAATAGCGCACTATAACCATAATTTATTCATGACTTAAGGTATACAAACAATAGCCTTGTTACTTGTTATCCGATGGAATGGGAGGAATTTTTCTGAAAGTATGAATATTGTTTATATGTTTACCCGTTTACAATCCATATAAAACAGAACAGCATTAACAATGTTTATTTTTTCTGAAACTGTTTCTAGAGTAGCTATTCGAAGAATCTTCCTCAGCTATCACGTGTCTATGGTAACGTAGGATATCACGTGACAACATCACGCGACGCCTGACACGGTACCATGGTAACCTATCAGTATTTATACTGACCTACGGTGGAAAGTTTATCTGCCATTGTAAAAAGCTTTCCTTTTAGAAGCTTCTATAGCTATTTCTTAGATGTTGCCTCGATGGAAGCTATCCTCGACTTCAAGCAACAATATCTGGTCGCCATAAATTGTCTGGTCGTCTTAATTTTTCAAGAGACTTTATATTCAGTTACTTAATACTTTTTCCTTCCCAATCGTCTTTTTCAAATTAGCAACACCACTTCACTCTCACACCACTTCACTCCGACACCACTTCACTCCGACACCACTTCACTCTGACACCACTCCACTCTGACACCACTCAACTCTGACACCACTCCACTCTGACACCACTTAACTCTGACACCACTCTGATACCGCTTCACTCTGATATCGCTTCACTCTGACACCACTTCACTCTGACACCACTTCACACTGACACCACTTCAATCTGACACCAATTCACTCTGATACCACTTCACTCTGACACCACTTCACACTGACACCACTTCACTTTGATACCACTTCACTCTGACACCACTCCACTCTGACACCACTCAACTCTGACACCACTCCACTCTGACACCACTTAACTCTGACACCACTCTGATACCGCTTCACTCTGATATCGCTTCACTCTGACACCACTTCACTCTGACACCACTTCACACTGACACCACTTCAATCCGACACCACTTCACTCTGACACCACTCCACTCTGACACCACTCAACTCTGACACCACTCCACTCTGACACCACTTAACTCTGACACCACTGATACCGCTTCACTGATATCGCTTCACTCTGATACCACTTCACTCGGACACCACTTCACTCATGTCGCCATGGTGACTAATCCAATGTCTTATCTATAGAGGTGTATGGGTATACTACAAACATAACAAAATATGGCATATCGATTTTCTAAAACTCTTCTTCCTTAAAACCCTGCACGACTGACTACAGTCACATCCTTGTTAACGCTGGGAGAAATGTATCCTTTTGAATGACAGTGTATCCTTTTGAAATGGCTAGGATTGGTATAAGTAGAATATCAAGATGCCATTCAACATCAACCCATCATCCCACCCACCACTTCATTCACACTGCAATCAGTAAGGAACACCTGACCAGGTACGATTTATACATTATTAAAATGAATGGCTATTATGGCTAAGCTGTGTGTTCCCCAATTTAGGGGAACACTGTTATTATGGCTAAGCTGTGTTGTGTTCCCCAATTTGTGTGCTGCATTAATAGGTAGGAAATTTTGAAAAGTGTTATTGTACATATTATTGCAATATATAATTTGAACCTTTGAAACAAAAAAAGTTAAAGTTAAGTGGACGATAACTTCAGATTGCCATAATATACTAATATCGTGACTATGATTGATGACTATGATTGATGACTATGATTGATGACTATGATTGATGAATAATATGATTGATGACTGAGATTGATGACTATGATTGATGACTATGATTGATGGCTATGATTAATTACAAAATACATGTTGCCATGGTAACTAAAACTTTTATTCTTCAGATCCCTGCACGCCTGACTCCAGTCACACCCTGTAATCTCTTGGCTCTGAGCCATGACCCCTGGTTTCCTCCAGGGATGTCTTATCTGCTACCTGCACTGCCTTGATAAAAGTAACGTGGTGTCCAAGTGGAAGTCAACCTCCACCAGTCGATCATCAACAGGTTTTAATGTTAGGTATATTATGCAATGTTAATATATAATAATAATCTTAGTAATGTTAATACTATCTACTCTCATTCCATCTACCAAGGGTTTTTCGGAGACAGAGGTCTGGTGAAAAGTTATTGACTAATAATTGATTGACAAATAATTGACTAATAATTGATTGTGAAAACCTAGCGAAACTAGTTCACATCCCAGAGAAACTAGTTCACATTACTCAGTTAAGCCAAATTCTAAAACCAGTTCCCATTCGTAAACCAGTTCCCATTCCAGAAAACCAATTAACACTGCCCTTCTCAGGGGAGGTGTAGCCAAGGAGTAAAGCCTCAACTCCGGACTCAGGCAGCCTCTCACCAAGTCAACTACCCCGGAATGACGGCTCTCAAGTCATCAGCCCCCAAATACAGGAACATCTACACTACTGTGAGTATTTAACGAGCGTTATGTGGGAGGAGGTGAGATAACGTCCGGGGAGAACTGTGAATAATGTACGGGTAGAAGGGTAAATAGTTTAAATTGTGAATATAAATTGCAAAGTGTGTGGCAGTCAAGTCAGTGAGTCGAGAAAAATAAACTTCTTTGCCTATATCCAACATTTCAACCATTGCGCAGGACTCCAGTCTGACAGCGGTAGATATGCTGATGAGGACACTTAACAGGACCATGGAAACTAGCCTGGACTGTTGTCTTGTGTCCTGCTATCAGGGAGGAGGTGCTCAGGTCAAACCGCACCAGGACAATGAAAGGGTCATTGATCAGCAGCACCCAATCTGCAATGTTTCACTGGGTGCTTCGAGATCCATAGATTTCTACGATCTCACTAGCAGTGCTCCAATCATCACACAGGAGCTGAAGCACAGATCACTGCTGGTCATGTCTCCCGGGTGCCAGAGAAACCTGAGACACGGGGTGTCTAGAACAGACACAGGTTCAGCGGGGGCTACCAGGTGGTGTCTCTCTTTCAGGAGGCTTGCGGCATCTGACCCAGAGGAACCCCAGGTCAGTGGCGAGCAGCAGCAGGAGCCACCTATTGCCACACCAGCCCCGCAAGGTGACAGCCAAGTACACCCCAGTAGGATACCCCCACCAGTAGCCAGACGGGCCATCGTCCCTGCCTTCTCCAGGACTAATGGCAGGAGCCAGGTGGTTTCGATGTCAGAGGTCCCCGAGCACCTGATCATTGGGGATTCCCTGACTCGCGGCATCAACATCGCCAACTGCCTCACCATCACCAGAGGAGGAGGAGAGATACCAGACATCATCCCGATGCTCCAGGACAACCGGGACGAGCTGCCAGTCTCAGAGTACGAGCGAATTAAGTCGGTGACGGTATGTGTAGGTACCAATGACCTCAGTGACCTAAACCTATCACAGCTTAAGATCATGAACCAATATGATAGACTTATTAATGAGCTTTTAAAATTGTTTCCTAATGCACGCATCATGATATTCAATGTTCCCCCTAGGATTTGCCACAGGTTCAATCACCTAGTCAGAATTAAGTCCTTCAATAACTTTCTGTTTGATTTAGAAATTTCTTTTCAAAGGGTAAAGTTGATTAATGTCTTTTACCAGTATCTGCAGCCTAATGGCTTCATTGATTTAGGTTTCTTCGTTAGAGACGGGTGTCGGGTTGCACATGAATGAGCGTGGTAAGAAACTGATGAAGGAACACATAAGTAGGCATCAGGCAGAACCCTGTGGATATCGACCATTTTTAAATGGACATTAAATTATTAACATTTTTCTCTTTGATCTATGATGTTGGTGGTGGGGTGTTTTCGGACTAGGCCACTATCTTTGGAGGAGAAATCTTAAAATGAACTAAATTGCTTTTAATACTCAGGTAATCCTGCCCCTTCATTATCAACTGGCTCAACCATCATGGGAGTTTCAGCACAACATCACAGGCAGGTGACAGGTTTATTCGGAGGAGGGACAAGCCAAAGGAGGAAAACAAACGATCCTGTAAGTACTCTCTTATCTTACTCTACAATTTTGCAATTTATTAGCCTCTCTGCAATTTTTAGACTCATGGAAAATAATGAAAAGCAAGAAAATTTTCTTAGCAAAAATTTGATCTCGGGAGGTGTTTCTTTATTCTTGAGTCTATTTTTACTCCTACTTAGCTTTACCATACTAACAGTCAATACCAGCGATTACCCAAACCGATTTATCAAACAAGTTGCGTTTAAAGCGGTCGATAGTCAACTATATCTTCTTAATTCAAAAACTAGGATCCTGGTGAACTGGGCTGTCTTAATGACTGTTCTATCAAATAGACTATTTTGTAATTTACTGCCGTTTCTAGTTAACAAATCGTCGTGCTACTACCTGAATATATACCAGTATCCACTGTTATATCGACTTCGTCTGATGCGTGTGAAACTTAGGTCGAAGAATTTGAATATTTCATCATATTTCATTAACACATGCTCGTATTATCTGACGCTCCTCAACTTGGCCTTGATAGTAGTAGTAAATCCAAGTATACTTAATCCTGGCCCAATGAGTAAAGACCTGTCTGTTGCATACTGCAATGCCCAGGGCTTTATATTGATGTCTAGCATGCGCGGAAAGCAACCAATCTTCCAGACTCATAAATTAGGTACTTGACTTCCAAAATTTTTTGCACATGAATAAACCAGATATTGTTATTGTCAATGAATCATGGATTAATGAGCATATACATAACAACGAAATTATCGAAGAAGAATTTTATAAAATGTGGCGAAATGATAGATCTAAGATAGATAAGAAAAAGTATAACAAGGTGGGGGGAGGTGGCGTTTTTATTCTTGCTAAACAAGGACTCGATATCGAAACTAAGGAAGTTAATGTCAAAAATCCAGATGGCTTACCTGTTCTTTCGATTGAGATAAAATTTAATGATTCTTCCAAATTATGTGTCAGTACATTTTATAGATACGACTACTCTAAAAAGGACACTTTAGACTCCATTGAAAAATATTATAGGGAATTATGTAAGAAGTACTCTAAAATTGTCATCATAGGTGATCTTAACTTAAGCTCGGTTAAGGACTGGTCCTGCCCTATCTCTACTAACGAGCTTCACAACGATTATATCAAACTTTTCTTTGAGTTAGGATTTCAAAACCTTATAAACGAACCTACTCATAAAGATGGAAATACCCTAGACTTACTACTTACGAACCAGCCTGGTCTCATTAAAGATATTTGCATTACCCTGATCTAATTTGCCCTTCAGATCATTACTCTATTAAATTCAAAATAAAGAAAAACGTTAATAGGAGGAAAGTTAAGAAGCGTAGAGTGTTTAACTATAATGAAGCGAATTGGCCTGAACTTGAAAATGAACTTTATGCCTACGACTGGTCAAGCATGTTTAGAACCCTAGGAATCTCACAAGCATGGAACCTTTTTAAATCTAAATTGGACATTGCTATGAGGAACCATATTCCGATGAAGTCCGTTAAATTTCGCATAAAGCCACCGTGGTTCGACTCCGAAATTTTTATGATGTCTAAAAAAGAAACATAAGCTTAGAAAAATTTATAAAAAATCTGGATTAGATAGTGATAAAGAAGCACTTGATGAATTTAAAATCAAATTCAAAAATCGAGTCCTTGAAAAGAAAAGTGATTTTATTTTAGCTGATCCGTGTAATTCTGAACATGTAGGTAGTAACCAGGTCAACAAAAAATTTTGGTCATTCATCAAATCTAGCACAAAATGTGGACGCATTCCTGAATCTGTACAATATAAAGGCAGATACCGTTCTGAAACCCAGGACCAATGCGATATTTTTAACAAATTTTTCTGTGATCAATTTTCCCAGGCAAGCAAATATGATATTAACTTACAAGACTTCCTTGCCCCTGAGGAATTCTCTCCTGAGGAAATTTTTAGCTATCTCAAAAATGTCAAGCCTAGCAAAGCCCCAGGGCCGGATGGAATTAGTGGGCACATCTTGAAAAACTGTGCCGGCTCCCTGTGTTTACCACTTGCACTACTCTTTAATAAATCTTACCAGCTTGGAGAGCTGCCACAGGATTGGAAAAATGCTAACGTAGTACCTATTCATAAAAAAGGAAGGAAGGATGACGTTGAAAATTACAGGCCCATTTCTCTCACTAGCTTAGTAATGAAAATATTTGAAAAAAGTTTGCACAATATCCTCCATGAAAAATGCAAGGACAAAATTTCTACCCTACAGCACGGATTTTTGCCAAATCGCTCATGCACAACACAAATGATAAATTACGTTGACACCCTTACGTTAAATCTAAATGGCAAAATCTCCACGGATGTTATATATTTCGATTTTGCAAAAGCATTTGATAGTGTAAATCATGACATAATTTTAGAGAAACTGAAATTTTCTTATGGCATTGATGGGTACCTACTGAGATTCATTAAAGAATATCTTAAAGGAAGGCAACAGTGCGTATCCATTGATGGTTCTCTCTCAGGCATGTCCCCAGTTCTGTCTGGGGTACCTCAAGGATCTATTTTAGGTCCATTGCTCTTTGTATTGTTTATTAACGATATAACTGAGGTTATCGACATCTCAACCAAGATTCTTCTTTATGCTGATGATATGAAAATCTTTAGGCAAATTAACAATGAACACGATCGTGTAATCTTGCAACAAGATATCAGCTCTCTCCAAAAGTGGGCTGAACGTAATAAATGCGCTTCCACCTTGATAAATGTAAAGTTCTCAATTGTAAATTAAGTAATAAGGCAAGCAGTAATTTCGAATACTATCTCTATGATACGAAACTTGACTACACGGATAACGAAAAAGATTTAGGAGTGCAAGTTGTCCCGTCTCTAAAATGGAATGCCCAGCACAAAAAATTGCTAAATAAGGCCAGTCAAAAAATTGGCCTTCTTAGAAGAAATTGCTCCTTCAATAGAAACACAAATCAACGTAAAATTTTATTTTTAGCTATAATTCGGTCACAGTTTGAGCACTGTTCACAAATTTGGAGGCCAGTGCACAAAACAAACATTGATAAGTTTGAAGCCATGCAGAAAAGAGCCGTTAAGTGGGTTTTCAGTGAAGATTTTGCAGCTATACCAAATCAGAATACCACCTTAAATTAAAGAATCTAGATGTCCTGCCAATGAAATACAAGTTTGATTATAACGACTTAGTTTTGTTCTATAAGATGTTTAATCATCCTAGCCCATTTTCAAGTATCCCTGAATATCTTAGGAAGAAGCACCTCCCTGACCCAAAATTAACTCGATATACTAGGAGTATGTCATCATCTGATGAACTTCAATTAGAATGCTCCATAAAACCTAGAATAGATGTTTTAAAAATTCATACTTCTACCGCACACATTTACTTTGGAATGAAGTTCCATTGAATATAAGATCTGAAAATTGCTTAACAACCTTTAAGACTAAACTCAAGGAATATCTCTGGATGAAAGCGGACAGTGAATTTGACTAATTTTGGTTAATATGTTAATATCCTAAACATGTGCTTTCCTATGATAAGGGTAAGGGACAGGAAGATAGGTAAGGAACAGGAAGAAAGGAAAAAGGTATACAAGGGATCCATATCATGTTCATAGGGATCACCAGGTTCAGGTTCACCACCCACATCACATACATCTTTTTTTGAATATTGCAGAGATTTATATCACTCAAGCACTCAGAGTAATAAAAAGTAATTTATCATTATTTTTATTATATTTTTAAGATAAATTTTACCATCTACTTTAAATGCAATTTTACCAATTATGTAACTAACTAATCTGTGTGATTTAAGATTTTGAGGGCGTAATTGTGCAGCATAGAGTAGTTTCGACTACTCTGCACGTGCCCCACTCATAGCATATATGCAACAAGTTAGACTCTACTATGTTTATTTTTTATTCAACTATGATTATTCAATTCTTTTGGTTGGGGCATCCTCATGTTTCATGAATTATTTTATATAGGGCAAGTGACAATGTATAATTTGTTGTGTATACTATTTGTGATTTTAAATAAATAAAAAAAGACAGCGCAGGACACCACTCTGACAGCGGTAGACTCCTCCAGTGTTATGAAGGAGGAGACTGAGAACGAAGAGGCGGACCATATCTACCAGGATCTGCCTGCAGCCGCACCCGGGAGGAGGACCTACTGATCCAATGATACAGAGGTCAAAGCTCCCCTCAAACGGCCCTTCAGAGTTGTAGAGACACTTGTCAAAACTTAAACTGTTCTTACAGGGGACTGATACTCTTCAGTTTATCTTTTAATGGTTTGATTCATGTGTGTATAAACACTTTTGATCAAAATGTCGATGGGAACTTGAGTTTTTAACCTTATTATTCTTTGTGGTTAATTATTATTAACTTATTTGTTGAATTTTAACTTTTGTATATTACTCAATTTTAATAAATTTATATTTTATGGGTTGATGACGGAGTGGAATTCCGAAAATATTCTAATATTCCCGATGTCAGTATATTAAATCAGAATTATTTATCAAAATCAGTTTCTTTTGTCGCAGAGACTATTTTAATCTACAAACTACAGTACAGAAGTGCTGTAGTTTGGACCGTGCATATCTCAGGGTTAGGAAAGGGCAATGTAATCAACATTTATGTTATCTAATTTAATTCAATAATCATCAAATTTTGGTATTATTTGAAGCCTTCCACCATGTATATTATGCGATTATTAGACTTTCCACATCATGTCAACGCTTCAAACCCTTGATTCACTACGAATACACTGAACATTCTTATTGCTTACGTTATTGCAAATATGCGTACTATTCATTGCTCAGCTGCCATAGGATCTACAGCTAGATTTGAACGCGAAATTAAAACGTCTTCATAAGCATGTCATTGCACTGTCGAGTGCTACGCTGCATATAATGCTTTCCTTATTGGGTAAACTACGGCGCTTGACGTAGCGATACCGATGCTTCCTTAGTTCCTCGCAATTTCACCCTTCAACTTATAATTCGTTTGAACGGTTCAGTATTCTCATATTCAGCTCACCCGTTTGCTGGGGATCTTGCAGGATGTATCGAATAATTGCTTAACGTCTCGTCTGCACGTTCTGTCCACGCTTCGTCCACACTCCGTCCACATACCGTCCACACTTTGTCCAGATACCGTCCAATCCAGTCTGGCACTTGATGAATGTGAGCACACGTCGTATACCTGTGGAAATCTAATCAACGCTCGGAGTAACAGACTGACAAATGGCACGGTGTACACACTGCCGTTAGTTCAGTTGTAAGCATTCGATATACTTTTTGTACTTGTTCCCGATAAATAAATTTGCTATAGTGTCGAGAACGGAAAACATATCATTTCGACTGCCGAAAAAAAAGGGATGGGGGGCGGTAATACATATCATGTCGACTGCTGAAAAAAGGGGGGGGGTTAATACATGTACATATCACTTCATCTAATCGACTACTGAAAGGGGGGGGGGTTAATACATATCACTTCGACTACTGAAAAGTAGGGTTAATACAAATCATGTCGACTACTGAAAGGGGGGTTAATACTTACCATGTCGACCACTGAAAGGGGGGTAATACATATCATGTCGACTACTGAAAGGGGGGGGGGTTAATACTTACCATGTCGACCACTGAAAGGGGGGGGGGTAATACATATCATGTCGACTACTGAAAGGGGGGTTAATACTTACCATGTCGACCACTGAAAAGGGGGTAATTAACAAAATTAAAAACATAAAAATCAAATTCCATAGCACGTAAGACTGTACAGGGGGAATAAACATGATTTTAAAAACAGTAGTGAAAAAGGGGAAAGAGAGTATTAAATTAAAAGGCTTTGAAATTTTTTTTCGCCCTTGTTCTTACGGGGTTTTCTTTCCCGGGGTTTTTTTTCTGCTGAAATTTTTTTTTAAACGAGGCGGACTGGCCCCCTGAACCTTCGAAACAGTGGTTTCCTAATGACGGTTTCGGTTTTCCCAGCCCTTTTAGTAGGATAAGGGGGTTTTTTGGATTGTTTTTATTACGTGATAATCGTTGGTAAACCGGTTGGGCATGACAAGTTAAGTGTACGTAAGGTTGGATGGTCATTCTGCCCCCTCCTATACTCTTAAGCTCTTGGTTCAGTTTCTAACTCTCTCTGTGGTTTGCATTGTACATTGTCAAGTGTAAACTTTTCCCACACTTGCACGGCTGCTCTTAAATAATGCATTCACTGCTACACGGTTTCATGTAATTATCTTCGCGCGCCACGTAAATTACTGAGATATGATAATTGACACCAGAATTGGCTTTAGAAGTTTTGTCCGAGTGGTGTTTTGACTTTTGTCCTACCATCATCGCCAGAAGTAACCGTAAAATTTCAAGATTTAATTAAAATTTAGGGTGCAATTGTGTGTGCATTGCATTGATTTTGGGGGATTTAAAGTCAAGAGAATTAATATAGGGCATTTGGAAGCTTTTAGGGGCGCCGAAGAGTCACGCTCGGGTCATTTAGGGTGCATATAAGGTGCGTATAGGGTGCACATACTCACATACGGTGCATCGGTCGAATTGTCATTGACCGTATTTCAGACGTCAGACCGATAACTGAATAACTTACCATGATCGGCTCTCACTCAACCCCAGACCCCATTATCAGATTATCCACTTTCCCGATCTGTGGTGCTGTTAACAAAGCAACAACAGGCTGGAATACTAAAAAGCCGGAAGATAAAACAGGAAGGATCATATTTCTGATGAGAGATGAGTTAGCATAAGTGTAGAGAGTTACTGTGTGTGTACAGATCTACATTTGTTTACTCTTTTAGCTGTGTTTGTAAGACGGTTTATAATTACTGCCCGTCTTTCCTTGGTAGGATGATACCATGCTGCATATCTTATCTAAAACGATTTATTGATTCACCTAGGTATATTACTTTTTTATATTCATTTTATTTTACTTTTTCCTTTTTATAAAGTAACCACAGTTTAATCACAAGCTTAGTACAGAGTCGCAAGTGATTCAAATCAACATATTTTATACCCCTGTGTTTTTCCAAATTATTCATAAAAACAGGCAATAGGCATGAATATGGAAATTCATGCGTGTTCATTTAAAATTATTGATTGTAGCTTTGTAAAACCTCTACCTAATAGAATTTTAGCAAACAATAACCTCACTCACTTGGTCATGGAACGCAGCAGAGTTCTAGCTTCTGCAGCTTCTGGTTACCAATAGGAGACAAGGTGCTGTTGAGACAGTCTGATTGAGAAGCTGAAGTTCTGCCATGCAGCTCTCACACATTCTCCTACAGTTAGACTTCAGAAGGCAGAAGATCTTTTGCTCGGAGGTCTTTGAAGAATCAGATGAAGTGCAGGTGTGATTCCCTGAAGAAGAGGCGGCAACAGCCTGCAAAAAGTAAGTGAGTTTAGGTAAGAAGCGGCAACTGCCTGAAAAAAGTAAGTGATTTTAGTGTAGACGAGGTGATTTTCTATTTCACTGTCATAAAATAGTCTGGGTTGGCAGGTGTACATGAATTATCCTAGGTTTTCGCTATAAAATTATCACTTTAGGAATATATTCTGGTTTTAAAATAAATCAGCAAATCTTCTCATGATAAAGAAGATAAGATGAAGCTTATGTAGACACTCTGCACGCAATGACCTAGATCAGTAATATCCCAAGAACTGGCCATACACTTACACCGTCTAGTTATTAGTTAGGGGGTTTTGTAGACGAAATACTGTCGCTTCATAGTAACTATAGTTAGGGCAGACATAGTGTACACTGTACAGTACATGCCTACATGCCTTGATTAATCATTAGACTCAGGTTAATTTTTATCAGCTCCTGATTACTCGCAACGATAGACCCATGAGAGGGCCTAATTTCAGATGGGAATATAATTTCCAGATAGAGCCATGAGATGGCTGAGCTTCAGATAAACAGAGCCATAAGAGGCTAATTTCCCGACGTCTCCTCTAAATGTCGAGCTCAGATTACAGAGACCACATTATATTCTTCTAGTAAAGTAGTAATAGCTTATTATTAAACCAGCAGCTGTTTACTACAAGAGAACTGTCTTGCTCTTCTGGTGGACCTCTAGTTCTGAGCTTTTCTTGTTAAAATACGTTCTTTTTTACATTAGGCCTGCTATAGAGTAGCCCAGACTAAAGTCAGTATACTGCAAATATTCAAGTGAAGACAAAAGTTGCTCAACGGTTTTTGGTAGTTCTAACTGTCCTTTATCAGAAAAATTAACTGCCCTTCCGTGAATCGACGTCATGCAAGGTGCTAGAACCACCCATTTTTTCGCATGGTTAAAGCTGTAACTCCCGGGTTCCCTTTTTGGAGTTGAGACAAACCAACCACCTTAAAATGACCGCAATGGACAGATTATGTCAGGCGGATGATGGTTCTGAACCCTCGGGCCTTTCGTTTTCAGTTACAGCCAAAAAAATGATTTTTCGTCCCCGCGAGCCAACGCAAAGGGAAAATCGTAACTTTCATTCCTTTTTGGGGTAGCATGAACCAACCAGGTTAAAATAACCGCTATCACCCAATTATTTGGGATAGATGATGGTTTTGAAGCCATACGACCTTCTATTTTTTAGAAAATGCACAAAGAAGAGATTTATTAGCCTACAACCCGCCTTATCGAAACTAATATATATTTTTTCTTCTCCACCCTCAGGACAGGTCATCCGTACAACTTAAACCCTTCAGTCGTAAATCAAGGGTTGAGCTGACTCGTCTCTATGGCGTCAATATTTACCCCCTTTTAACTGCGCTTTCTATATTTTTAACTGAACTGGATAAACGA